>CM061749.1:340970049-341562549 GCA_030979885.1 Lolium multiflorum
CTGGCGCGTGCTATGGAAGGTGGTCGATTGGTGCGGGCGGGGGCGGAGGTAGACGATGGAGGTGAACAGAAATAGGGCAGGTGGGGGCGGGGCGCTTGACTTCGCTCCTCTACACTCTACAGCATCTCCTCCTGTTTCTTGGAAAGTGTATAGACCCATAATAAAAAGTCACTGTTCCCTCTGAAAAGGTGAAGAACAAGTCACTGGTCTAACGTGCAAATTTGGACATCCCAAGCTATGTGTTGTCATGTCAATTCAATGTCCATGGCAGTATTTTGAATTTTGCGTGACCAAAAGAAGTACGCCTTGGCCTTTCACAATCGGGGTTTCTTTAGAGCAAGAACAATAGAAGAGCCAACAGCTGGCAAAAGTACCACGTAGGCGGGCTATAAGCGCCCACTATTGTCCTACTTCCTCTTGGCGTGATACTCCCTCCGTCCACAAATAAGTGGACGTGCAGGATTTTCAAGGTAAATTAGTAAAAGGAAAGAAAAAATGCATTGGAGCACTCGTATCTTAAGAAACACATGTACTCAACCACGGTTGTAGATTTTCTCGGCGCAAGACTTTTCCCCAGCAGTTGTGGCTTTCAGTTATTCGTGGGTGTGGGGAGGAGCTCCGCCGCATCGGTAAAAAGCAAAGAGGGACGGCGGCTCTCGATCGTGCGGTGTACTCGTAAATCACGTGTGACCCATGCCCTAATAATTCACAATGCATTGATGAGGGCTATCACTTCATCATCCAATAAAATGTACTTAGTAACTATGGTAATAATATTGTCTTCTCGCAAAAAAATGGTAAAAATATTGTCTCTTAAGCCATGTACTAGTACAGTGCAAGATGCTTTAGAGAAATAAACCTATATTTTATTGCTACTCCGTAATACACATGGTTATTTATTCTAGGCAAATGCCTACCGAAAGATGTAGGAATAGGGAAATGTAGGATTGCAATGTCATGTCCACTCCAATCCTATAGGAATTCATAGAATCCAAACTTTGTTTGATTCCACCATAGGAAAAGTAAAGCATTCTTAAAAAGAGGTATGAGTAGATGTTTAATTTTCTATGGAATCTGTGCAAAGAAATCCTTAGGAAAAATTCCTATCGGAAACAATCCTACAAATCAAACAGCCAAGGATTCAATTGTACCAATTCCCTATGCAAATCCTTGGTGTTCACCCAATCCTCTCGAATACTCATCCAAAAAATGCACTAATACTTTGATGGGGAGTTTTTGTATTCTAGGCAAGAATAGAGGGTTTGCGGGGATCACTTGAGAAGTGTATTAACCAAAGAAGGCATAAGTAATACACCAACACACACTAACATGCCCTTAATGGATGTATCTCCATAAACTCCCTCTGTTCTTTATTACTACTACTAGTTTATGTACTTCTTAACTAATATGGGATAATCATGAAATATATTTTCTAACATTCAGCCAAAATATAGTGTTTCGACTTTTTAAAATACTGAAAAAACTAGTAATTAAAAATATTTGAGCTATCAAATCTAGGAAGTTTGAAAATATTTTGTATTCCGTCTGAAAGTTGTGTTACTTGGTGTAAGATTCACACAAAAATGATGAAAATATCAAACCTTCAAAAAAATTGTAGTAATTCAAACGTTATGTGTGTTTCATAATTTTGCAAAATCTATTCTATTTGCAATTAAAACTATAGTAGTTGGTGGTCCCCGATCATCTGATTTGCTCTTAAACAGCTCAATCCTAAATTTGAAATTCCCTGCAACAGAACACGATAGTTGGTGGTTTGTGCGGAAAAAAATTACAGTTTTAAAAAGTGTTTTAAGCAACGAAGGCAGCAATAAGCGGTAGTTTGTGCAATTTCCTCGTGTAAACAACATGTAGCGTCGAAGTAATAGTACTAGCAGTACATAAATCTTGTGTAATTTCTAGTTCTACATATTACTAGTGTCCACTGTTTGAGAGTTGATGGTGAATGGGTCTGATTTTCAATCGAATGAGAATTAGCAAATTGATTTTTATGACAAAAGCATACAAAGGGAGTAAAACAACATACCCGCATTCGCCGCTGCTACCAGCATGCGATGCCTCCACGAGTGCATTGACGGCTGCTGCAAATCCTCGGAAGGCATCTAGGTTTTGCAGATCGTCGATTGCCGCTGTCCGGCTAAGCTTAACCAGCATAGCTGCCGCCAAGATATCTCGGATTTGGACCACAGGCAGAAGCTGATTGGGGTCGAAGGATTGCCTGATTCGGAATTTGAAGTACCAAGCCCTCGGCTCCGATGATGGAAGTTTGGAACTCGGCCCGGCCAGAACCTCCCAAATCTGTGTGTGGCAGTGGATGCCCATCGGCATCCCCAATGCTGCCGACGCCGTGATGTGGTCGGTCGCACTTTGGTCCCCACTAAAGGCTGGGGCTGCAGCACGTCGCCGCCGCCCCCGACGTCCCCACGACGGCAACGCCATGGACCGAGGCGCTGAGTTTGTTGGCGAACCCGAAGCCCTGGATGGCAAGTGCTTCTTCACAATGGAAGCATCCTCACCCGGCGAGGTTCGCCCCCGGCGCATGCCTATGCTCCGACCAGCCCACTTTGCCGCTGCTGCCTGGGCTGCCGCCGATACCTGGGCCACCGCCGCTTCATGGGACCCCCTCCCTCCTCTCCCTCTCCTAGATCAAAGGGCGCCAGGAGTCTAGCCACAGCAAGACACAGAGCCGCCTGCTTCATCGCACACCAATGGCACACAGACATTTGCGAGCTTTTAGCGCACACCCCTCCGAGGCTGAGTCGTGGAGCCTGGGTGCACGGGGCTATGGCTGGAGGAGTCGCCATGGGACGAGGGGTGTCGAGTGCTCGGGCAAATACGGGAAAGGCGAAGTTTTGGATAACCTTATATGATCACATCAATGCTTCTCAAGGAGCCAAATACTGTATGAGAAACCGGAAAAGTTTGAACGTTTGAAAACTTTGCCGGCATAATGCATCCTTCCAATGCACGCCTACTAAGGTAGAAAGCCAACTCAATTGCTACTTTGTTGGCAAAATGTACCATGGCTCAATCTTGGGTCACACACATCTATCAATTGGTATATTTTGGTCATATTCAAAATTTTACTTGAAACTTGTTGGTCATGCCATTCTACTACTCGCCTAACACTTTTTCTACGCGGGAAGGAGGGGGGTATGATGCTACCCTGAATTTTTATGCCCATTTGTATCTTGGACAAATCCTAGGTTTGACCAAAATTTAAAACATGAAGATGAAAAATTAAGCCTGGATCCACTACAAGAAAAGTTGCCAAACTTTTCTTGTAGTGATCCTTCTTAATTAGTAACTTCAAAATGAAGCTTTTGGAAGGTTTTTGAAATTTCCATGTCTGAAACCCAAAACACCTCTTCATGATTGACTTCATAAGACAAATCGAGTTTAGGGTTAGGGGTAGATACATGATTTTTCTAGTTTGAATATGTCTAGACCTGGCTTATCAACTTGAATGCTTAGTATATGACATAAGAAGATGTACTATGTGCATTGGTTTTTTATTTATTTGATTTGTTTTGAATTTTCATGCCGAATCAAATTTTGGTCAAATCATAGGTTTAACCAAGATTTAAACAAGTTTAAAACATTAAAATGAAAAATTAAGCATGGATCCTTCTCAATCACTCCAAAATGAAGCTTTTGGGAGGCTTTTGAAATGTCTATGTTTGAAACCCAAAACCACTTCTCTTCATGCTTGACTTCATAAGACAAATGAGTTTAGGGTTAGGGGTAGATACATGATTTTTCTGGTTTGAATAGGTCTAGACCTTGTTATCAAGTTGAATGGCTTACTATGTGACATAAGAAGACTATGTGCTTTGGTTTTTCATTTTTGATTTTTTCGATTGTTTTTATGCCCATTTGAATCTTGGCCAAATCCTAGGTTTGAACAAGAATTTAAACAAGTTTAAAACATGAAAATGAAAAGGTAAGCATGGATCCTTCTTAGTCAGTCAAAATGAAGCTTTTGGGCGGTTTTCGAAATTTCCATGTTTGAAAACCCAAACCACTTCTCTTCATGCTTGACTTCATAAGACAAATTTAGGGTTAGGGGTATAGATACATGATTTTTCTTGTTTGATATGTCTAGATATTGTTTATCAACACTTGAATGCTTACAATATATGTGACGCAAGAAGACTATGTGTTATGGTTTTTCATTTTTGGGGGTTTTTTTTTTTTTTTTATGCGCACTTGAATCTTGGTCAAATCCAAGCTAGCTAGGTTTGACCAAGCTTTAAACAAGTTTAAAACATGAAAATGAAAAAGTAAGCATGTATCCTTCTTAGTCACTCCAAAATTAAGCTTTTCGGAGGTTTTTGAAATTTCCATTTTGTAAACCCAAAACCACGTATCTTCATGTTTGACTTCAAAAGACAGAGTTTAGGGTTAGGGGGTAGATACATGATTCTTCTTTTAATATGTTTAGATCTTGTTTTATCAAGTTGAATGTTGACTGTATGACATAAGAAGACTATGTTTTTGAATTTTTTATGAATCTTGGTCAAATCCAAGGGTTGACCAAGATTTAAACAAGTTTAAAACATGAAAATGAAAACGTTTCAAGTTCACCTTTGGTTCGATCTTTCAGTAACCAGGCGCATATATATATGGATGCAAATTGAGATAATTAATTCGTGAAACATTGGAAATGTCCATCGTGTGTCATGTTTCCCCCTCACATGAAAATTGGATTGGTGGCAGACAAGTAAAAGCACATTTATGTGCGACAACCCAAAATGCACATATTTTGCTGAGTTTTCATGCATGCATTAAAAGTTGTGAATATATACATAAAATGCATGTGGGTCATGATTGAAAAGTTTGACATGTATATGGTTCTTGTGTAGTAGTAGTACTATAGTAGATTAGTAGGTACGCAAACTCCCATCCATCTTCTTTGTCAAGAGAAGACGCGCACCAGGATGCGTAGTGGAAGTCGTCTCTGGATCCTTCTGTTGTCCCTCTCACGGAAAAGAAAAAGAAAAAACATCTCTCTCATTCTCGGCCTCGCTCGACTCGCTCGCTCGCAGCCTCGCACCTCCTGCGCACTGACAAACGCTGCACAACAGTCAACATCACCAGAAAAAAGATATACACCATAAATAATAAGAGGGGCCCCGTGACTGCTATCCCTTCTTCTCCTTCCGTGTGATCCCTCTTCCTCCGAGTTTCACTGGACGGGCAAACACACATGTGCTGCATAGTAAAAATAAAAAAGTAAAAAAATCGACCTATGAATCTATGATTAAATAGGTAAAATCCTGGGTTTTATCAAGGTTTAAACAAGTTTAAAACATGAAAATGAATAGGTAAGCATGGATCCTTCTTAGTCACTCTAAAATGAAGCTTCGAGGTTTTTGAAATTTCCATGTTTGAAACCCAAAACCACTTCTCTTCATGCTTGACTTCGTAAGACAGCATGCTTAGGGTTAGGGGTAGATACATGCTTTTTTCTGGTTTGAATATGTCTAGACCTTGTTTATCAACTTGAATGCTTACTATATGACATAAGAAGGCTATGTTATTTGGTTTTTCATTTTTTTCTGTTTTTTTCTGATTTTTTATGCCCATTTAAATCTTGGTCAAATCCTAGGTTTGACCAAGAGTTAAACAAGTTTAAAACATGAAAATGAAAAGGTAAGCCTGGATCCTTCTTAGTCACTGTAAAATGAAGCTTTTGGGAGGTTTGTGAAATTTCCATGTTTGAAACCCAAAAGCACTTCTCTTCATGCTTGACTTCATAAGACAGAGTTTAGGGTTAGGGGTGTAGATACATGATTTGTCTGGTTTGAATATGTCCAAATCTTATTTATCAACTTTTGAATGCATGCTACTCTCTCAAAGAAAAACTTTTGAATGCTTACTATATGACATAAGAAGACTATATGCTTTTAAAATTCAAACATATGGTAAGCATTCTTATGTCATATAGTAAGCATTCAAGTTGATAAACAAGCAAGGTTTGGACATATTCAAACCAGACAAATCATGTATCTACCCCCTAACCCTAAGCTCTGTCTTATGAAGTCAAGCTTGAAGAGAAGTGGTTTTGGGTTTCAAACATGGAAATTTCAAAAACCTCCCCAAAAACTTCATTTTAGAGTGACTAAGAAGGATATACAAGCCCTTTTCATTTTCATGTTTTAAACTTGTTTAAATCTTGGTCAAACCTCTAGGATTTGACCAAAAGATTCAAATGGGCATGGAAATTCATAAAAAATCAAAAGAATGAAAACAAAGGACATAACACATATGTCATATATATATAGTAAGTAATAGCTGATAAACAAGGTCTAGACATATTCAAACCGTAAAATCATGTATATATCTACCCTTAACCCTAAACTCTGTTTAACAACATGCATGAAGAGAAGTGGTTTTGGTTTCAAACATGGAAATTTCGAAAAAACCCTCCCAAGAGCTACATTTTGGAGTGAGTAAGAAGGATAGATAGTTAATTTTTCATATTCATGATTTAAACTTGTTTAAAACATGGTCAAACCTAGGATTTGACCAAGATTAAATGGGCATAAAATTTTAAAAATCAAAAAAATAAAAAACAAGTCACATAGTATTCTTATGTCATATAGTGTATATTCCACTAGTTGATAAACAAGGTCCAGACATATTCAAACCAGAAAAATCCCTATACCCCCTAACCCCTAAACTTCGTCTTATGAAGTCAAGCATGCATGAAGAGAAGTGGTTTTTGGTTTCAAACGTTTAAGCCAAAAGCCCCTTTTCAAATATTTCAAACTTATTCAAATTTGGTTCCAATATGAAAGACATACAACTTATAGCACACAAGTGCATACATTTTCACACATACTGCACTAGATGCTAACCCTATAGTTTGAGGCCATTTGGGTGACCTAGGTCGAAAAAAATTCTTGGATTAGAATCGTGTTGTTCGAACCCCGTAGTTTGATTTTTTTGAACCCTTGATCTGTAGAACTGGGCAAACCTAGTTTAAGAACTGCAGGTTTAATTGCTGCATTCGTATATCGATTTTTCTACGAGTTCTACCTTTTATTATTACTATGCAAACACATGGGTGTTTGCCCGTCGAGTGAAACGAAGAAGAGGGATCACTCGGAAGGAGAGAAGAAGGAGAGAATTATGGTGTCTCCTTTTTCGGGTGATGATGTTGACTTTTGTGCAGGGTTTGTCAATGAGCAGGAGGAGGTGCGAGCGAGCGAGCGAGCGAGCGAGTCGAGCGAGGCCGGGAGAATGAGAGAGATTTGTTTTTTTTTTTGTGAGAGGGACGACCGAAGGAACCAGAAGGACCCACAGACTTAATACGCATCCTGATGCGTCTTTCTCTTGACAAAGAAAATGGCTGGGAGTTTGCGTACCTATTGCACGTGACTTGTGCTCACCGAAGTGTGGGACCTCACGCATGGGCACCATAAGTGACAGGCCTGTTGGTGTAAAAACTCGGTTGATTATAATAGTGCATTAGAACAAAGTTTCCTATGGATTCAAGGGTAGGAAATCCAAGTTAACTCATTTGCGTGTTAAACTTGTCTATATCTTGGTCAAACCTAGGATTTGACCAAGATTCAAATGGGCAGAAAAATAAAAACAGAAAAATGAAAAACCAAATCACATAGTTTTCTTATGTCATATAGTAAGTAATAAAGTTGATAAACAAGGTGTAGACATATTCAAACCAGATAAATCATGTATCTACCCCCCAACCCCAAACTGCCTATGAAGTCAAGCATGCATGTGAAGAGAAGTGGTTTTGGGTTTCAAACATGGAAATTCTCAAAACCTCCCAAAAGCTTCATTTTAGAGTGACTAAGAAGGATCCATGCTTCTTCATTTTCATGTTTTAAACTTGTTTAAATTATCTTGGTCAAACCTAGATTTGACAAGATTCAAATGGGCATCAAAATTGAAAAAATCGAAAAAAAGAAAAACCAAAGCAAATAGTTTTCTTATGTCATATAGTAAGCATTAAAGTTGTTGATAAATAAGGTCCATACATATTCAAACCACACAAATCATGTATCTATACCCCCTAATTAACCCCTAAATTAATTAACTCTCTCTTATGAAGTCAAGCATGTGAAGAGAAGTGGTTTTGGGTTTCAAACATTGAAATTTTAAAAACCTCCCAAAAGCTTCATTTTAGAGTGACTAAGAAGGATACAGACTTCCCTTTTCATTTTCATGTTTTAAATTTGTTTAAATCTTGGTCAAACCAAGGATTTGACCAAGATTCAAATGGCCCTAAAATTAGAAAAAAAATCAAAAGAATGAAAAACCAAAGCACATAGCATTCTTATGTCATATGTATAGTAAGCATTCAAGTTGATAAACAAAGGTCTAGAGACATATATATTCAAACCAGAAAAATCATGTATATATCTACCCCTAAAACTCTAATTAAACTATGTTTTATGAAGTAAATCATGAAGAGAAGTGGTTTTGGGTTTCAAACATGGAAATTTCAAGAACCTCCCAAAAGCTTCATTTTAGAGTGACTAAGAAGGATCCGTGCTTACCTACTTCCAATACACATCCTGATGCGTCTTCTCTGACAAAGAAGATGGCTGGGAGTTTGCGTACCTATTGCACGTGACTTGTGCTCACCGAAGTGTGGGACCTCACGTGTGGGCACCACACGTAAGTGACAAACGACATGTTGGTGTAAAAACTCGAGCTGATTATTATAGTGCATTAGAACAAAGTTTCCTATGGATTCAAGGGTAGGAAATCCAAGTTAACTCATTTACATGACATTATTATTTCCATGAAGCAAAGTTAACACATCTATCGATTGGTACATTTTTGAGTGACTAAGAAGGATCCATGCTTACTTATTCGTTTTCACGTGTTAAACTTGTCTAAATCTTGGTCAAACCTAGGATTTACCAAGATTCAAATGGCAGCAAAAGGCAGTCAGTAAAATAAAAACAATAAAAATGAAAAACCAAATCACATAGTCATCTTATGTCATATAGTAAGCATTAAAGTTGATAAACAAGGTCTAGAAATATCAAACCATACAAATCATGTATCTACCCCTAACCCCTAAACTATGTCTTATAAATTAAAAGCATGAAGAGATGTGGTTTTGGGTTTCAAACATGGAAATATCAAAACCTCCTAAAAACTTCATTTTAGTGTGACTAAGAAGGATGACACGCTTCCTCATATTCATGTTCTAAGCTTGTTTAAATTATCTTGGTCAAACCTAGGATTTGACAAGATTCAAATGGGCATCAATATTGAAAAAAATCAAAAAAAAGAAAAAACAAAGGAAATAGTTTTCTTATGTCTTATAGTAAGCATTAAAGTTGATAAACAAGGTCTAGACATATTCAAACTAGACAAATCATGTATCTATATATACCCCCTAACCCCTAAACTCTGTCTTATGAAGTCAAGCATGTGAAGAGGAAGTTGTTTTGGGTTGCAAACATGGAAATTTCAAAAACCTCCGAAAAACTTCATTTTAGAGTTTCTAAGAAGGATCCATGCTTAACTTTGCATATTCATATTTTAAACTTGTTTAAATCATTATCAAGCCTAGCATTTGACCAATATACAAATGGGTGGGCACAAAATTCAAAAAAATCAGAAAAATGAAAACAAATTAAAGCACATAGTCTTCATATGTCATATCGTATGAATTCAAGTTGATAAACGAGGTCTAGGTATATCCAAACCAGACAAATCATGTATCTATACCCCCTGTCGATCTTATGAAGTCTAGCATGAAGAGAGAAGTCGTTTTTGGTTTCAAAAATGGAAATTTCAAGAACATCCCAAAGCTTCATTTTAGAGTGACTAAGAAGGATACATGCTTCCTTTCATTTTTATGTTTAAACTTGTTTAAATCTTCTTGTCAAATCCTAGATTTGACCAAGATTCAAATATATGGGCATAAAATTCAAAAAAAACAGAAAAATTTAAAACCAAGGCACATAGTCTTCTTATGTCATATAGTAAACAATCAATTAATTAAGTTGATAAACCAGTTCTAGACATATTCAAACCAGGAAAATCATGTATCTACCCCCTAACGCCCTAGCTAAACTCTGTCTTATGAAGTCAAGCATGCATGAAGAGAAGTGGTTTTGGTTTCAAACGTTTAAGCCAAAAGGTAAGCATGGATCCTCCTTAATTAGTCACTGTAAAATGAAGCTTTTGGGAGGTTTGTGAAATTTCCATGTTTGAAACCTAAAAGCACTTCTCTTCATGCTTGACTTCATAAGACAGAGTTTAGGGTTAGGGGGTGTAGATACATGATTTGTCTGGTTTGAATATGTCCAAATCTTATTTATCAACTTTTGAATGCATGCTACTCTCTCAAAGAAAACCTTTTGAATGCTTACTATATGACATAAGAAGACTATATGCTTTTAAAATTCAAACATATGGTAAGCATTCTTATGTCATATAGTAAGCATTCAAGTTGATACACAAGCAAGGTTTGGACATATTCAAACTAGACAAAAATCACGTATCTACCCCCTAACCCTAATTAAATTGTCTTATGAAGTCAATAATGAAGAGAAGTGGTTTTGGGGTTCAAACATGGAAATTTCAAAAACCTCCCAAAAACTTCATTTAGAGTGACTAAGAAGGATACAAAGCTTCCCTTTCATTTTCATGTTTTAAACTTGTTTAAATCTTGGTCAAACCTCTAGGATTTGACCAAAAGATTCAAATGGGCATAGAAATTCATAAAAAATCAAAACAATGAAAAACCAAAGGACATAACATTCTTATGTCATATATATATATAGTAATTAAGCATTCAAGTTGATAAACAAGGTCTAGACATATTCAAACTAGAAAATAATGTATATATCTACCCCTAACCCTAAACTCCGTCTTATGAAGTCAAGCATGCATGAAGAGAAGTGGTTTTTGGTTTCGAACATGGAAATTTCGAAAACCCTCCCAAGACCGAGCTACATTTTTGAGTGACTAAGAAGGATATATAGATGCTTAATTTTTCATATTCATGATTTAAACTTGTTTAAACCATGTTCAAACCTAGGATTTGACCAAGATTCAAATGGGCATAAAATTTTAAAAAATAAAAAATAAAAAAACAAGGCACATAGTATTCTTATGTCATATAGTAAGCATTCAATTAAGTTGATAAACAAGGTCTAGACATAATCAAACCAGGAAAATCATGCATCTACCCCTAACCCTAGCTAAACTCTGTCTTATGAAGTCAAGCATGCACGAAGAGAAGTGGTTTTTGGTTTCAAACGTTTAAGCCAAAAGCCCATTTTCAAATATTTCAAACTTATTCAAATTTGGTTCAAATTTGAAAGACATACAAGTTATAGCACACATAGTGCATACATTTTCACACATACTGCACTAGATGCTAACCCTATAGTTTGAGGCCATTTGGGTGACCTAGGTCGAAAAAATTCTTGGATTAGAATCGTGTTGTTCGAACCCCGTAGTTGGGATTTTTTGAACCCTTGATCTGTAGAACTGGGCAAAACCCTAGTTTAACCTATTTAATTACAGATTCGTATATCGATTTTTCTACGAGTACTACCTTTTTATTATTACTATGCAGCACATGGTTGTTTGCCCGTCGAGTGAAACTCGGAGGAAGAGGGATCACTCGGAGAGAAGAAGGAGAGAATTATGGTGTCTCCCCTTTTTGTGATGATGTTGACTTTTGTGCAGGGTTTGTCAGTGAGCAGGAGGTGCGAGCGAGCGAGCAGTCGAGCGAGGCCGAGAATGAGAGAGATTTGTTTTTTTGTGAGAGGGACAACCGAAGGATCCAGAAGGACCCACAGACTTCCAATACGCATCCTGATGCGTCTTCTCTTGACAAAGAAGATGGCTGGGAGTTTGCGTACCTATTGCACGTGACTTGTGCTCACTGAAGTGTGGGACCTCAAGCGTGGGCACCACACGTAAGTGACGGACCTGTTGGTGTAAAAACTCGGTTGATTATAATAGTGCATTAGAACAAAGTTTCCTATGGATTCAAGGGTAGGAAATCCAAGTTAACTCATTTACATGACATTATTATTTCCATGAAGCAAAGTTAACACATCTATCGATTGGTACATTTTTGAGTGACTAAGAAGGATCCGGCTTACTTATTCGTTTTCACGTGTTAAACTTGTCTAAATCTTGGTCAAACCTAGGATTTGACCAAGATTCAAATGGGCAGAAAATAAAATAAAAAAGAAAAATGAAAAACCAAATCACATAGTCATCTTATGTCATATAGTAAGCATTAAAGTTGATAAACAAGGACTAGAAATATCAAACCATACAAATCATGTATCTACCCCTAACCCCTAAACTATGTCTTATAAATTAAGTCAAGCATGAAGAGATGTGGTTTTGGGTTTCAAACATGGAAATTTCAAAAACCTCCCAAAAACTACATTTTAGAGTGACTAAGAAGGATGCATGCTTCCCTTTTCATATTCATGTTTTAAGCTTGTTTAAATTATCTCAGTCAAACCTAGGATTTGACAAAGATTCAAATGGGCATCGAAAAAATCAGGAAAAAGAAAAACCAAAGCAAATAGTTTTCTTATGTCATATAGTAAGCCAATTAATTAAGTTGATAAACAAGGTCTAGACATATTCAAACTAGACAAATCATGTATCTATACCCCCTAACCCCCAAACTCTGTCTTATGAAGTCAAGCATATGAAGAGAAGTGGTTTTGGGGTTTCAAACATGGAAATTTGAAAAACCTCCCAAAAACTTCATTTTAGAGTGACAAAGAAGGATACATGCTTCCCTTTTCATATTCAGGTTTTAAGCTTGTTTAAATTATCTCGGTCAAACCTAGGATTTGACAAGATTCAAATGGGCATCAAAATTGAAAAAAATCAGGAAAAAGAAAAACCAAAGCAAATAGTTTTCTTATGTCATATAGTAAGCCAATTAAGTTGATAAACAAGGTCTAGACATATTCAAACTAGACAAATCATGCATATCTATACCCCCTAACCCCTAAACTCCGTCTTATGAAGTCAAGCATATGAAGAGAAGTGGTTTTGCTCCCAAAAGCTTCATTTTAGAGTGACTAAGAAGGATCCATGCTTACCTTTGCATTTTCATATTTTAATCTTGTTAAATCATTATCAAGCCTAGGATTTGACCAAGATACAAATGGGTGGGCACAAAATTCAAAAAAATCAGAATAATGAAAAACAAAAGCATGTAGTCTTTTTATGTCATATCGTATGCATTCAAGTTAAACGAGGTCTAGGTATATCCAAACCAGACAAATCATGTATCTACCCCATGTTGATCTTATGAAGTCTAGCATGAAGAGAGTCGTTTTGGGTTTCAAACATGGAAATTTCAAGAACATCCCAAAAGCTTCATTTAGAGTGACTAAGAACGATACATGCTTCCCTTTTCATTTTCATGTTTTAAACTTGTTTAAATCTTGGTCAAACCTAGGATTTGACCAAGATTCAAATATGAGCATAAAATTCAAAAAAAAACAAAAATGAAAACCAAGGCACGTAGTCGTCTTATGTCATATAGTAAGCAATCAATTAAGTTGATAAACAAGGTCTAGACATATTCAAACCAGAAATCATGTATCTACACCCCCTAACGTACCCTAGCTAAACTCTGTCTTATGAAGTCAAGCATGCATGAAGAGAAGTGGTTTTTGGTTTCAAACGTTTAAGCCAAAAGGTAAGCATGGATCCTCCTTATATAGTCACTGTAAAATGAAGCTTTTGGGAGGTTTGTGAAATTTCCATGTTTGAAACCCAAAACCACTTAAGACAGAGTTTATGGTTAGGTGTAGATACATGATTTTTCTTGTTTGAATATGTCTAGACCTTGTTTATCAACTTGAATTTTTTACTATATGATATAAGAAGGCTATATATATGTGCTTTGGTTTTTCAATTTTTGATTTCTTTCAATTTTTATGCCTATTTAAATCTTGGTCAAATCCTAGGTTTAAACAAGTTTAAAACATGAAAATGAAACGGTAAGCATGAATCCTTCCTTACTCACTCTAAAATGAAGGTACTTGAAAATTTTATGTTTGAAACCCAAAACCCCAGTTCTCTTCATATGTTTGACTTCATAAGACAGAGTTTAGCTAGGGTTAGGGGTAGATATGATACATGATATTTCTGCTTTGAATATGTCTAGAGATCGACCTTGTTTATCAACTTGAATGCTTACTATATGACATAAGATCAAGGCTATATATATATATGTGCTTTGGTTTTTCATTTTTTTTTAATTTTTCTGAATTTTTACTCCCATTTGAATCTTGGTCAAATCCTAGGTTTGACCAAGGTTAAAACAAGTTTAAAACATGGCAATGAAAAGGTAAGCATATGGATCATTCTTAGTCTCTCTAAAATGAAGCTTTTGGGAGGTTTTTGAAGTTTCCATGTTTGAAACCCAAAATCACTTCTCTTCATATGCTTGGCTTCATAAGACAAAGATTAGGGTTTAGGGGTAGATATATACATGTTTTGGGAGGTTTTTGAAATTTCCATGTTTGAAACCCAAATCCACTTCTCTTCATCCTTGACGTCTTCATAAGACAAAAGTATAGGGTTATATATATATGCATATGGGTAGATACATGATTTGTCTGGTTTGAATATGTACAAATCTTATTTATCAACTTTTGAATGCATGCTACTCTCTCAAAGAAAAACTTTTGAATGCTTACTATATGACATAAGAAGACTATATGCTTTTAAAATTCAAACATATGGTAAGCATTCTTATGTCATATAGTAAGCATTCAAGTTGATAAACAAGCAAGGTTTGGACATATCCAAACCAGACAAATCATGTATCTGCCCCCTGTCGATCTTATGAAGTCTAGCATGAAGAGAGAAGTCGTTTTTGGTTTCAAAAATGGAAATTTCAAGAACATCCAAAAAGCTTCATTTTAGAGTGACTAAGAAGGATACATGCTTCCCTTTTTATTTTTATGTTTAAACTTGTTTAAATCTTGGTCAAACCTAGGATTTGTCCAAGATTCAAATATATGGGCGTAAAATTCAAAAAAAACAGAAAAATTTAAAACCAAGGCACATAGTCTTCTTATGTCATATAGTAAACAATCAATTAATTAAGTTGATAAACCAGGTCTAGACATATTCAAACCAGGAAAATCATGTATCTACCCCCTAACGCCCTAGCTAAACTCTGTCTTATGAAGTCAAGCATGCATGAAGAGAAGTGGTTTTGGTTTCAAACATGGAAATTTCGAAAAAACCTCCCAAGAGCTACATTTTGGAGTGACTAAGAAGGATATATAGATGCTTAATTTTTCATATTCATGATTTAAACTTGTTTAAACCATGTTCAAACCTAGGATTTGACCAAGATTCAAATGGGCATACAATTTTAAAAAAATCAAAAAAATAAAAAACAATGCACATAGTATTATTATGTCATATAGTAAGCATTCAATTAAGTTGATAAAGTAGGTCTAGACATATTCAAACCAGGAAAATCATGCATCTATCCCCTAACCCTAGCTAAACTCTGTCTTATGAAGTCAAGCATGCATGAAGAGAAGTGGTTTTTGGTTTCAAACGTTTAAGCCAAAAGCCCCTTTTCAAATATTTCAAACTTATTCAAATTTGGTTCAAATATGAAAGACATACAAGTTATAGCACACATAGTGCATACATTTTCACACATACTGCACTAGATGCTAACCCTATAGTTTGAGGCCATTTGGGTGACCTAGGTCGAAAAATTCTTGGATTAGAATCGTGTTGTTCGAACCCCGTAGTTTGATTTTTTTGAACCCTTGATCTGTAGAACTGGGCAAAACCCTAGTTTAACCTATTTAATTACAGATTCGTATATCGATTTTTCTACGAGTACTACCTTTTTATTATTACTATGCAGCACATGGGTGTTTGCCCGTCGAGTGAAACTCGGAGGAAGAGGGATCACTCGGAAGGAGAGAAGAAGGGAGAGAATTATGGTGTCTCCCCTTTTCGGGTGATGATGTTGACTTTTGTGCAGGGTTTGTCGGTGAGCAGGAGGTGCGAGCGGGCGAGAGTCGAGCGAGGCCGAGAATGAGAGATTTGTTTTTTTTGTGTGAGAGGGACGACCGAGAGGAACCAGAAGGACCCACAGACTTCCAATACGCATCGATGCGTCTTCTCTTGACAAGAAAATGGCTGGGAGTTTGCGTACCTATTGTACGTGACTTGTGCTCACTGAAGTGTGGGACCTCAGCGTGGGCACCACACGTAAGTGACAGACTGTTGGTGTAAAAACTCGGTTGATTATAATAGTGCATTAGAACAAAGTTTCCTATGGATTCAAGGGTAGGAAATCCAAGTTAACTCATTTATGTTAAACTTGTCTATATCTTGGTCAAACCTAGGATTTGACCAAGATTCAAAAGAAAAATAAACAGAAAAATGAAAAACCAAATCACATAGTCTTCTTATGTCATATAGTAAGCATTAAAGTTGATAAACAAGGTCTAGACATATTAAACCAGACAAATCATGTATCTATACCCCTAACCCCTAAACTCTGTCTTATGAAGTCAAGCATGTGAAGAGAAGTGGTTTTGGGTTTCAAACATGGAAATTTCAAAAACTCCCAAAAACTACATTTTAGAGTGACTAAGAAGGATACATGCTCCTCTTTTCATATTCATGTTTTAAGCTTGTTTAAATTATCTTGGTCAAACCTAGGATTTGACAAGATTCAAATGGGCATCGAAATTGAAAAAGTCAGAAAAAGAAAACCAAAGCAAATAGTTTTCTTATGTCATATAGTAAGCATTAAAGTTGATAAACAACGTCTAGAAATATTCAAACTAGACAAATCATGTATCTATACCCCCTAACCCCTGAACTGTCTTATGAAGTCAAGCATATGAAGAGAAGTGGTTTTGGGTTTCAAACATGGAAATTTGAAAAACCTCCCAAAAACTTCATTTTAGAGTGACAAAGAAGGATACATGCTTCTTTTCATATTCATGTTTTAAGCTTTTAAATTATCTCGGTCAAACCTAGGATTTGACAAGATTCAAATGGGCATCAAAATTGAAAAAAATCAGGAAAAAGAAAAACCAAAGCAAATAGTTTTCTTATGTCATAAAGTAAGCAATTAAGTTGAGAAACAAGGTCTAGACATATTCAAACTAGACAAATCGTATCTATACCCCCTAACCCCTAAACTCCGTCTTATGAAGTCAAGCATATGAAGAGAAGTGGTTTGCTCCCAAAAGCTTCATTTTAGAGTGACTAAGAAGGATCCATGCTTACCTTTGCATTTTCATATTTTAATCTTGTTAAATCATTATCAAGCCTAGGATTTGACCAAGATACAAATGGGTGGCACAAAATTCAAAAAAATCAGAATAATGAAAAACAAAAGCACGTAGTCTTCTTATGTCATATCGTATGCATTCAAGTTAAACGAGGTCTAGGTATATCCAAACCAGACAAATCATGTATCTACCCCATGTTGATCTTATGAAGTCTAGCATGAAGAGAAGTCGTTTTGGGTTTCAAACATGGAAATTTCAAGAACATCTCCAAAAGCTTCATTTTAGAGTGACTAAGAAGGATACATGCTTCCCTTTACATTTTCATGTTTAAACTTGTTTAAATCTTGTCAAACCTAGGATTTGACCAAGATTCAAATATATGAGCATAAAATTCAAAAAAAAAACCAAAGCACGTCTTCTTATGTCATATAGTAAGCAATCAATTAAGTTGATAAACAGGTCTCTAGACATATTCAAACCAAGAAATCATGTATCTACACCCCCTAACGTACCCTAGCTAAACTCTGTCTTATGAAGTCAAGCATGCATGAAGAGAAGTGGTTTTTGGTTTCAAGCATGGAAATTAAGCAATGGATCCTCCTTAGTCACTGTAAAATGAAGCTTTTGGGAGGTTTGTGAAATTTCCATTTTTGAAACCCAAAACCACTTAAGACAGAGTTTATGGTTAGGTGTGTAGATACATGATTTTTCTTGTTTGAATATGTCTAGACCTTGTTTATCAACTTGAATTTTTTACTATATGATATAAGAAGGCTATATATATGTGCTTTGGTTTTTCATTTTTTGATTTCTTTTGAATTTTTATGCCTATTTAAATCTTGGTCAAATCCTAGGTTTAAACAAGTTTAAAACATGAAAATGAAACGGTAAGCATGAATCCTTCCTTACTCACTCTAAAATGAAGGTACTTGAAAATTTTATGTTTGAAACCCAAAACCCCAGTTCTCTTCATATGTTTGACTTCATAAGACAGAGTTTAGGGTTAGGGGTAGATATGATACATGATATTTCTGCTTTGAATATGTCTAGACCTTGTTTATCAACTTGAATGCTTACTATATGACATAAGAAGGCTATATATATATATATATATATATATATATATATGTGCTTTGGTTTTTCATTTTTTGAATTTTTCTGAATTTTTACTCCCATTTGAATCTTGGTCAAATCCTAGGTTTGACCAAGGTTAAAACAAGTTTAAAACATGGCAATGAAAAGGTAAGCATATGGATCATTCTTAGTCTCTCTAAAATGAAGCTTTTGGGAGGTTTTTGAAGTTTCCATGTTTGAAACCCAAAATCACTTCTCTTCATATGCTTGGCTTCATAAGACAAAGATTAGGGTTTAGGGGTAGATATATACATGTTTTGGGAGGTTTTTGAAATTTCCATGTTTGAAACCCAAATCCACTTCTCTTCATCCTTGACGTCTTCATAAGACAAAAGTATAGGGTTATATATATATGCATGGGTAGATACATGCTTTTTTCTGGTTTGAATATGTATAGACCTTGTTTAAAATTATCAACTTAATTGAATGCTTACTATATATATGACATATATAAGAAGGCTATATATGTGTTTTGTTTTTTCATTTTTCATTTTTTCCTGATTTTTTATGCCCATTTGAATCTTGGTCAAATCCTAGGTTTGATCAAGATTTAAACAAGCAGTTTAAAAATGAAAATGAAAAGGTAAGCCTGGATCCTTCTTAGGGCTCCTTTGATTTAAAGGATAGGAAAAGTATAGGAATAGGAAAGGCATAGGATTGGAATGACACATGTCTACTTGAATCCTATAGAAAGATGAAGTGTGTTTGATTGTAGCAAAGGAATTTTTTCATGAGGTATGAGCCAATGTTTTTTCCTATAGGAATTACGCTACAAGATTCCTATAGGAATTTTTCCTATAGGATATGTTTCTATGAATCAAACAACATGTATAGGAAATTTTCCCATAGGAACCAAATCCTACACAATTCCTATGCAAATCCTATGAATCAAAGGAGCCCTTAGTCACTGTAAAATGAAGCTTTTGGGAGGTTTGTGAAATTTCCATGTTTGAAACCCAAAAGCACTTCTCTTCATGCTTGACTTCATAAGACAGAGTTTAGGGTTAGGGGGTGTAGATACGACATGATTTGTCTGGTTTGAATATGTACAAATCTTATTTATCAACTTTTGAATGCATGCTACTCTCTCAAAGAAAAACTTTTGAATGCTTACTATATGACATAAGAAGACTATATGCTTTTAAAATTCAAACATATGGTAAGCATTCTTATGTCATATCGTAAGCATTCAAGTTGATAAACAAGCAAGGTTTGGACATATATATTCAAACCAGACAAATCATGTATCTACCCCCTAACCCCTAATTAAATTGTCTTATGAAGTCTAGCATGAAGAGAAGTGGTTTTGGGTTTCAGACATGGAAATTTCAAAAACCTCCAAAAAACTTCATTTTAGAGTGACTAATTAAGAAGGATATACAAGCTTCCCTTTTCATTTTCATGTTTTAAACTTGTTTCAATCTTGGTCAAACCTCTAGGATTTGACCAAAAGATTCAAATGGGCATGGAAATTCATAAAAAACCAAAAGAATGAAAAAACAAAGGACATAACATTCTTATGTCATATATATATAGTAAGCATTCAAGTTGATAAACAAGGCCTAGACATATTCAACCCAGAAAATCATGTATATATCTACCCCTAACCCTAAACTCTGTCTTGTGAAGTCAAGCATGCATGAAGAGAAGTGGTTTTGGTTTCAAACATGGAAATTTCGAAAAAACCTCCGAAGAGCTACATTTTGGAGTGACGAAGAAGGATATATAGATGCTTAATTTTTCATATTCATGATTTAAACTTGTTTAAACCATGTTCAAACCTAGGATTTGACCAAGATTCAAATGGGCATAAAATTTTAAAAAAATCAAAAAATAAAAAACAAGGCACATAGTATTCTTATGTCATATAGTAAGCATTCAATTAAGTTGATAAACAAGGTCTAGACATATTCAAACCAGGAAAATCATGCATCTACCCCCTAACCCTAGCTAAACTCTGTCTTATGAAGTCAAGCATGAATGAAGAGAAGTGGTTTTTGGTTTCAAACGTTTAACAAAAGCCCCTTTTCAAATATTTCAAACTTATTCAAATTTGGTTCAAATATGAAAGACATACAAGTTATAGCACACATAGTGCATACATTTTCACACATACTGCACTAGATGCTAACCCTATAGTTTGAGGCCATTTGGGTGACCTAGGTCGAAAAAATTCTTGGATTAGAATCGTGTTGTTCGAACCCCGTAGTTGGATTTTTTGAACCCTTGATCTGTAGAACTGGGCAAAACCCTAGTTTAACCTATTTAATTACAGATTCGTATATCGATTTTTCTACGAGTACTACCTTTTTATTATTACTATGCAGCACATGGGTGTTTGCCCGTCGAGTGAAACTCGGAGGAAGAGGGATCACTCGGAAGGAGAGAAGAAGGCGAGAATTATGGTGTCTCCCCTTTTTCGGGTGATGATGTTGACTTTTGTGCAGGGTTTGTCAGTGAGCAGGAGGTGCGAGCGAGCGAGCGAGTCGAGCGAGGCCGAGAATGAGAGAGATTTGTTTTTTTGTTGTGAGAGGGACAACCGAAGGATCCTGAAGGACCCACAGACTTCCAATACGCATCCTGATGCGTCTTCTCTTGACAAAGAAAATGGCTGGGAGTTTGCGTACCTATTGCACGTGACTTGTGCTCACTGAAGTGTGGGACCTCAAGCGTGGGCACCACACGTAAGTGACAGACCTATTGGTGTAAAAACTCGGTTGATTACAATAGTGCATTAGAACAAAGTTTCCTATGGATTCAAGGGTAGGAAATCCAAGTTAACTCATTTACGTGTTAAACTTGTCTATATCTTGGTCAAACCTAGGATTTGACCAAGATTCAAATGGGCAGAAAAATAAAAACAGAAAAATGAAAAACCAAATCACATAGTCTTCTTATGTCATATAGTAAGCATTAAAGTTGATAAACAAGGTCTAGACATATTAAACCAGACAAATCATGTATCTATACCCCTAACCCCTAAACTCTGTCTTATGAAGTCAAGCATGTGAAGAGAAGTGGTTTTGGGTTTCAAACATGGAAATTTCAAAAAACTCCCAAAAACTACATTTTAGAGTGACTAAGAAGGATACATGCTCCTCTTTTCATATTCATGTTTTAATCTTGTTTAAATTATCTTGGTCAAACCTAGGATTTGACAAGATTCAAATGGGCATCAAAATTGAAAAAAGTCAGAAAAAAGAAAACCAAAGCAAATAGTTTTCTTATGTCATATAGTAAGCATTAAAGTTGATAAACAAGGTCTAGACATATTCAAACTAGACAAATCATGTATCTATACCCCCTAACCCCTGCCTCTGTCTTATGAAGTCAAGCATATGAAGAGAAGTGGTTTTGGGTTTCAAACGTGGAAATTTGAAAAACCTCCCAAAAACTTCATTTTAGAGTGACAAAGAAGGATACATGCTTCCCTTTTCATATTCATGTTTTAAGCTTGTTTAAATTATCTCGGTCAAACCTAGGATTTGACAAGATTCAAATGGGCATCAAAATTGAAAAAAATCAGGAAAAAGAAAAACCAAAGCAAATAGTTTTCTTATGTCATATAGTAAGCCAATTAAGTTGATAAACAAGGTCTAGACATATTCAAACTAGACAAATCATGTATCTATACCCCTAACCCCTAAACTCCGTCTTATGAAGTCAAGCATATGAAGAGAAGTGGTTTTGCTCCCAAAGCTTCATTTTAGAGTGACTAAGAAGGATCCATGCTTACCTTTGCATTTTCATATTTTAATCTTGTTTAAATCATTATCAGACCTAGGATTTGACCAAGATACAAATGGGTGGGCACAAAATTCAAAAAAACAGAATAATGAAAAACAAAAGCACGTAGTCTTCTTATGTCATATCGTATGCATTCAAGTTAAACGAGGTCTAGGTATATCCAAACCAGAAAAATCATGTATCTACCCACTGTTGATCTTATGAAGTCTAGCATGAAGAGAAGTCGTTTTGGGTTTCGAACATGGAAATTTCAAGAACATCCCAAAAGCTTCATTTTAGAGTGACTAATTAAGAAGGATACATGCTTCCCTTTTCATTTTCATGTTTTAAACTTGTTTAAATCTTGGTCAAACCTAAGATTTGACCAAGATTCAAATATATGAGCATAAAATTTAAAAAACAAAAAAATGAAAACCAAGGCACGTAGTCTTCTTATGTCATATAGTAAGCAATCAATTGTTGATAAACAGGGTCTAGACATATTCAAACTAGGAAAATCATGTATCTACCCCCTAACCCTAGCTAAACTCTGTGTTATGAAGTCAAGCATGCATGAAGAGAAGTGGTTTTTGGTTTCAAACGTTTAAGCCAAAAGGTAAGCATGGATCCTCCTCAGTCACTGTAAAATGAAGCTTTTGGGAGGTTTGTGAAATTTCCATGTTTGAAACCCAAAACCACTTAAGACAGAGTTTATGGTTAGGTGTAGATACATGATTTTTCTTGTTTGAATATGTCTAGACCTTGTTTATCAACTTGAATTTTTTACTATATGATATAAGAAGGCTATATATGTGCTTTGGTTTTTCATTTTTTGATTTCTTTCGAATTTTTTATGCCTATTTAAATCTTGGTCAAATCCTAGGTTTAAACAAGTTTAAAACATGAAAATGAAACGGTAAGCATGAATCCTTCCTTACTCACTCTAAAATGAAGGTACTTGAAAATTTTATGTTTGAAACCCAAAACCCCAGTTCTCTTCATATGTTTGACTTCATAAGACAGAGTTTAGGGTTAGGGTAGGGGTAGATATGATACATGATATTTCTTTGAATATGTCTAGACCTTGTTTATCAACTTGAATGCTTACTATATGACATAAGAAGGCTATATATGTGTTTTGGTTTTCCATTTTTTGAATTTTTCTGAATTTTTACTCCCATTTGAATCTTGGTCAATTCCTAGGTTTGACCAAGGTTAAAACAAGTTTAAAACATGGCAATGAAAAGGTAAGCATGGATCCTTCTTAGTCACTCTAAAATGAAGCTTTTGGGAGGTTTTTGAAATTTCCATGTTTGAAACCCAAAATCACTTCTCTTCATGCTTGACTTCATAAGGCAGTTTAGGGTTAGGGGGTAGATACATGATTTGTTTGGTTTGAATATGTCTAGACCTTGTTTATCAACTTGAATGCTTACTATATGACATCAGAAGACTATGTTCTTTGGTTTTTTTCCGTTTTTTTGAATTGTTATACCCATTTGAATCTTGGTCAAATCCTAGGTTTGACCAAGATTTAAACAAGTTAAGAAATTGAAAATGAAAAAGGTAAGCCTGGATCCTTCTTAGTCACTGTAGAATGAAGCTTTTGGGAGGTTTGTGAAATTTCCATGTTTGAAACCCAAAACCAGTTCTCTTCATATGTTTGACTTCATAAGACAGAGTTTTTATCAACTCGAGTGCTTACTATATGACATAAGAAGGCTATATATGTGCTTTGGTTTTTCATTTTTTGATTTTTTCTGAATTTTTATGCCCATTTAAATCTTGGTCAAATCCTAGGTTTGACCAAGGTTTAAACAAGTTTAAAACATGAAAAGAAAAGGTAAGAATGGATCCTTCTTAGTCATTCTAAAATGAATGAAGCTTTTGGGATGTTCTCACAAATCGATCTAGTCTACATGACTTTGATAAATTTTAATTAAGAAGCAGCAACTTAACAATAATTACCCAAAATCTAACAGCTGGTTCGACAACAACCTGGACGTTACGCTAAAATGAACTGCGAAAACAACGAACAAGCACTTTTGTAGTACTGTACTCGGTACTCCGTACTTGCTCCAGATAATCCCCATTGCTTCACTACTACAGTAGTACTACCCTGGCTCGCATTCATTGTTTCCCCTGACTATTCAGAGCTTTGGACGTCCATCAGAGTTGTAGTCAGTAGTACAGTACTGCTAGCTCGATTAATGGCGTGCTATAAAATTCTATACTAGCCGACAGATGTCCATTCCTCGGGTTGCGCGCCAGAGCCTTCGAAGAGAAGGTAGCCGCTCTGTCCCGTTGATTTACGGTGGACGGACAGGATACTCCGGACCGCTCTCGATTCATTTGCTTCTGCTCCCGCGTCCTGACCCTTCGCGGACTGAGATCCAGTGACTTCACTAAGAGAAGTCACCATGCGACTTTACACACGTGAGCCATTCGATCAAGATCCAACGCTCGCGGTTGATCCAAATTTCGAACTTAAACTAAACTAATATTTTAAATGGACTGGAACTTTCCGAGAATACGTCTTAATGTAAAGTTTTTCTGTTTTTTCTGAGCTACATAAATTTTAATTTCAAATTTTAGATCGACCATGTTCGTTGGATCTTAACCTGATGGCTCGTATAGGTAAAGTTCATGGTAACTTCTGTTGGGTAAAGTCACTGGATCTCAGTTCGCAAGGGAGCCCCCTCTCGGCCGTTGATTTAGGATGGGCGGACCAGGTTGCTCGAAGCGAGGGCAGGAGACGGTTGTCTGGTTTTAATAGGGGGAGTACTTCTTCCATCCCCTTCTTGCTTCACTTCCAGTCTCCTTCCACTTCCAGCGATGCCTCCGAAGTCAAGGCCACCATCTCGCTTGAAGAAGCACCATCTAGTGTTGACCAAGGACGCGGAGAGTTCCCGCCGGCGGTCTATCCAGATGCTGGCCGCGAGAAAGGGCCCGCCAGAAAACGAAGGCCCTGCTTCGCGCTCGTCTCGGAACGGCGTCAGTCGTGCGGTCGAAGATTCCTGGTTGGTTTCCATCGCCATGTTTCTTGATTCTTCCTGGCCCGGAGGTCCCAACTCTTTATTCCGTATTAATCCTTTTTATACATATCTCAGTGCCCCACGACGCACCCTGACATCTTCTCATGACGACTTCAACCCCTGTCTCCTGCGCTTAGAGGTTACCACTGATTGGACATTTTCGTCTTCCTCTCGTCACTTTGTTTCGGTACTGATGATATTGCCATGCAGGAAGCATCGGCGTGTTTCAGAGATGAGCTTAAAACTCTCGTGGAACTCGCCTCCAACTTTCGCGATGATGTCGATACTTTGAAGGACGAGGTCACCGGCCGGGGCAAGCTGCATGATGTGAGGGTTCCATCAAGTGAGGAAACGAACTCTGTCATCAAGAAGCTCAAGGGCGAGAATTTGATGCTTAAGATCGAGTGCGGCTTTCTTCGCGAAGAAAACGTCGAGCTATCAAACAGGTGCGTTCAAGCTCTCAACGGGAGCCTCAACACCCAACATGATGCGGTGAAGAAGATGATGGATGACAGCATCTTGAAGAAAAACAATATGGTGGAGGACACGCGCGGGATGGTCGATCCAATCCAGGCACCGCAGAAGGAAGTCGATGCGCTCCGAGTCCAGCCACCTTTGCGTAGGTCGCCGAGGCGCCCTCGCGCAGGTCACTGAGGAGCGCACGTCGCCGAGTAGGCTGGGGGATAAGGAATTCCAACGAGAGAAGCGGAATCACCACCTGTCCTGATGGAGGGCCACTCCGCCAAGTAGGCTGGGGGAGAGAAACACTGCCTCTCATTGTTCTTTAGCTAGTCCTCCGATCCATATTACTTGATGTTAAAATGGATGTATCTACAACTGAAATATGTCTAGATACATATATTTTAGTATCACAAAGTAAGTATCAACGTTTATATTGCCCAAGTCTTATTATCCATCCCTAAGGTGGGTCGCTTTTGTAACTACTGATTGCAGATTCGACTCTTCTGCAGACCGAAAGATTTTTAGAGTGACTAAGAATGATTCATGCTTAGCTTTCCATTTTCATGTTTTAAACTTGTTTAAATCTTGCTCAAACCTAGGATTTGACCAAGATTCAAATGGGTTTAACAATTAAAAAAATCAGAAAAATGAAAAACCAAAGCACATAGTATTCTTATGTCATATAGTAAGCATTCAAGTTGATAAACAAGATCTAGACATATTCAAAACACACAAAACATGTATCTACCCCTAACCCTAAACTCTGTCTTATGAAGTTAAGTATGAGGAGAAGTGATTTTGGGTTTCAAACATGGAAATTTCACAAACCTCCCAAAAGCTTCATTTTAGTATGACTAAGAAGGATCCATGCTTACCTTTTCATTGCCATTTTTTAAACTTGTTTTAACCTTGGTCAAACCTAGGATTTGACCAAGATTCAAACGGGCGTAAAAATTCAAAAAAAATAAAAAAATGAAAAACCAAAGCACATATATAGCCTTCTTATGTCATATAGTAAGCATTCAAGTTGATAAACAAGGTCTAGACATATTCAAACCAGAAATATCATGTATCATATCTACCCCTAACCCTAAACTTTGTCTTATGAAGTCAAACATATGAAGAGAACTGGGGTTTTGTGTTTCAAACATAAAAATTTCAAGTACCTTCATTTTAGAGTGACTGAGAAAGGATTCATGCTTACCTTTTCATTGTCATGTTTTAAACTTGATTAAACCTTGGTCAAACCTAGGATTTGACCAATATTTAAATGGGCATAAAAAATTCGAAAAAATGAAAAAATGGAAAACCAAAGCACATATATAGCCTTCTTATGTCATAAACATTCAAGTTGATAAACAAGGTCTAGACATATTCAAACAAGAAAAATCATGTATCTACCCTAACCAAAAACTCTGTCTTAAGTGGTTTTGGGTTTCAAACATGGAAATTTCAAGAACATCCCAAAAGCTTCATTTTAGACTGACTAAGAAGGATACACACTTCCCATTTCATTTTCATGTTTTAAACTTGTTTAAATCTTGGTCAAACCTAGGATTTGACCAAGATTCAAATAAGTAAAAACATGAAAATGAAAAAGGTAAGCATCGATCCTTATTAGTCGCTCTAAAATGAAGCTTTTGGGAGGTTTTTGAAATTTTCATGTTTGAAACCCAAAACCACTTCTCTTCATGCATGCTTGACTTCATAAGACATAGTTTAGGGTTAGGGGTAGATACATGATTTTTCTGGTTTGAACATGTCTAGACCTTGTTTATCAATTTGAATGCTTACTATATGACATAAGAAGGCTATGTGCTTTGGTTTTTCATTCTTACGATTTTTTTCTTAATTTTTATGCCCATTCGAATCTTGGTCAAATCCCAGGTTTGACCAAGATTTAAACAAGTTTAAAACATGACAATGAAAAGGTAATCAATCCTGGATCCTTCATAATTAATAAGTTAGTCTAATTAAAATGAAGCTTTTGGGAGGTTTTTGAAATTTTTGTGTTTGAAACCAAAAACCACTTCTCTTCATGCTTGACTTCATAAGATAGAGTTTAGGGTTAGGGGTAGATACATGATTTGTATTATTTGAATTGTCTTGACCTTATTTATCATCTTTTAAATGCTTACTATATATATGACATAAGAAGACTATGTGCTTTAGTTTTTCAATTTTCTGATTTTTTAATTTTATGCCCATTTGAATCTTGGTCAAATCCTAGGTTTGACAATGATTTAAACAAGTTTAAAATATGAAAATGAAAAGATAAGCATGGATCCTTCTTAGTCACTCTAAAATAAAGCTTTTGGGTGGTTTTTGAAATTTCCATGTTTGAAACCCAAAAGCACTTCTCTTCATGCTTGACTACATAAGACAGAGTTTAGGGTTAGGGGTAGACACATGATTTTTCTTGTTTGAATATGTCTAGACCTTGTTTATCAACTTTAATGCTTACTATATGACATAAGAAAACTACGTGCTTTGTTTTTCATTTTTTTATTTTTTGGAATTTTGATGCACATTTGAATCTTGGTAAAATCCTAGGTTTGACCAAGATTTAAACAAGTATATAACATGAAAATGAAAAGGGAAGCATGTATCCTTCTTAGTCACTCTAAAATGATTTTTTTGGGAGTTTTTTGAAATTTCCATGTTTGAAACCCAAAACCATGTACTTCTCTTCATGCTTGACTTCATAAGATAGAGTTTAGGGGTTTGCGGATAGATACATGATTTGTCTAGTTTGAATAAGTCTAGACCTTGTTTATCAACTTTAATGCTTACTATATGACATAAGAAGACTATGTGCTTTCGTTTTTCATTTTTCTATTTTTTTATTTTATGCCCATTTGAATCTTGGTCAAATCCTAGATTTAACCAGGATTTAAACAAGTTTAAAACATGAAAATGAAAAGGTAAGCCTTGATCCTTCTTAGTCACACTAAAATGAAGCTTTTGGGATGTTCTTGAAATTTCCATGTTTGAACCCAAAACGACTTCTCTTCATGCTAGACTTCATAAGACAGAGTTTAGGGGTTAGCGGGTAGATACATGACTTGTCTAGTTTGAATAAGACTAGACCTTGTTTATCAACTTTAATGCTTACTATATGACATAAGAAGACTATGTGCTTTGGTTTTTCATTTTTCTATATTTTTATTTTATGCCCATTTGAATCTTGGTCAAACCTATATTTGACCAGGATTTAAACAAGTTTAAAACATGAAAATGAAAAGGTAAGCCTTGATCCTTCTTAGTCACACTAAAATGAAGCTTTTGGGATGTTCTTGAAATTTCCATGTTTGAAACCCAAAACGACTTCTCTTCATGCTAGACTTCATAAGACAGAGTTTAAGGTTTAGGGTTATAGATACATGATTTGTCTGGTTTAAATATGTATAGACCTTGTTTATCAACTTGAATGCTTACTATATGGCATAAGAAAACTATGTGCTTTGGTTTTTCATTTTTCTGATTTTTTTAAATTTTGATGCCCATCGAATCTTGGTCAAATCCTAGGTTTGACCAAGATTTAAACAAGTTTAAAACATGAAAATGAACAGGGAAGCATGTATCCTTCTTAGTCACTCTAAAATGAATTTTTTGGGAGGTTTTTGAAATTTCCATGTTTGAAACCCAAAACCAGTTCTCTTCATGCTTGACTTCATAAGACAGAGTTTAGGGGTTAGGGGGTAGATACATAATTTGTATGGTTTGAATATGTCTAGACCTTGTTTATCAACTTTAATGCTTACTATATGACATAAGAACACTATGTGCTTTGGTTTTTCATTTTTCTGATTTTTAAATTTTAATGCCCATTTGAATCTTGGTCAAATCCTAGGTTTGACCAAGATTTAAACAAGTTTAAAACATGAAAATGAAAAGGGAAGCATGTATCCTTCTTAGTCACTCTAAAATGAAGTTTTTGGGAGGTTTTTGAAATTTCCATGTTTGAAACCCAAAACCACTTCTCTTCATGCTTGACTTCATAAGACAGAGTTTAGGGTTAGGGAGTAGATACATGATTTGTATGGTTTGAATATGTGTAGACCTTGTTTATCACCTTTAATGCTTACTATATGACATAAGAAGACTATGTGCTTTGGTTTTTCATTTTTCTGATTTTTTTTAATTTTCTGCCCATTTGAATCTTGGTCAAATCCTTGGTTTGACCAATATTTAGACAAGTTTAACACGTGAAAACGAACTGATAATCCCATTTGTTGACTCATTTAACTAGTTAATCCCATTTGTTGACTCTCTGTTGACCAGGCACTTGAGGTAAAACTGAGTATATTGCACTAGCCAGTATTAGTACTCAAGGGGAAAACCGAGCACACAAAAAATGCTACAGTATAAGACTCGAGAGTATATCTAAATTTCCAGGGTTAGACTCGAGTACGCGTGTTGCGGTGCAGAAGTGGAAGACGTGCAATTGTTGACGGGTACTGACGCGAGTCGCGGTGCAGAAGTCGAAGACGTGCAATTGTGGACGCGTGTCGCGTTGCAGAAGCCCAAGACGTGCAGACGTTAAATGGTGGACGCGTAGGACGCGGGTCGCATTAACCACCCCTCGCCTTTATAGACGCCTCCTCGCACTATCTCTGTCACTCTCACTCGCTCATGCAACGCCGCCTCTCACGTCCCATCATCTTCTCCAAAGCAAAAACCCTCTCCCTCTCTGCAGGCGAGATGGACATGGAGAATGCGAATCCCATCGTCCATGACGCCGTCGGCTCCAAGCGCGACGCCTCCCTCTTCGACGTCGTCCCCTCAAAGGCCGTCGCCGCCGCCGGTGGCGGTCGTATCCCGCCGGGATGGGACCCCTATGAGCCGGTGCCGTACATCTCGCCTCCGAACCCCTACGACACCTTCATGGACGACCCATGGAACGAGGTAACTATGGTTTGCTCCCTTTTTTGTTCCCCCATTCCTTTTTGAACCCTATTTTTGCTGGTTCCCTAGTAACTATTAGTGCCGATCTGTAGATGGTTGAGTATTGGGTTAATATTTGCGCCGATTTTATTCCATTTTGCTTTGATCCCTTCTTGATTTCGTTTAAGATTTGGAGTTCGGCCGTTCGGTTAATTTATGCAAGTAATAATGGGATCTCAATCAGTTAATTTATGGGATCTCAGTCAGTTATTTTATGCAGGAATCAAAAGATATCAACCGTTTAATTTTGCAAATATTCTGGAATCTGTTCAAAATCAGATCTGGAATCTGTTTCTTTGCCTATGATGAATCGTTGGGCACAAATTTTTACAGAGTGGGTTCAGCGAACCATTGCTGTGTACAAATCTGTTGTGCATGAGCTATGGTTCGCTAACACCATCCCTGTAGACATATAATCGTGTCCACTCTAACTGAGGCTGGCTCTGTTTTTCCTTACTTTGTTATCATGCACGTTAGTCATCGTTGCATCTCATTCACTAATAGTTCCCGTTTGATATGGATCAGCTGTCTGGCAGCGACGTCGGCAGCGACGACGAGCACCATGACGTCAAGACTCGCCAGGTGCTGCGGAGGCTGCAGGTCGGCCAGTACGTCTCCTACTTCGCCAAGGGTGTCTACAGGTGCCCCTTCTGCACTAGGAGGCTCGGCCGCACTGACTTCAACTGCCTCCTCACGCATGCCGAGAACATCGGCAACACCAACCCCAAGGTCGGCGCGTCGGTGAACCCCCACTCCTTCCGCGCCAAGCACATGGCGCTCGGCATGCACCTCCGCAGCATCCAGCGGGTGGAGATCTCCGCCGGGCGCATGCCTCCGCTCAAGCCCAAGGCTCCCAAGGGGAGCAACAAGTGGAGGCAGATGGGGTAGGCGGAGTCCCGGACGTGTGCTGCTGCTGCTGCAAAGCAGCTTCTATTTTGTTGTTAGCTAGGGATCCCTTGTTGTTATGTTGTTAGTATGATGGTGTTGTGAAGAACCTCGAACCTGTTGGCTGCTGTGTATGCAGCTTATTATCTAGGGAGGGATCCCTATTATCTATCCCTATTCTACTGGAGTATATTTTGTTGGCCCTACTTTGTTTTCTCGATTTACTATTACTGCGAATTTGTCGTACGGAGTACATTACCCTGGAGATTTGCTTCTAGATTTAACTACATACATATGGACCAGAGGGAGTACTAGATTTGCTGCCATATTGGGCAAACAACGAGGGCCAAAAGGCACAAATAATTGAAGAAAGACAGAAATGCAAGCTTCTCTAGATTTGATACTAATTTGGTTAATAAAGACAAAGAGACAGAGGGGGAAAAGGTGCTCTTAAAAATGCCAATTCGCGCCGAGAGAGACAGAACCCAGCTCCTGCTCACGTACAACCAAACGCGGTCTCGTCCTGTCCCACGCGGTCCCTTTCTACTAGCCCCACACGTCAGCACGGAACGGTCAACTAAACTGGAATCCTCCCGTCTGAGCTCCTTCTGCGGGTTACAAATAAGGGCTTGGCGAAAACTGAGGAAAAACATAAGGCAATCTTATTGACTAATATAGCTGTTTAATTAATAAAAGGATTAGCTACAACGTGCTCAGTTTGCCCATTTATTAAGGTATAAGACTGGCAGGAGAGAAAGTAATCGCTAGTTTCCTCATTTTGCCCCTGCATGCTCGCACGATTAAAGCTCCTTCCGCACGCGCTGGACTCCTCGTTTCCTTAAACCTCCTCGTTTCTCGGGATAGACCAACAGTTTTTCAGGATCTTGGGGTTTTTTTTTGACAATCAATACCACATATATTCATAGCAAAAATAGTACATGGTAGAGGGCTACATGACGACTAGATATATCACCAAAAAAGGTGATGCATGTCTCCTTCACCAAAACAGCTGAAACAAGTACACGAACGCAAGTACACCACCATAATAATACTACTACATTAACACAAGTACGAGTAATAAAGTAAGAGTACTACTCCCTCTAATCTAATTTAAACCAAAATAAAACTTAAACTTCATCCTAAATTTGAACTAGTGCCTCGTCCTCGTTCTTCGCTCATTTTCTGATCCAAGACGGCGCAGAGTGCCAGAGTGCATGGCACGGAACTCTTCATCGGTGGCATGCCATGGGCATGTCACCGGATGCATGATTTTTTTCGCAATGTTTTAAATTTGAATTTAGGCCGCATGTCACACGGTGACATGCAAAAGGTGCATGTCACCTGGTGGTGGTAGGCAACTACCCTCATTTACGGCGGCGTAGGCGACTGGACGCCGCGTGGCCAGCCGCTGCCTCGTGGCCGCCTCGGTTTCCACGCGGGAGACCATTAAACGCCGACGACCAACCTTCCCGCGTCACGGTTAGCGACTATGACTATAAGGGCAAAACGCTAAACTCTCTCGTTCCATTCACTTTCTTCCTCTCTCCACCTAACAAACATTTGTTCGTCGCTCTCTCCTCCAGCAATGTCTTCAAAATTCAGGTCGTCGGCGGTCAAGTACGCGGAGAAAAAACGCCGGCTCGAAATTTCGAGAGACGCTTCCAGAAACCAAGTGGGCTCGCCGTCGCCGCCGCCGCCGCCGAAACGCGTCCGTGCTGTGCTCACCGGGTTAGTTTCCTTCGCCATGTACTTTCGTTTCTTTCGTCGCTCTCTCCTCCAGCAATTAATGTGTTCAAACTTCAGGTCGCCGGCGGTCAAGTACGCGGATAAAAAACGCCGGCTCGAAATTTCGAGAGACGGTTCCAGAAACCAAGTGGGCTCGCCGTCGCCGCCGCTGCCGCCGCCGCCGAAACGCGTCCGTGCTGTGCTCACCGGGTTAGTTTCCTTCGCCATGTACTTTCGTTTCTTCTTGCCCGGGCTCAAGCTCTTTAAGAGTCTCTATGGTTATACATCTTAAAGGGTTGGAAGTTCCAACGACGCCCCTACTGCACCAACTTCCACGACCAAGGAATCATCGTCGTCCGATGATTTCAACCCGGCCCTACCCCGGCGAAATGAGGTAGCACCAAGCACTGTGTAGTTCTTCTTCTTCTTCTTCTTCTTCTTCTTCTTCTTCTTCCTTTGCGCTTACTTGCTACCGATGATTTCGCCCTGAAGGAAGCGGCGCCGACTATCGACACCACTGTCGCCATCTTGATGGAAAAAAACGAGGAGCTCAGCTTAGAGTGTGATCGCCTCCGAGACGATTTGGCTGCCAAGAAGAAGAATTCGAAAACTCTTGTGGAGCTCATTTGCAGCCTTCGAAATGAGCGCGATATGTTGAAGAACGAGCTGATTAAGCAGAAAGAGAGGAACATTGCATCAGCGGAGAAAGCCAGCAGCATACTCAAGACTGTGTGCCTCGACAGAGACAAGTCTGATATAGAGTACAAAATCCTTCTTCAGGATAAAGTACAGCTCCAAAAGTTGAACCTTGAATATGCTGACATCGCCATCCTTGCCCTTCTCGAGAGGCAGAAGGCACAAGATAAGTTGATGCACCTGATGTTGGAGAGCTGCAGTGAAAGAGAAGAGACATTGAAAGAAGTGAGCAGTTTGGTGGGATACATGAGTGACGTCGGGCGAACTTCGCAGAATCCGCCCCGGCTGAGCTCAAATTCCAGCGGAACCAGCTTTCAGCAATGCATGTTAGGCGCACCTACAACTTCTACTCATTGATTAGAGGTCGCACGACATGGCATTTTCCCTCGAAATAGTAGTACTGTACTAATAGTTGTACTACTTAATATGTACCTTTTTGTAAAATAATTTCTTACATGTATTAGAAACTACCCCTCTCGTTTCTGGATGCACCCGGGACATTGTCATCCGGCCCTCTTCTGGACAAACCCCCTCGGGAAGGGCGGTATATTTTGCACATTTCGCTACTAGTACTTCTAATTCCACCGCTTATTTTTCTAATCCGTTAAATCGTTAATTGGATGACCAACTGATGGAAGCTGCGATAGATTAGACCAACAAGTGGTGAATTGTGCAAAAGATATGTCCGTGTTTTATGCAAAAGAGTGATATGGGGATCTGGTGGAATCTTGAATTTCCTCTTCAGTGGTAGGCATGCTTCACTTATAGCTGGAGTACATTGCGGACCTGGTGCATTTCGTCAGTACCGATCAGCTATTTTTGCTTATCCGGGAAGAAAAGGTAGTACTAGCCTTTTCTGTGAGATGTCTTTTCAGTGCTACGGAGTTGTCTGTTCACTGCTTGCTTTGTCTGTCGGTGACTTTGCCAAGCTGACTTTGCCATGACTTTGGGTGACTGATATGTGGACCACAGTTGTAAGTGACTCAAAGTCACTGACTTTGGGGACTCGTGAATGCTTCGTATATTTCTGACGGTTTCTGAATTATGTACTCCGTACAACTTTTGTAATATTGGTCAAACTAGTTTTGACCAGGGTTTGTGTAGGGTGTTTTTTTTTGGTTGGTCCAAATGGTGTTGTGTGGTCCAAATGTGATGTATCATCACACCACCATGTGCCCCCCTCCCCCCACCCCACCCCTAGGTTTTGGTAATGCCATTCTGATACATGCTTCTTAGAAGGAGTACATTTTTTCCGTTAGGGCATGACAATTTTGAAAAATTCAAAAAAAAATGGGAAGACAGAATGGTAACATCATTTTCCATGTGATGATGCACCCCTGTGCCAAATTTTGGTTCATTTTAAGAATGTAAGGTGACAAATTACTCGAGGAAGCTAGTTGGAGTAGACGGGCATGATCGGATTGGCATAGGCGATTTATTTTTTGAAGGATGTTATTTTTCATAGACAATATCTGACACAAAAAATAAAATGTTAAGGTCTCATATTATTCTGAATGATTTTGAATTACTTATGACGTTTGGAAGTATTGGTATACATGAGTCCCACATGAAGTTAAATGGTCCAAAAAAAAGTTTCGTACACGTCTCCCAGAAAGTGGAAAGTCGAGTACATGCATGACTTCACGCGTCCACTACTGGATACAGGGAGTCAGAGGCTATAACATAATCGGCCTCATCATCTCTCGCGAGCTCGTCCTCTCCACTCCCCCAACTTGCCTCCCCCACACTGTGAAAACCCCCATCCACTCACCGCACCTCTGAGGCATCGACTTTCCCGTTTCCAACCACAACAGCATGAAGATAGGTATTGCATACGAGGCGGAGCAATAGGCGACCGCCCACGCAGAGGATGCCTCTACGGTAGTGGCCGTCGTGGTGGGTGAGGCTTCACCGGGCACCCAAGCCGCTCGTCTCCTCTGCTTGTCGGATTCTTCGACCTCGGTCGAAATGGGCATCCTGGCCGTCACGACGGGTGAGGCTTCACCGGGCACCCATGCCGCTCGTCTCCTCTGCTTGTCTGGTTCTTCGACCTCGGTCGAAACGGGCGTCCTGGCCGTCGAGCAGAAGGTGGATACCAACGTTGTTTATCCCGCCGAAGATGTGCACGGCGTTGCAGGCCACCACGGCGAGGTCTTCCTAGGCCCGATGCTGGACGCGAACCTCGACCCCTTCGACGATTTCGGCCCAAACGTTCAGTTCCAGGAGGATGTTGAGGGTGATGACGAGGAGGTACTTCTCTTTTACCGAAACTGTCCCAACCCTCTTTGTGTCATATTGCTGTTCACATGGTTTGCACGAGCCTGGTTCTTGATTGATTTGATATCCTACCTTGTTCTTGTAGATGTAATTGATTCTACGATTCGTAAGATCAGATTCTAGTTTAATTTCGACTAATCTGCCATGTAGTCATATAATCAATTTATGTGTTCATACTTAGTGGACTTGCAATTGTTGTGGCTAATGTTCATGGTTGTTCATAGGGTTTCTCATGATTTATTACGATTTCTTCTGCCATTTACTTGTTCTACACATTTAATTTTAGGGTTTCTAAGGTTTGATTATGTTAGTGGAGTATTTATTCGATCTGTCATAAAAAACCTGATTATGTAGTACTTAATAATTCATAGGAGTATTCTGATGACATGGACAACAACAAGGTGCGCAGGGACCGGAAAAGCCGCTATGTTCTCAAGCGGCTGAAGGGTGGTGAAATTCGTTTCTGCATGCGCGCGGGGAGCTATTTTGCCCATTATGTGGCAAATTTCTCTAGAAGGACATCCACAGCCTGATCCAACATGCGATGGGTGTAGGCCTAAGTACATAGGGGGAAACACCGCCCTGCAACCAAGGCCAAGTACGCATCATATGGCCTCTTCCTCCAGAATTACGTCTTGCCTAGCTTGCTCCACGTCAACGCCCCTGCTGCTGGCCCTCATGCTCCTGGTCATGTTTAAAGTTCATATGTGTAATCTTAATCCCTTTGGAAGTTCAGCATTAAACTCTACTAGTACAACCGTGGTGGTCTTGTGATGTAGTACTCTTTTGATGCATTTGTGATGTAGTAGTACTTTTTTTGAAATGATATAGTACTATCTAAGAAAAGTACTCCCTCCGATTCACATTCATTTCACATCAAGAAATATGGATCAGAGCGAGGGAGTAAATTAAACATGGCATCTCGTGCATGAAGCTTGACATATCGATCAGGTTGGCTAGAATAGCAATACAATGTTGCTCATTAGGCAAATGCATGCCATGTACGATAGTATACATCCAGTAAAGAAGTCTATACTGACATAAAAAACTACTTTGGGGATGAGAGTCAATTGGGGCATCTACAATATAGAAAATCTTGCTCGTAGATGATTTTGGCTAAGAGGGTTTTACTCACATTACACGTGCCACTTTCCTTGTCTGCAAAACAAGTTCCAATAAAGGGAGAGGAAAGAAGAGGGTATTGTGGGCGAGATTGAACACCTTTTTTATGTGTTAATCTGAGGCCTCGTTTAGATGAGGATTTCGACTTATGCCTAACAGCTCAACACATCCACAAATAACTCTGCTTGCGCACACCACCGTTCATTAAAAATAACAATATTAGCTCGCAAGATTAAGAACAAAGTGAATTTAAGTAACTTGGTAAGCTTTTCAAGCAATATATTCAGAGAAAGAGCACACATGTTCGGCTCAAAATAATCATAAGAGAAGAACAATAAATCTAAGACACCACATGGATTCATACCTTGAGTCGACGCTGGCTCGTAGAAGGGCGGCCGCGCCTCGAGGATGCCGGGGACGTCTCCACCTCGGTCTCACATGTGACTGCTTATCGGCGGGTGGTGCGCCGCGCCATGTAGAAGATCTATCAAGAGATGAGAGCCCGATGACGCTACCGACGCCTCAACCTTGATAGCACCGACTTGTTGCTCCGCACCGAGATGCGCCACGTGCAAGATTTAGCGGATGCACTAATTTTAGAGATATGTCATGATCATTGTAACAAATTTCAACGTGATGATGATTTGATCTTGTACTCGGCCTTGAACATAAGAACTAGTACAATCTCACCTTTTTTTATCATTATCCTTTGCGAGATTTAGCGGTTGCGCCAAATTCAGAGAAATATCATGATCATGGTAACACAATTTTCAATATAATGATGATTTGATGTTGCACTCGACCTTGAACATAAGTACTAGTACGGTCTCACAAATTTGTATCATTATACTTTGCAAGTTTTAGTGGATGCGCCCATTTTCAGAGGTAGATCATGATCATGGTAAGTTGGTAACAAATTTTCAACGTGATGATGATTTGATTTTGCACTCGGCCTTGAACAGAGGTACTAGTACGGTCTCACAATTTTTTATCATTATACTTGGACGGTGGCCAAATTCAAAATCTCATAGCGGCAAAACTTCCCGCCCACAAAATACAAAAATTTCACACGCTTCCAAATTCCCATTCTACCCCTGTGGAGATGGCAGCAAAGTCGGTTGGTGGGGGGGTCTGCCCGTCATTTTTTGGATCACCACCTCCCTAGCCCGGAAACCCTCCCAAAAAAAATTCATTTCCCTCAGACCACCCACCGGAACTTCCCAAGTCCCTCTCTCCCACCTCCACGACCACCGCACCGGAACATCCCCGCCGGACTTCCCTGGCCTACCCGAGCCCTCGCGATCCTCGTCATCCGGCTGCCTGCCGGAGCCGCTTCATCGACGCCGTCATCAACCGGACCGGATCATCCCCGCCGAACCTCGAAACCATATGCTCATCCAGCAGTCTACCGCAGTCGCTTCAGCTGCGGTATCGTCCACCCCGCCGGAGCCGCTTCGCCGGATCCGTCGTCCACCGCATCGGATCTTGCTCACCGACACCGCTGTGCATGAACCGGATCTGCTTCACCGGCGCAGTGCATGATCTAAACTCTTCTACTGTCGCTTTTCTATTGCTTGCCTGCAAGTTCTTGTTTAATCTTGGGGGAACCTGTTTGTGCTAACGACGCGCCGTTACATTTTTGCAGATGAGATGAGTAACCATGAAGTGTAATGGCCGTCTCTCCAACCCCAAGTAGCACATGTAGCGTACTTCATCACCGGATCTATCAACCCCAGGAAGATCTGCTGTGACTCCCACAGAGTGCTTCTCCTAATGTAAGTCCCTTGTTTTAGCGCCATGTTCTGGGTTCAGATTCTTGTTTGTCTGAAGCTCTTTTAGTTCATTCCTAGCTATGACCGTAACACGTTGCTATTTTCTACTTCATTGCTAACTTTAAGCGATTGAACATTTTGGTTTGCATTCCCTGCTCTGTAGATGTAGCCATCATAACTTCTATCTTGCTCAGTCGTTGTTACAAAAATTATAGGTATTATAGTAACATCCTGCTATTATTTAGTTCATGGCCAATTTTAAGTAATTGCACATGTTGGTTCGCATTCCCTGCTCTATAGCTTTTGGCATCGTAACTTCTATATTTGGTTTACATTCCCTGCTCTGTAGATCTAGCCATCATAACTTTATCTTGCTCAGTCGTTGTTACAAAAATTATGGCCTGCTACTATGTTGTTTGTGCCAATTTTTTACTCCATGAACATGTTGGCTTGCATTCCCTGTACTACAGGTGATGCCATTGTTTTGTATCTAGTTCATTGTAAGCTAACAAAGTAAGGACTTAGTTTGGCATGCTATCACTCTGCTATCTAGCCTGTAGTACAAATAAACTTGTCATACTACTAGATAATAATTTTGCGTGCCATCTTGTTCTTCAAAAGCTGCATTATTGACTTGTTTCTCTGACTTGGCATGACGCTCACATATGGAAAGCTGAACATATTGGTTTGCATTCCCTCTTATACAAGTTCACAGGTGATCCCACTATATTCTGTATCTGGTCCATCCTAAGCTCCAGCATTAACTATCCTCTATGTGTTGCTCATTACAAGTTTATATCCCGAAACATCTTGATTTGCATCCCCTTCACTATAAGTTCAGGAGTATTATTTAGTTCACGGCCAAAATGAAGTAATTGCACTTGGCACATGTTGGTTCACATTCCCTCCTCTTTAGCTTTTGCCATCGTAACTTCTATTTTTGGTTTACATTCCCTGCTCTGTAGATGTAGCCATCATAACTTCATCTTGCTCAGTCGTTGTTACAAAATTTATAGCCTGCTACTATGTTGTTCATGCCAATTTTGTACTCCCTGAACATGTTGGTTTGCATGGGACTCGACAGTAGTAAGTCTGTTGTTTCATTCTAACATGCTCTGTTATATTGGCTGTTGGTATGCGGCATGCACTCTTTGTTTGCTTATTGTGCGCATTACAATGATCTTGTTATAACGACGAAATGATGAGTTCCAAATTCTTTGGCAAACAATATTGTAGTGTCTTTGCCTTTCCATTGTTGTTGTCTTAACTTGTAATGTCTTTGTTTCAGATATAGGTGCTGCATGGACAACTTAAAAGATTGCCGGATCGCTTCATTGTATTGCTAGGTTTAATTACCATTCAATTTCTCTGGGTTCTGTAATATTTTTTCAATGCCTTGCAGCTGATGTAATATTTAGTTAGTTTTTATAGTTCTTTCGCGCATTTTTTCTTTGGTGCTTGTGGTAAGTGAGGCTATCCGACAGAAATCAATGCTGCGTAAATATTCTCAGTATCTAAATCACGAATTCCCATCCCTTAAACGGCCCAATTAATCGAAATCACATATGTGCCTGCCCGCAAAATCCTAAAGCGCATATTATGCCGGCATATAAACAGCAACTAAACGGGCTGCCCACTTACTTCTTGGGCCAGCCCATGTGAGTTACGGTGGACCCCACACTCTAATTGGGCTGGCCCACTTGCTTTAAGGTGGACCCCACCCACTACTGGGCCGGCCCACTAATTAGTTGGGCCACCCATTTGCTTTTGTGGTGGACCCCACATACTAAATGGGCCGCCCTTTAAGAGGAAAGTGGGACCCACTTTTTGGCCCGGCCCACTATCTTGTTGGGCCGGCCCACTTGCAATATGGTGGACCCCACATACTAATTGGGCCGGCCCTTTAACAGGAAAGGGCCCACCTGTGCTTTTGGCCCGCCCACTATCTTGTTGGGCCCCACTTGCTATATGGTGGTCCCACATGGTAAATGGGCCGGCCCTTTAATAGGAAGGTGGGACCCACCTGTGTTTTTGGCCCGGCCCACTATCTTGTTGGGCCGGCCCACTTTCTATATGGTGGACCCCACATAACAAATGGCCCGGCCCATTAAATGTGGGACCCACATGTGTTTTTGGCCCGGCCCACTATCTTTGGGCCAGCCCACTTGCTATATTATGGACCCCACATACTAAATGGGCCGGCCCTTTAACGGGAAGGTGGGTCCCACGTGTTTTTGGCCGGCCCACTATCTTGTTGGGCCGGCCCACTTGCTATATGGGGGACCCCACATACTAAATGGGCCGGCCTTTAACAGGATAGTGGGACCCACCATGTGTTTTTGGCCCGGCCCACTAGCTTGTTGGGCCGGCCCACTTGCTATATGGTGGACCCCACACACTAAATGGGCCGGCCTTTTAACGGATAGTGGGACCCACTGTGTTTTTGGCCCGGCCCACTTGCTTCTTGGGCCGGCCCAGTTGTGTAAGGGGGACCCCACATGTTAAATGGGCCGGCCCATTTAACTTTTGACCAGTCAACATTAGAGGTTAGGCCCGGCCCACGTAACTAATGGACCAGCCCAGCTATATAGTTGACCGGTCAAACTATGTCATCTGGCCCGGCCCGCTTAAGACGTGGCAGGCCTCGTGTGGGCCTACCATCTACCACGGGGTTTCAGGTTAACGCCGTTAACTCGCAGTTAACGGCGTCTGCCACGTGTCAGTTTGCATGACGTCAGCAGTCAACGGGCTCCCGGAAACACTTCCGCAACGGTCCGATTTTCCGTGGCGGAAGGGCGCCCAAGCGCGACGGACCGAAAAAATCGTCGTTGGACTTTGCCTGACGCAGTTTCGACAACAGAACCCATATCGTCGGGTTAGGCCCATAGGCGACGAAAAATGCCCCTTAGTTGACGATTTTGGGACGTTGTCTATCAGAACTTTTCTTGTAGTGGATGATACATGAAATTTGGAGTGATTTAGTCATACTCCTGCCTAGGCGTATAATATGCATACTCGTAGTCTTCATAGTCGCCGCCGTTGTACTGGTAGTCGTCGCCTTCTAAGTTGCCGCCGTCGTCGTCGCTGCTGTCGTCGCTGTCGTCGGGCGGCGCTCGTGGCTCGAACTGAGGGTAGCGCAGGCGGGGGATATCGCCGGCCGTGATGTAGTCCATGACGCTCTGCAGAGTCCGGCCGTACCACCATAGCCGACGGCCGGCCTCGTGGAAGTTCCCAGGAGGCAGACCGTCCTCCTCATACCTGGCGAGCGCCCTCTCACGCCGATTGATGAAGAAGGCGTCCCAAGTATGCTGGTTATCGGGATGCCAGCGGGGATTCATCCGCTGCTCCGGCGTGAGGTCGAGGTAGTAGTGGTTCGTGATGGCCGCCCGGCGCGCAGTACCCTGAGGGACGGGAGGGACCGGCACGCCGCCGGCGCTTAGGCTCCAGCCGGCGGGGACGCGGTAGCCCGGTGGGCAAGGGTAGTTCGAGGCGCAAAGCTCCTCCACCTGCTGGTAGGTTAGAGTGGGTGCGGTGGAAGCCATGAGAGAGTGATGAGAGATTGTAGAGATGTGATAATGCTGGCCAAGCCGGGCAACATATATGTAGTGAGAAATGGCGGGAAAAATGGGAGCGGGAAGACAGGAGGCGGGAAGAAAGTGGCGGGAAGAAAGTGGCGGGAAGAAAGAGGCGGGAAGAAATTGGCGGGAAGAAAGAGGCGGGAAGAAATTGGCGGGAAGAAATTGGCGGGAATAAATTTTCTGAATTTATTGATATATTATTTGTATTTTTCTGATTTTTAAATGAATTAGTTTTATTTTTCTTTATTTTTTGATATAATATTTGTATTTTTAACATTTTGAAATGAATTAGTTTTATTTTTCTGAGTTTTTTGATATACTATTTGTATTTTTAACATTTAGAAATGAATTAGTTTTATTTTCTGAATTTTTTGATATATTATTTGTATTTTAATATTTTGAATTGAATTAGTTTTATTTTTCTGAATTTTTTGATATATTATTTGTATTTTTAAGGATTTGAAATGAATTAGTTTTATTTTTCTGAATTTTTTGATATATTATATGCATTTTTAAGATTTTGAATTGAATTAGTTTTATTTTTTTGAATTTTTTGATATATTATATGTATTTTTAACATTTTGAACAAGAAAAGCATTTTGAAAAATGCCTTTAGTCGCGGTTGGCCTCCCAAACCGCGACTAAAGGTATTTTCCGCGAACGAATTGGCGAAAAAATCCTTTGGTCGCGGTTGGTGTGGCCAACCGCGACTAGGGGTCCCTATATATTCCGGCGCGAACGCCGCGCCTCTTCTTCTCTCGTCTTCGTCGCGCTCTTCATCGCCGCCGCCGTCGCGCTCGCCGCGCCGCCGGCTTCTTTTCGGCCGGAAGCCTCGTCGCCCGCCGCAGAACCGCCGCCGCCGTGGCGTCGCGCCCCCCCGTAACCGCCGCCGCCGTCGCGACAGCCGCGCGCGCGGGCGCCGCCACCACACAGCCGCCACCGCCGCGGCCGCCGCCACACACACTGCCGGGCGCCACCACACTTGCGGGCGCCACCGCGCTCGGCAGCCGCGCCGCTGCCCACCATACGGAGAGGGCCGGGCGCCACAACACGGCGCCCCTCTCAATTATTTTTGTTTTTTTAGACTTAACAATTTTTTTAATTAATTTAACTTTAATTTTAACTTAACCAAAAATTAACTTATAATTGATTTAATAAAAAATCTGACTAAACTTAATAAAAAATCTTCTTCCCTTTTTACTTAACTAAAAATTAACTTCACTAAAATTTTGTGAGGATAAAAAATTGACTTAATAAAAAATCTCCCTAGCTGATACGTCTCCAACGTATCGATAATTTCTTATGTTCCATGCTACTTTATTGATGATACCTACATGTTTTATGCACATTATATGTCGTATTTTTTTGAACTAACCTATTAACAAGATGCCGAAGAGCCTTCTTGTTTTCTACTGTTTTTGGTTTTAGAAATCCTAGTAAGGAAATATTCTCGGAATTTGACGAAATCACCTCCCAGGGTCCTATTTTTGCACGGAGCTTCCAGGACCGAAGGGGAGTGGGGCCACGAGGTGGCCAGGGGATAGGGCGGCGCGGCCCGGCCCTGGCCGCGCCCCTGCCTGGGCCTCGTGCCGCCTCTTGACCTGCCCTTTCGCCTACTTATAGCCTCCGTCGCGAAACCCCAGTCCGAGAGCCACGATACGGAAAACCTTCCAGAGACGCCGCCGCCGCGAATCCAATCTCGGGGGATTCAGGAGATCGCCTCCGGCACCACGGAGAGGGGATTCATCTCCGGAGGAATCTTCATCTCCATGATCGCCTCCGGAGTGATGAGTGAGTAGTTCACCCCTGGACTATGGGTCCATAGCAGTAGCTAGATGGTCGTCTTCTCCTAATTGTGCTTCATTGTTGGATCTTGTGAGCTGCCTAACATGATCAAGATCATCTATCTGTAATACTATATGTTGTGTTTATCGGGATCCGATGAATAGAGGATGCTATGTTATGGTGATTATCAATCTATTGTTTATGTGTTGTTTATGATCTTGCATGCTCTCCGTTATTAGTAGAGGCTCTGGCCAAGTTTTTGCTCTTATCTCCAAGAGGGAGTATTTATGCTCGATAGTGGGTTCATGCCTTCATTGACACCTGGGACAGTGACAAAGTTCTAAGGTTGTGATGTGCTGTTGCCACTAGGGATAAAACATTGATTCTATGTCTAAGGATGTAGTTGTCGATTACATTACGCACCATACTTAATGCAATTGTCTGTTGCTTTGCAACTTAATACTGAATGGGGTTCGGATGATAACCTGAAGGTGGACTTTTTAGGCATAGATGCAGTTGGATGGCGGTCTATGTACTTTGTCGTAATGCCCGGATTAAATCTCACTATATTTATCATATCATGTATATGCATTGTTATGCCCTTCTCTATTTGTCAATTGCCCGACTGTAATTTGTTCACCCAACATGCTTTATCTTATGGGAGAGACACCTGTAGTGAACTGTGGACCCCGGTCCTATTCTTTACATCGCATACAATCTACTGCAATACTTGTTTTACTGTTTTCTTGCAAACAATCATCTTCCACACAATACGGTTAACCCTTTGTTACAGCAAGCCGGTGAGATTGACAACCTCACTGTTTCGTTGGGACAAAGTACTTGGGTTGTGTTGTGCAGGTTCCACGTTGGCGCCGGAATCCCTGTTGTTGCGCCGCATCACATTTCGCCACCATCAACCTTCAACGTGCTTCTTGGCTCCTCCTGGTTCGATTAAACCTTGGTTTCTTTCTGAGGGAAAACTTGCTACTGTGCGCATCATATCTTCCTCTTGGGGTTCCCAACGAACGTGTGAGTTACACGCCATCAAGCTCTTTTTCTGGCGCCGTTGCCGGGGAGATCAAGACACGCTGCAAGGGGAGTCTCCACTTCTCAATCTCTTTACTTTGTTTTTTTCTTGCTTTATTTTATTTACTACTTTGTTTGCTGCTCCTAAACAAAACACAAAAAAATTAGTTGCTAGTTTTACTTTATTTACTGTCTTGCTCTCTATATCAAAAACACACAAAAATTAGTTACTTGCATTTACTTTATCTAGTTTGTTTTATTTATTGTTGCTAAAATGAATACCCCTGAAAATACTAAGTTGTGTGACTTCACAAATGCAAATAATAATGATTTCCTATGCACACCTATTGCTCCACCTGCTACTACAGCAGAATTCTTTGAAATTAAACCTGCTTTACTGAACCTGGTTATGAGAGATCAATTTTCTGGTGTTAGTTCTGATGATGCTGCTGCCCATCTCAATAATTTTGTTGAACTTTGTGAAATGCAAAAGTATAAGGATGTAGATGGTGATATTATTAAATTGAAAGTGTTTCCTTTCTCATTAAGAGGAAGAGCTAAAGATTGGTTGCTATCTTTGCCTAAGAATAGTATTGATTCATGGACTAAATGTAAGGATGCTTTTATTGGTAGATATTATCCTCCCGCTAAAATTATATCTTTGAGAAGTAGCATAATGAATTTTAAGCAATTAGATACTGAACATGTTGCTCAAGCATGGGAGAGAATGAAAACTTTGGTAAAGAATTGCCCAACCCATGGACTGACTACTTGGATGATCATCCAAACCTTCTATGCAGGACTAAATTTTTCTTCGCGGAACCTATTGGATTCACACTTTGGGGGCGGCTACAAAACTTCTTGATGATATGATGATAAATTACTCTGAATGGCACACGGAAAGAGCTCCACAAGGTAAGAAGGTAAATTCTGTTGAAGAAACTTCTTCCTTGAGTGATAAGATTGATGTGATTATGTCTATGCTTGTGAATGGTAGATCTAATGTAGATCCAAATAATGTTCCTTTAGCTTCATTGGTTGCTCAAGAAGAAAATGTTGATGTGAATTTCATTAAAAATAATAATTTCAACAACAATGCTAGATATGAGGAAAGGATGCTAGAAATTGAAAGATCCACTAAAAACTTTATGCAATCACAATATGAGCAAAATCAATTGTTTACTAAAACTATGAATGAACAATCTACCTTGTTGAAAAATATAGGAAATCAACTTGAAAACTTGAATAGGGAGATTTCTGGTCTGCAAACTAAAATTTCAAATGCTGAAACCCGAATCTCATACATGTCCGCATCACAATCCTCTTTAATTAATAAAATGGCTGCTAAACCTGATGATATTGATAATAAGATTACTACTACAGCAAATGCCATTCAAGTTAGAATTAATGAGAATATAAGATTAATGGCTGAATTGCGTGCTAGGTGGGATAGAGAAGAAAATGAAAAACTAGCTAAAGAGAATAATGTAGCTAAAGTTTGGACTATTACCACCATTAGTAATGATAATGATTCACATGTTGTTGCACCTCCTACTATCAATGGTAAAATAATTGGTGTTGGCAATGTTTCTACTCCTAGTGCAAAGCGTACAAAACTGCCTGAAATTGCTAAAACTGCTGAAACTGCTTGTGATAAAACTGCTGAAATTTTTTCCAACCTTGGGAACAATGATCCCATTGCTGTAGCTCATAATGATTTAGATTTTGATGATTGCCACATCTCTGAAGTTATAAAGTTCTTACAAAAACTTGCTAAAAGTCCTAATGCTAGTGCTACAAATTTAGCCTTTACAAAACATATTACAAATGCTCTCATAAAAGCTAGAGAAGAGAAACTAAAACTTGAAACTTCTATTCCTAGAAAGTTAGAAGATGATTGGGAGCCCATCATTAAAATGAAATTCAATGACTTTGAATGTAATGCTCTATGTGATCTTGGTGCAAGTATTTCTGTTATGCCTAAAAAGATTTATGATATGCTTGACTTGCCACCATTGAAGAATTGTTATTTGGATGTTAATCTTGCCGATAATGTTAAAAAGAAACCTTTGGGGAGGATTGATAATGTGCGCATTACGGTTAACAATAACCTTGTCCCCGTTGATTTTGTTGTCTTGGATATTGAATGCAATGCATCTTGTCCTATTGTGTTGGGAAGACCTTTTCTTCGAACCGTTGGTGCTATTATTGATATGAGGGAAGGTAATATTAAATATCAATTTCCTCTCAAGAAAGGTATGGAACACTTCCCTAGAAAGAGAATGAAGTTGCCTTTTGATTCTATTATTAGAACAAGTTATGATGTTGATGCTTCTACTCTCGATGTTACTTGATTTGCACTTTCTGCGCCTAGCTGAAAGGCGTTAAAGAAAAGCGCTTATGGGAGACAACCCATATTTTTACTACAGTACTTTGTTTTATATTTGAGTCTTGGAAGTTGTTTACTACTGTAGCAACCTCTCCTTATCATGTTTTTGTGCCAAGTAAAGTTTCTATGTTAAAGTTGATGTTATATTTGGGATCGCTGCACAGAAACAGCATTGCTGTCTGTCACGAATCTGGGCACAAGTCTCTGTAGAAAATTCGAAAAATCTGCCAATTTACGAGCGTGATCCTCAGATATGTACGCAACTTTCATTAGTTTTGAGTTTTTCCACCTGAGCAAGTCTGGTGCCATTTTAAAATTCGTCTTTACGGACTGTTCTGTTTTTGACAGATTCTGCCTTTTATTTCGCATTGCCTCTTTTGCTATGTTCGATGAATTTCTTTGATCCATTAATGTCCAGTAGCTTTATGCAATGTCTAGAAGTGAAAAGAATGTTTGTGTCACCTCTGAATGTGTGAATTATTAATTGTGCACTAACCCTCTAATGAGTTTGCTTGAAGTTTGGTGTGAAGGAAGTTTTCAAGGGTCAAGAGAGGAGTATGATATACTATGATCAAGAGGAGTGAAAGCTCTAAGCTTGGGGATGCCCCGTGGTTCACCCCTGCATATTTTAAGAAGACTCAAGCGTCTAAGCTTGGGGATGCCCAAGGCATCCCCTTCTTCATCGACAACATCATCAGGTTCCTCCCCTGAAACTATATTTTTATTCAATCACATCTTGTGTTCTTTACTTGGAGCGTCGGTTTGTTTTTGTTTTTGTTTTTGTTTGAATAAAATGGATCCTAGCATTCACTTTGTGGGAGAGAGACACGCTCCGCTGTTGCATATGGACAAATATGTCCTTAGGCTTTACTCATAATGTTCAAGGCGAAGTTTCTTCTTCGTTAAATTGTTATATGGTTGGAATTGGAAAATGCTACATGTAGTAATTCTAAAATGTCTTGGATAATGTGATACTTTGCAATTGTTGTGCTCATGTTTAAGCTCTTGCATCATATGCTTTGCACCCATTAATGAAGAAATACATAGAGCTTGCTAAAATTTGATTTGCATATTTGGTCTCTCTAAGGTCTAGATAATTTCTAGTATTGAGTTTTGAACAACAAGGAAGACGGTGTAGAGTCTTATAATGTTTACAATATGTCTTTTATGTGAGTTTTGCTGCACCGGTTCATCCTTGAGTTTGCTTCAAATAACCTTGCTAGCCTAAACCTTGTATCGAGAGGGAATACTTCTCATGCATCCAAAATCCTTGAGCCAACCACTATGCCATTTGTGTCCACTATACCTACCTACTACATGGTATTTCTCCGCCATTCCAAAGTAAATTGCTTGAGTGCTACCTTTAAAATTCCATCATTCACCTTTGCAATATATAGCTCATGGGACAAAATAGCCTTAAAAACTATCGTAGTATTGAATATGTACTTATGCACTTTATCTTTTATTAAGTTGCTTGTTGTGCGATAACCATGCTTCTGGGGAACGCCATCAACCATTGTTGAATATCATGTGAGTTTCTATGCATGTCCGTCTTGTCTAAAGGATCTATCACCTTAATGATTTGAGCATGCATCATGGTTGAAGTTTCAGTTTTGGACATATATCCTCAATCTCATATGAGAATAATAATTGTTGCTACATGCTTATGCATTTAAGAGGAGTCCATTATCTGTTGTCCATGTTGTCCCGGTATGGATGTCTAAGTTGAGAATAATCAAAAGCGAGAAATCCAAAATGCGAGCTTTCTCCTTAGACCTTTGTACAGGCGGCATGGAGGTACCCTTTGTGACACTTGGTTGAAACATGGCATTGCAAAGATCCGGTAGTCCAAGCTAAGTAGGACAAGGTGCGGGCACTATTAGTATACTATGCATGAGGCTTGCAACTTGTAAGATATAATTTACATAACTCATATGCTTTATTACTACCGTTGACAAAATTGTTTCATGTTTTCAAAATAAAAGATCTAGCACAAATACAACAATCGATGCTTTCCTCTTTGAAGGACCTTTCTTTTACTTTTATTGTTGAGTCAGTTTACCTATCTCCCTCCACCTTAAGAAGCAAACACTTGTGTGAACTGCATTGATTCCTACATACTTGCATATTGCACTTGTTATATTACTTTATGTTGACAATATCCATGAGATATACATGTTATAAGTTGAAAGCAACCGCTGAAACTTAATCTTCCTTTGTGTTGCTTCAACACCTTTACTTTGATTTATTGCTTTATGAGTTAACTCTTATGCAAGACTTATTGATGCTTGTCTTGAAGTACTATTCATGAAAAGTCTTTGCTTTATGATTCAGTTGTTTACTCATGTCATTACCATTGTTTTGATCGCTGCATTCATTACATATGTTTACAAATAGTATGATCAAGATTATGATGGCATGTCACTTCAGAAATTATCTTTGTTATCGTTTTACCTGCTCGGGACGAGCAGAACTAAGCTTGGGGATGCTGATACGTCTCCAACGTATCGATAATTTCTTATGTTCCATGCTACTTTATTGATGATACCTACATGTTTTATGCACATTATATGTCGTATTTACGCATTTTCTGGAACTAACCTATTAACAAGATGCCGAAGAGCCGCTGTGTTTCGCTGTTTTTGGTTTCGAAATCCTAGTAAGGAAATATTCTCGGAATTGGACGAAATCAAGGGTCCTATTTTTGCACGGAGCTTCCACAAGACCGAAGGGAGTCGAAGTGGGGCCACGAGTGGCAGGGGATAGGCGCGGCGCCGGCCCCCGCGGCCCTGCCCCCGGGCCCCTCGTGCCGCCTCTTGACCTGCCCTTTCGCCTACTTATAGCCTCCGTCGCGAAACCCCCAGTACCGAGCCACAATACGGAAAACCTTCCAGAGACGCCGCCGCGAATCCCATCTCTCGGGGATTCAGGAGATCGCCTCCGGCACCCTGTCGGAGAGGGGATTCATCTCCCGGAGGACTCTTCATCGCCATGATCGCCTCCGGAGTGATGAGTGAGTAGTTCACCCCTGGACTATGGGTCCATAGCAGTAGCTAGATGGTCGTCTTCTCCTAATTGTGCTTCATTGTTGGATCTTGTGAGCTGCCTAACATGATCAAGATCATCTATCTGTAATACTATATGTTGTGTTTGTCGAGATCCGATGAATAGAGGATGCTATGTTATGGTGATTATCATTCTATTGTTTATGTGTTGTTTATGATCTTGCATGCTCTCCGTTATTAGTAGAGGCTCTGGCCAAGTTTTTGCTCTTAACTCCAAGAGGGAGTATTTATGCTCGATAGTGGGTTCATGCCTTCATTGACACCTGGGACAGTGACAGAAAGTTCTAAGGTTGTGATGTGTTGTTGCCACTAGGGATAAAACATTGATTCTATGTCTAAGGATGTAGTTGTTGATTACATTACGCACCATACTTAATGCAATTGTCTGTTGCTTTGCAACTTAATACCGAATGGGGTTCGGATGATAACCTGAAGGTGGACTTTTTAGGCATAGATGCAGTTGGATGGCGGTTTATGTACTTTGTCGTAATGCCCGGATTAAATCTCACTATATTTATCATATCATGTATATGCATTGTTATGCCCTTCTCTATTTGTCAATTGCCCGACTGTAATTTGTTCACCCAACATGCTTTATCTTATGGGAGAGACACCTCTAGTGAACTGTGGACCCCGGTCCTATTCTTTACATCGCATACAATCTACTGCAATACTTGTTTTACTGTTTTCTTGCAAACAATCATCTTCCACACAATACGGTTAATCCTTTGTTACAACAAGCCGGTGAGATTGACAACCTCACTGTTTCGTTGGGACAAAGTACTTGGGTTGTGTTGTGCAGGTTCCACGTTGGCGCCGGAATCCCTGTTGTTGCGCCGCATCACATTTCGCCACCATCAACCTTCAACGTGCTTCTTGGCTCCTCCTGGTTCGATTAAACCTTGGTTTCTTTCGAAAACTTACGTGCGCATCATACCTTCCTCTTGGGGTTCCCAACGAACGTGTGAGTTACACGCCATCACTAGCTCATTTCTTTTTTACTTAACAAAAAAGTAACTTAACAAAAAAATTGTGAGGATAAAAAATTGATTTAATAAAAAATCTCCCTCATTTCTTTTTTACTTAACAAAAAAGTAACTTAACTAAAATTTTGACTTAATAAAATTAAAACTTAGACTTCAAAATTTTGACTTAATAAATTTGACTTAAAATTTTAGACTTCACAATTTTTACTTAATAATTTTGACATAACAATTTTGACTTAATTAAATACACCGTACCCTCGCGCGAACCGCCGCGCCCCATTCTTCTTCTCCGCCGATCGAACAGAGCTCCGCAGCGACGCCGTTAGGCTTCCCCCTCGGCACCGCCACCTCCCTCCGTTAGCGAGCCCCTCGTATACGCGCGGCTTCCCTCTCGGCACCGCCACCGCCCTTTCGCCACCGCCGCCCTTTCGCCTCCCTCGTCTCCATCTCTGTTTAGATGTGATAATGCTGGCATATACACAATTACTTAGTTTTTACTACATGTTTTCAGGACTGACATATGGCGGACGATAGAGCTGACCCGATTATGGACAACTATGATCAAGAAGTTGAAGAACAGATATTTGGCATCATAAAAGGCGATATTCCTTATGTGCCGACCGAACAAGATGAAGAGGATATTTCTTCTTATCTGAATCTTGACGGTCAAGATGAAGGCCGTCAGCAAGATGATGGGGAAGAAACGTCGATAAACGACGATCTTCAATTGCAAGTAGCAACCAGCTCCGGCGCCGAGGTATATATATACATTTTGCCTCTGGTGATACAAACTTACTGATTTGAATAAATATGTGTGTACTAACACGCGCGACTCTCTTTCTTATTTTAGCCCTCGGCCGGATCGTCGAAAAAATCGAGTACGTCGTCGTCAAAGCGTGGCGCAACCAAGACGCTCAAACCAGGAGAAACATATACCATCGAGGTTGTCGACAGTGCAACCGGCAGGCCGCTGGAGCCCCCGAAGCACGCCACCAAGTTTATCAACCAATGCGGAGCCGTTGTTAGAGACAACATCTCGATCACCCTCCAGGAGTGGAATGAGCCAAAGAAGGCACGTCTTGGTTTCACTTTTGTCGACAAGAGAACTAAAAAGGATTGCTTTCAAAAGCTTATGGAGCATTTCATCCTACCTCCGGAATACCACAAATTCGATGAGGAGGGTAACAAGATTCAGGAAAACAAGGAGAGGAGGAGGCTACTCAAACACTTCGCTCTTGGTAAGATGGCCGATACATTCCGGAAATTCAAGCAAAATCTAGCCCGTGACTATGTCAACCAGAACAAGACTCCGGAATTCAAAGGACAGTATGAGAGACTTGAACATGATTGGCCAGAATTTGTGAAGCAGAAGAAATCGGAGCATTTCATTGAAATATCGAAAAAAATAAGGAAAATGCGGCTAAGAAGGAGTACAATCATGTTATGGGGCCAGGAGGGTATCGCTTTTGGGAGCCTAAGTGGGAGAAGATGGAGAACGAGCTGAGGAGGCGAGGAATCCGTCCAGGTACGGAGGGATGGGACCGAAGGGCCAAAAGCTGGTGGTACGGGCATGGGGGAACGCTAGACCCGGAGACAGGGGCGTGTGTTTACGGGAACAAAATGTTTAAACCCACCCAAGCCCTTATTGACGCAATGAGGGATGCTCAAGAGGGGAAGATCAAGTTCAACAGAGAGAACGACGCGCTGACAAGAGCCCTCGGGAATCCTGAACACGGAGGACGTGTACGAGGCATGCCCGGGAACATTACGTGGAAAGAAGGGTTCTCCCAGGACGATGACCCATACGGTTACAGAAGCCGTAAGAGAAAGTCGGATCGGGATGCAGATGTTGTGGCGCGGTTGGCATCGGAAGTCGATGAGATGAAGAAAACCCTGTCTATACTAGTACAGGAGAGATCGGCAGCTGGGACGCATGAAGATCATCCAGCGGATCTCGGAAGCCAGCAGCGGAGAAGCAGCGTGGCTTCCACGGAGGTCCAGCCGGCTACTGATGCACCGGAGATCCAAATTACTGCACCGGAGCCTCCTCGCTACCCCGTGGACGATGTAAAGGCGATGAAAGAATGTCATCTGCATTATCCTACTGGGAACATGTCCACGAAGGTAGCCATCGGCAGTGCTTTACCATGTGAGCCTGGAGCACTCCACCACAACAACCCCATTGCAGATGGCTATGCTCGTGTCACGGTGGAGGAAATAGTCCCAGGGTTTGAGGACCTGGAGATTGACATTGCTACACCCGAAGGGGAGAGAAGACTTGGAGGTGTCAAGCGCCAGTTTATTCTCTGGAAAAAGAAGTTTATCAAGTTTCCAGACGAGGCGCCAAGGCGAACAAGTCCACCCCCCTCCGGTGGTGGTGGCGGCGGCGGCGGTGGTGGTGGTTCACCTACACCTCCTTCACGTCAGCCGACGCCGCCCCCCAATTCACCTCCGGCGGGTAAGCAGACGCCGCCCCCCAGTCCACCTCCGGCGAAGAAGCAGCCGCCCCCGGCAAAGAAGCGGAAGCAGTCCTGGACTATTAACCCGGAGCCTTATGTACCTAAGATCACAAAGGTACCGGAGCCATCACTGAAGCCTCTCCCCACAAGGCCTTGGGAACGTAGTGCCGAGGAAGTCGACGCGGCCGCAGCTGCTCACCATGAGAAATGGAAGGCGGAATGCAAGGCGAAAAGAGAGCCCGAGCCCAAGCCAGTATATTCTGACAAGCAAAAGAAGTGGGCTAAGTCATTTTTGACCGAACCGTCCCAAGCCGCGAAGAATCTGCCTGACGACTATTCACGTGAACTTCGTAGGCAAGCACTCATCTTGAAGGAGAAGCAAGAGTTGGCGGAGAAGCAGGAGAAGAAAGCCTTGGAGGAGGCCGAGAAAGAATTAGAAAGTAAAAAAGAGGGGAAACAAGTTGCCCAGCTCGGGGAACAGAGTAAACAATCCATCGCCCCTCTCATAGTGAAAGCCGCCGGTCCGGATGACCCCGAAATCATAGCAGCTGCGGCAGCACATGGATTGACTGTAGCGAGTGCCACAGAACAAGCGGCCAACTTAGGTCTGACTCTTCGTGCAGTGTTAGGCCTTGATGAGGCGCCAACAATGAAGGACGTAGTAATTACATATGTGTCGAATGGGCCTCTCATCGAGCCTGCGCAGGAAAAGGATCTACCTCCACAAATGACAGGTCTGCTAAATTGGTACAAGGCTTACATAAAATTAAAAAACGCCAAAGACTATATTTATGCGGAAGTTAGACCTGAGCATCACTTCAAACATTACTATGTACAAATTCATCGGAGTGAATTGTTCCAGCTTTTCAATCTGCGCGAGCTCGACAAATCTATCATCAGTTGCTACGTTCTGTAAGTGATTTATTTCTACCCCATCTCGTTCATTGCCTGCACTATATATATATATATTGTCCTAACTATCTTGTTGTGTATGCAGAATGAAGAAGCGGGAATGCATAATAAGGAACATCCATGATGTTGGGTTCATTGACCCACAAATCGTTAATTCATATGTGTTAGAACATTTTCCCGCCGACGTGGAGGCCGACCTGTGGATGTTTTTTTCAAGGCAGGAACTCAAAAGTGATATTCTATTTCCTTACCATTTTGGGTGAGTGTTTCTGTCTTGAGCACATTCTCTTTTGTTTACTCCATGCAAGGTATGTGGCTAATCGATGAGTTAATTATGCATGACTGTGCATGTATCGTGTCCGCAGGTTCCACTGGATTCTGCTAGTAATTCAATTTCACGACTCCACAGTTCTCATCCACGACTCTCTGAATCTGAATGCAAAGCTTTGGGCCGACTTGAGAAAAATGATGCAGAAGTAATTATATATTTTCATTCACTTGCGCTCTATATCGATCGGCCTATTTTGTTCATTTCCTAATATCAAGTAACTAATAACTCTCTTGTTCATTTAATTTTCTTTGCCTCGTAGGGTTTGGACACGGTTCGTAAACACAAAGGTCGGTGAATTCAAAAAAGAGCTACAATTTAAAAGGGTAGTGTCTGGGACTGGGGATATTCAGCCAAAGGGGACCAATCTATGTGGATACTATGTTTGTGAGATGATCCGGAGATACACCTCTGAGCGGGTTTCGTGTGAGAACAACATCAAGAGGAATAACCTCCGGAAGACGCTTAGTCTAGAAGCTCGCTTCCGACCACTTCAAGAGGAACTAGCTGGATGGATCGCGAAGCAAGTCATCGATCCTAGAGGAGAACACTATGTAGAGGACGTAGAACTTCATATGCAGTAAATCATATGTATGGAAACTTGTTCAAAATTGTATATGGTCATCGATATTGAATATATATTGTCAATTCCTCTTGAATTCTTTTTGGTTCTAATTTCAAATTTGTTTGAAATTGTACGTTCATATGCATGTATATGTAGTACCGTAGAATATGTGAAACTCCTTCAAAATTAAAATAAAACAGAAAAGAAAATAAAACAATACAAACTAAAAAGAAACCAGGTTTAGGGGGGGCTAAAACCCTAAACCTGCGGCGGTCTTTAGTCGCGGTTGGCCAGGAGAACCGCGACTAAAGGTCCTCCGCCCCGAAGGACTGCTGGCGGCCACGTGGAGGCGCCTTTAGTCGCGGTTCGTAAGGAACCGCGACTAAAGGGGGTGGGCTTTAGTCGCGCTTGCTTGGTCGCGGTTGCGCAACCGCGACCAATGGCAGTTGCGAACCGCGACCGAAGCCGTTTTTTCCACCAGTGCTCGAAGGATTTTATTTTTTAAAATTTCTAACTATTTCTTTTTTTTAACCTAAAAGGCGATCCACGGGGGGGGGGGGGAGGAGAGGGTGTGTGGGGAGAATTTTGGCCAGGAGTTACGTATTTGAGGTAGCAGTGGCGCACCTATATGTGGGGCGCCACTGGTAACCATAAACCTGTCTATACCCACAGCCCACACTTATTAGTGGCGCACCCCTTCTTGGTGCATCACTACTATCTCACATAGCAGTGGCGCACCAAAAAGGGGTGCGTCACTGGTAACTGTGGGGGAGGGGGTGGCTTTGGTAGATCCTAATTAGTGGTGGCGCAAAAAAGGGCGCCATTGGTATTTTTCTATCTGTGGAGCATCACTATTCGGTGCGCCACCGGTAACTAGCAGCGGCGCACTAAAAATTGTGTGCGACACTGGTAGTTTTCTATGGCTTTTGGACTACTACTGACAAGCCACATGATTCGTCCCTTTGCTTTGCCATGATGCCTTGCATCCTATACACCCGTTTGATAATTGTTCGAGATGTTCTAACATCCATGTATAATATACAACAAACAACATACACGATTGGTAGTTGCTTGAAATGCTCTAACACACTAACACCCATGTATATACAACATGCACCATACACCATACACCATACATGCTTGTAGCATGTCAAATTTCAACATTAAAAAAATCCACTCACCTCACACAACGACCAACACTCTTGCACCATCGGCCACATCAATTTGAACTCGCCAACAACGATATTTACTCAAATCAGCCACGTCAGAGTTGGACCGGAGGACCCAAGATAAATCCCTTAATTCATAGGCGCTATGTCGCCATGGAAGTGACATCCACAACCTGCTGATAGGGTGGAGGAACAGAAGGCGGGACATGGCAGGAGATATATGAGGGAGAAGAAGGAGCTAGTACAATCGGCGTAGGGAATCTGGAATGCTTGATGATAATCAATGCACATTTCCGATATAAATAAAGATCAAACCGAAGACGGGTTTAAGAAGAAGTAAAACCGAGAAGACGGAAAAATAGTACTACATCTGTTGTCTCGAAAGAAATTACTGCTACCTCCTATCACTATAAAAAAATACATCCGAACCGTTAGATTTGCTTTATGATCCGTGTAAATGGTAAGTTGCAACATAGGTAATAACTGAGATTCGATGACATCATTCTACTGAGAAATAAGTTATAGTTCTCAGTAGAGTAAGAACTAGTCACACCCTTTATTTATATTATCCAATGTAAAAGTTCGATTTCACACATTATTCTAGCTAGCTACTCCCTCTGTCTTAGTTTACTAGTCTTCCCCGTATCCCTAGGTCACCAATTTAACCTGTATAATTTAAATTATATAATATAAAAATTATATCATTAGAAAATAGAACATCTAAATTTTCGAATGATATAATTTTTATAACATATACTAATACTAACTTGATCAAATTTGTGACCTAGGGATACGCGCACGCCTAATAAACTGTGAGAGAGGAAGTAGGATGACTATTTACGACCAAAGTGGCTTCTAGCCTTCTAGCTTTGAATTTTCAATCTTTAATGCATACTTAGAACATATGGAGATATTAGGGACAAATAAACATGCCTTGAGTTCTTTCACAACGGGGTTTCTTAGCAATGCATCTAGATAATTTATTTGTCTGATACTACTCCCTCCTGCCCAAAATATGTTGCATATAAGCTTTGGTCAAAGTCAAACTTCGTAAAGTTTAATCATCTATATTGATAAAAATATAAATATATACAACAAAGTAATAATAGTTTTAGAATTTTTATGAAATATATTTTCATATTATATGCATTTGACATGGTAGATCTTTGTATTATTATCCATATTGTTGGTCAAAGTTTGCATAGTTTGACTTGCACGGAAAATTATGCACAACATAAAATGAGCAGGAGGGAGTATATTACATTAGAAAATGAGAAACACCTTTATCCCGTGCATTGAAGGTCCATGCCTGTTTTCGTCGTCGATTTCATGCTTGAAAATTCTTTCCAAACTGTTTCACCAAGTTTCGTTGAGTTTCAGTTTGGTTAAAACGGTTGAAACACAATCATACCTAATGAAATAGTGCAAGTGATGTGTTGTCACTACTAGGAAAAGACCTACCGCCGGTGCACCAAAATCGTCTACCGCTGGCGCACCAGTGTGTGCCATCGGTAACAGGCCAGTGTGCTGGCGGTAACACGATTTATGGCCGATGCAATCACGGGATTGAGGAAAGAGATTTTTGTTATATCTTAGCTAAGTTATACCTCCTTTGCAGAGCTATGTATAAGAAAAAAATACATCCTAGACCAATCCTATGAATGCGTGTCCTCAAAATCATTAAATATATATGTATAACCCCTAACAGACAATGATGAAGTATTGAGGTGGTTTTCTCTTTAGATACGCCGCTATCTAGAATAGCACGCCAAAATACAATGCATTGTGAAAGACTTGATAATCAGTGGTTGATTTTTAGTACTCCCTCCGATCCAGATTGATTGACGCAGATTTAAAGTATAATATTAAAAAAAAACATGGATGCTACTTCCTGGCAGCGGAGTAATATACATGACTTACAAGTAAACCTTACTTTATTTTTGGGATTTCTATTTTCGTGCCCTCAGATCCTTAGTTGTACTCAGTTTTTCCCAGCTCCTTAGTTTTTCCTTAGTTTTTATCAAGCCCTTGTTTGAAACCCACAGAAGCAGCTCAGACGGCAGGATTCCCGTTTAGTTGACCGTTCTGTCACGTGTGGGGCCGCGTCGCGTGGGGCTGGTAGAAAGGGACCGCGTGGGATAGGACGAGAAGCGTTTGTTGCACGTGAGCAGGAGCTGGGTTCTGTCTCTCTCGGCCCCAAATTGGCATTCTTAAGAGCATCTTTTTCCCCTCTTTCTCTCTGTCCTTTTCACCAAATTAGTATCAAATCTAGAGAAGCTTGCATTTCTATCTTTCTTCAATTATTTGTGCCTTTTGGCCCTCGTTGTTTGCCCAATATGACAGCAAATCTAGTACTCCCTCTGGTCCATATGTATGTAGTTAAATCTAGAAGCAAATCTCCAGGGTAATGTACGATAAATTCACAGTCATAGTAAATCGAGAATACTAAGTACGACCAACAAAATATAGTAGAATAGAGATAGATAATATGGATAGATAATAGGGAGCCCTCCCTAGATAATAAGCTGCATACACAGCAGCCAACATAGTAACAGGTTCTTCAGAGCACCATCATATTAAAATAGCAACAAGGGATCCCTAGCTAACAACAAAATAGGAGGCAGCAGCAGCACACGTCCAGGACTCCGCCTACCCCATCTGGCTCTGCCTCCACTTGTTGCTCCTGCTCCCCTTGGGAGCCTTGGGCTTGAGCGGAGGCATGCGCCCGGCGGAGATCTCCACCCGCTGCATGCTGCGGAGGTGCATGCCGAGCGCCCTGTGCTTGACGCGGAAGGAGTGGATGTATGCTGACCTTGGGGAAGGTGTTTCCAATGTTCTCGGCATGCGTGACGAGGCAGTTGAAGTCCGTGCCGCCGAGTCTCCTAGTGCAGAAGGGGCACCTGTAGACACCCTTGGCGAAGTAGGAGATGTACTGGCCGACCTGCAGCCTCCGCAGCACCTGGCGAGTCTTGACGTCCTCCTCCTCTTCGTCGCTGCCGACGTCGCTGCCAGACAGCTGATCCATATCAAACAGAAACTATGAGTGAATGAGTTGCAACGATGACTAACGTGCATGATAACAAAGTTAGAAAAACAGAGTCAGCCTCAGTTAGAGTGGGCATGATTATATATCTACAGAGAAGGTGTTAGCGAACCAAAGCTCATGCACAACAGATTTGTACACAGCAATGGTTCGTTGAACCCTCCCTGTAAAAATTTGTGCCCAACGATTCATCATAGGCAAAGAAACAGATTCCAGATCTGAACTTGAACACATTCCAGATTATTTGCAAAATTAAACGGTTGATATCTTTTGATTAGTGCATAAAATAACTGATTGAGATCCCATGATTACTTGCATAAATTAACTGATTGAGATCCAATTATTACTTGCATAAATTAACCGAACAGCCGAACCCCAAATCTTAAACGAAATCAAGAAGTGATCAAAACAAAATGGAATAAAATCGGCGCAAATATTAGCCCAATACTCATCCATCTACAGATCCATCTACACTAGCAAAAATAGGGTTCAAAAAGGAATGGGGAACAAAAAGGAAGCAAACCGTAGTTACCTCGTTCCATGGGTCCTCCAGGGAGGTGTCGTAGGGGTTCGGGGGCGGGACGTATGGCACCGGCTCATAGGGGTCAAATCCCGGCAGGATCTGACCGCCACCGGCAGCAGCAGCCTCCGATGCACCGGCGGCGGCGGCGACGACCGTTGAGGGGACGGCGTCGAAGAGGGAGGCATCGCGCTTGGAGCCTACGTCGACGATGGGATTGGTATTCTCCTTGTCCATCTCGCCGGAAGAGGAAGAGGGAGAGGGAGAGGGTTTTTTGCTTTGGAGAAGATGATGGGACGTGAGAGAGTTGGCGTTGTGTGAGCGAGTGAGAGTGACAGAGATAGTGCGAGGAGACGTCTATAAAGGCGAGGGGTGGTTAATGCGACCCGCGTCCTACGCGTCCACAGTTGCACGTCTGCACGTCTTGGACTTCTGCAACGCGACACGCGTCCACGATTGCACGTCTCGACTTCTCCACCGCGACCCGCGTCTACGCGTCAACAATTGCACGTGTCCTCGAGTCTAACCCTGGAAATTTAGATATACTCAGGTATACCCTCGAGTCTTATACTAGCATTTTTTGTGTGCTCAGTTTTCCCCTTGAGTGCTAATACTGGCTAGTGCAATATACTCAGTTTTACCCTCAAGTGGCTGGTCAACAGAGAGTCAACAAATGGGATTAACTATTTAAATGAGTCATTTAATGTGCAAAAAAATCCGAAAAAGAGTGGCACTTACTCATGGAGTCTTTACCACAAATTGTCACTTCTCAAATCATAGATAAATCATAGATAAATCAAGTTTTACCACAAATTGCCACTCCTCAAATCACCTAGTAGTTATGAAGGTGCATGGTTTTCCACAATAAGCCCTTCCCAAAACAGCTTCCCCTAAAACATACTTTGTCTAAATGAGGCCACAATTCTCACACTGATGTATATATGTATTGCAAATAGTTTGAGGTAGGCCAAGATGGGTTTTATTGTACAAAACACACATTTTCCATTTTTTAAATCTCAAATTTGAATCCCTTAGTCTGTTTACTACTCAGGTGCCCTTGGTTTCTTGATACTACTCAGTTTTGCCCTCTCCCTTCACAAATTCTCGCAGACGTGCAACATTGCCCTGATTGGTCTAGCCCATGTCACGCGGATCGTGCCCGCCGACCGTTGATCGTATGATCTAGGGAACGGGCAGGATAACCCCTCTCTCTCTCTGTCGGCGGTTAGCTTCCACCCTCTAAGTATGCTAAAGGGCGGTTTTCTGTATTATTTTTCACACGCTAAAAATTATAAACTCTTTTAGGCATTACTTTTCATGCAAAAAATGATAAACCATCACCGATTTGTTGTAGCCATTACTTTTCACGCAAAAAATGATAAACCATCACCGATTTGTTGTAGCCATTACTTTTCACGCAAAAAAAATTATAAACCATCACCGATTTGTTGTAGCCATTACTTTTCACGCAAAAAAAGATAAACCATCACCGATTCCCTTTGTTGTAGCCATTACTTTTCACGCAAAAATGATAAACCATCACCGATTTGTTGTAGCCATTAATTTTCACGCAAAAAATGATAAACCATCACCGAGTTGTTGTAGCCATTACTTTTCACGCAAAAAATGATAAACCATCACCGATTTGTGTAGCCATTAATTTTCACGCAAAAAAATGATAAACCATCACCGATTTCTTGTAGCCATTACTTTTCACGCAAAAAATGATAAACCATCACCGATTTCTTGTAGCCATTACCTATCTTTGTATAGAATGATAAACCTATCACGTATGATTTTTGAGGTCATTTAGAGAAGGTAGAAAAAACCTAATTTGTTACAAAAGCTGGTTTCAGTGAGACCTAACCAAGTTTGGCATACATGATGCCATACCTATAACAACAAGGAATATCTAAAAGGGAAAGTTTCACAAAATTTGAAATTTAGGGTGAAAATGATGCCATACATGATGCTGTTTTTCGAGGTTTTGACTTGAAAATCAATTGGATATTATAAAGGGAAATAAAAAGTTCAAAAAATGTAAAAACGAAACAATCTATCTATGTATGTATAGAAGATCAGATGTATGAAATTTGAGGTTATTTAGAGAAGGTAGAAAAATCACCTTGTTAGAAAAGCTGGTTTCAGCGAGACGAAACGGCATGCGCTTAAGCAAAGTGATTTTTTCGAACATCTCCAAATGACCCCAAATTTTCCATATATGATGCCATACGTGTAACAACAAGGAACCCTATCTAAAAAGTGTCAAAAAAGTTTGCCCAACCGTATAGCTCTATCAAAAAGAACCTCACCATGGCGCTAGTATAATTTTGGGATAGTTACAAACTTTTGTTACCTAACCTTCAACATGAAACTTGTTTCAAATTCATTTTGGCCTACAAGAAACAAATCCCACCTTGATTCGAGCACCACAGCCTCCAAACGATGCCGATGCCGATATCGGCATGGTCAGAACGGCTATGCTCGCCGCCACTGCTAGGTCAACGTCGGGATGCACCCTCAATCCCGTCCCCTCATTCGATCACTGACACACCAGAGATACCGCTGAGGCCAATGCCGAACGTACATGCTGATGCCAATGCCGAACATGCATGCACGCCGCTGTGGGCACGGCCACGCCGCCCCGCTATGCTGGACGCCACAGACCACCGCGAGGTCTTTCCCTTCGCCACCACACTCTCCTAGCACCCACCTATACACGCCAGAAAGGAGAGACACTAGTTTTCTCTACATTGCTCGCGTTCGTGTCCGACACGGTCAGTCAAAGTTTTGAGGTAGTCGTCGATGTCGTCGACCATTTCTTCTCTTCTTTGCATGGTTAAACGCGTCTAGTTCATATCTATCTAATGCGTCTGGTCTCGCCTCATGCAGTTCTTTGTGGACGTCGATCTCATCTCGGCACCCCGCATGCCACCTCCTCCGTGCCATCGCTGTAGAGCTCCGTTTAAAAATCTAATCCTACCTGTGTATTGCCCCTTGTATCAGCGTCATGGTCCCACTTGTCATTCGATATACCGAAGCCCCACTCGTTCGCGTTTTGGTCAGGGATACAGCGATGCTTACGGTCAAACAAAGATGCATGGTCTGACGTGTCTTTGCGGGCTCTACGTGGCCCCACTAGTCAGAAGATAACGGTCAACCGTCGGGCAACCGGCCGTTACATCACGTGTAATGTTTTCAGACAAAGGCTTGGGTAAAACTGAGGAAAAACTAAGGAGCTGGGGAAAACTGAGCACAACTAAGAAACCGAGGGCACGAAAATAGAAATCAATTTATTTTTATTTGTCTACCTACCCGGTCCTTGGTCATCTTACTGTGTGTCCGCTCCCGTTAAGATTACAACACCTACTTCGCCCTGTTGCACCATCACCGCTCATCGGTTCCCACGCCACACCTCACCTCTCTATCCCCCCCCCCGATGCCTCCGCTGCCGGTCTAGGCCCCTTCGGGGCCGTACTTTCCTCTACCACGCATTCCTATGCGACCCGGGTCATGTCGGCCATCTGGCACGTCCGAGGTCACCACCACACACCTCCCAGCTCTACCGTTAACAGGTGAAAATGACCCACTCATGAGTGGGCTCCATTTGCCATTGTCCACATAGAAAAAAATCATGTTGATGTTACTGGTAATCCCCTAAAGTAAGAGCACAAGAAGTACGCTCCATGTTATTGGGAGCCACCCTATGGTACGTATAGTGCTGGCTTTGAGCAAGATAAGGACGCGTTGAACACAGTGGAAAGACCTCACACTTGCACGTGTACACAATGGCTAAGATGAAGAATACACACATGGTAGTTGTTTTGCGGCAAGGCACGAACTTGTCCCTTTTCTTTGTTCTCTCTTCATAACTCAACTTCATGTGTATATATGCCTCAAACTGAGTCAACTCAAATACTCTATCCGTCCTATAAAAGTCATATGAGATTTGTTTAAATTCAAACATATCTAGATAATAATTTGAATGCATCTAGATATTAAATATCATCTAGATATTTTTTTATAAATCTCAGATAAATTTTATGAGACATAGAGGTAGAACTAATCTCTCGGCTGCATGCACATGCAAATTCTCGCGTTCTCAGCTGCATTTTTTTTGAAACAAGACATCCTCCACGGCGGAGCCCAGCTTTAATAGATGAGTAAAATGCATGGGCGTACCGGAACTTGGAGAGCCAAATCGATATGGTAACCGACCTTAGGAATACACGACGTACGGTCACTAAATACGGCGGAGAGTTCGTCTAGGTCAGTAGCTCTGCTCGTCGTATAGCACGGTATCCGCTAACATGGCAAGGGTTGACCGGTCAAAACTGTTTGATTTTTTTGCAAAAAGGCCCTTGACAAAAGACAACCTCGCTGATGCCCCAAGGCCTACATGTCAGTGTCAAGTTAGCTGTTAACATAGGAGAATTCTCAAAAAAAAAACAGAGGAGATTACTGCCCCCTCCACCGCATGAACCAGAGGAATCCGCGAGGCCGCGCTGCACACCTCGCCGCCAGCATGATTCCTCTTCCGCCGCCGTCAGCGTGGCCGTGTTGCCGACCTCACCGCCGGTACAAACTCACGTGCTGGCCGGAGTAGCGTGTCGGCCCATACAGGTTACTCCACCAGCTGAAAATGCTTTGCGTCGTCGCCTGGCGGCGGAATTGAGGACAAATCACGCCCAAATCGAGAGCGGTCGCCGCTTCCACCGCACGCCCATGCCCGAGCTCGCCGGCACCACCACTTGTCGTAGTTCGCCCATCCTTGGCCATGCCCTCCTCTGCATGCATGAGCTCGCCACCACCGCCCGTGTCGAAGCTTGCCTGCCCTCGCCCTTGCCGATCCCTGCACGAGCTTGTTGCGGCCGTGCCTTGTTGGAGTTCGCCCATCCCTGCCCGCTCATGGCCGACCCCATTGGAGCTCGCTCTGCCGGAGCCGGAGCTTGTCGCGCCCGCTCGCGCCCTGCTTGAGACCACATGCAACCGCCCTACCTAAGCCGCGAGTCCAGGTGATGGCCACGAGCACGCCGACGGCAAGACGGGCACAGCCGGGCGGAGGTGAACCAGGTGGCTTGTCGGAGAGGATGCGGGGGCAGTCACACGGTGGAGGCGGGTCGGCCCTGCCTTGGCTGGATGTGTCCTAGAGGGCCACACTCAGGCCTCCTGCGCGCTCCCCCAAGTGCACCGGCAAGCCCCACTTTGGCCACCCGCGCTCACCCGCAAGAGTGACGACGAGCTCGGGTCGGCCATGACGGCGCGCACGGTGAAGGGGATTGAGATCCTTATGTCTTCGGTCATCTTTGCAATTTAGTCCCTTCTTGTTTATTTTTCACTTTATCCTAGGTTTTTTATTATTTTGCTCCCTGTAAACAGTTAGAGGCTGACAAACAAGCTCCACCACTTGCCACGTCAGCAAATACGTCTCTATATGAGAGACAGGGACCTAAATGATTGTTATGCCGTATTTAGTGACCGTACGTCACGTAAGGTCGGTGAGACGGTGACTATATCGATTTGGCTCTTCATGTTCCGGTACCACCCAAGCATTTTACTCATAATAGTTCTCAGCTGCATGCAGTGAACACTAACTCAAACACGTCTAAGATTGGGTCTTTTTTTTTTTTTTGAGATTTCCTGGTCTTAGTACATCTTGTAGTATCTGAACTCACGCACTACACACTCCTCACACACACACGCCACCACACACACACACACGCCACCCGTGCGCAAGCTAGACCTAACCAGATCTATACTAAGACTTGAGCCTCCGCGAGCCTAGATCTTCTGGGAAATCCCTGCGGTGGTGGGCACACCACAATACCACTCTCGAACCGCGGTGGAAATTGGCTCCGTAGCTTGAACTGGGGCAGACTGATTTAATGGGCTCAGATGTCTATATAGGACAGCCCCTATAGCCCTCCACAAATTGGCTACTGTTTAGTGAACAGTACCACGGACACTGTTCCTGTGAACAGTGCCGCATGTAGGTGAGGTCCCCCGATAAACGCTCCCAGCGGGAGTCGAAACCGGGCGGGGCGGGCGGCCACTGCCGCACCGAGCCAACGCGCCACAGGCGCGTCCTCCTAAGATTGGGTCTTGACCCAGCGTCACATGCATGCATGTACAAACTGTTCTGCAGCACTGGTTTTTAGTTATCTCTTTCATAGGAGAAAATTACAAAAAAACCACCACATTGCAGGCAATCGTTTCAAACAACCACCACTATTCAGAAAAATTTCAGAAAACCACCAGTCTACCGGTAACACGTAACAAATAGCACTGATTCATCTAAGATGCTCGTCTAACAATAAAAATGATGTGTGGGTCCCGCTGTCAAGGCTGACGTGGCGACACATAATGATCAGAGAGAGAAGCAGCATAGATTGGTTATATTTCTGGGCTTTTATGTAAAAAAATATGGGACCCACTTGTCAGTATCTTCTTTTGCAAATTTTAATGGGACCCACTATTTAAAAAAATTCCAACATAACAACATCCGTCCCTGTTCGATAAAAGATCCGTTGACTGCAATTCCGGGAACTCCGACAATGGCAGGAGGTCACCTCGCCCGCCCCAGCAATAGCCGCCGGCGTCCGCCGGCAGAGGCGTGGCCGAGCAACTCCATGGCCTCCGCCCGCGCCTGCCCGACCTGCTCACCCGCGCATGCTCATGGCCGCCGCACCCGCCGGAGTTCGCCGCGCCCATGGCCGCCACCGGCGATTGCCACTGTCGAAGCTCACCAGCAGCCGCCCGGGCTGCTCGCCCGCGTCGCCAACGCCGCCCACCATGTTCACCCGTGCCTGCTCATGGCCGCAGAGCCCGCCGGAGTTTGCCACGCCCCTGGCTGCCGCCCGCGACCGCCCCTGCCAGAGATCACCATCCGCCGCCCGCCCTGCTCACCCGCGCCTGCTCATGGCCGCCGAGCCCGCCGGAGTTTGCCGCGCCCCTGGACGCCGCCCACAACCGCCCCTGCCGGAGATCACCATCCGCCGCCCGCCCTGCTCTCCCGCGTCGCCAACCCCGCCCGCCTTGCTCACCCGCGCCTGGTCTTGGCGGTCGAGCCCGCCGGAGTTCGCCGCGCCCATGGCCGCCGCCCGTGACCGCCACTACCGGAGCTCGCCCGCGTTTGGCCCCTGCCGGAGCGCGCCGCTCCTGCCCGCGGGAGGCCTCTGCCGGAGCGTGCCGCGCCAGGACCCTGCTGGAGGGAACCGCGCCTGCTCGTTGATACGTCTCCGACGTATCGATAATTTCTTATGTTCCATGCTACATTATTGATGATATCTACATGTTTTATACACATTATATGTCGTATTTACGCATTTTCCGGCACTAACCTATTAACAAGATGCCGAAGAGCCGTTGCTGCTGTTTTTGGTTTCAGAAATCCTAGTAAAGAAATATTCTCGGAATTGGACGAAATCAACGCCAGGGTCCTATTTTTGCACGAAGCCTAAGTCCGAAGAGGATACGAAGTGGGGCCACGAGGTGGGGACAAGGCGGCGCGGCCCAAGCCCCGGCCGCGCCCCTAGTGTGTGGGCCCCCGTGACGCCTTTGACCTACCCTTTCGCCTACTTAAAGCCTCCGTCGCGAAACCCCGATACCGAGAGCCACGATACGGAAAACCTTCCAGAGACGCGCCGCCGCGAATCCCATCTCGGGGGATTCAGGAGATCGCCTCCGCACCTGCCGGAGAGGGGATTCATCTCCCGGAGGACTCTTCATCGCCATGATCGCCTCCGGAGTGATGAGTGAGTAGTTCACCCCTGGACTATGGGTCCATAGCAGTAGCTAGATGGCCGTCTTCTCCTTATGTGCTTCATTGTTGGATCTTGTGAGCTGCCTAACATGATCAAGATCATCTATCTGTAATACTATATGTTGTGTTTGTCGGGATCCGATGGATAGAGAATACTATGTTATGGTGATTATCAATCTATTACTTATGTGTTGTTTATGATCTTGCATGCTCTCCGTTATTAGTAGAGGCTCCAAGTTTTTGCTCTTAACTCCAAGAGGGAGTATTTATGCTCGATAGTGGGTTCATGCCTCCATTGATACCTGGGACAGTGACAGAAAGTTCTAAGGTTGTGGATGTGCTGTTGCCACTAGGAATAAAACATTGATGCTATGTCTAAGGATGTAGTTGTTGATTACATTACGCACCATACTTAATGCAATTGTCTCTTGCTTTGCAACTTAATACTGGAAGGGGTTCGGATGATAACCTGAAGGTGGACTTTTTAGGCATAGATGCATGTTGGATGGCGGTCTATGTACTTTGTCGTAATGCCTGATTAAATCTCACTATATTTATCATATCATGTATATGCATTGTTATGCCCTTTTCTATTTGTCAATTGCCCGACTGTAATTTGTTCACCCAACATGCTTTAATCTTATGGGAGAGACACCTATAGTGAACTGTGGACCCCGGTCCTATTCTTTACATCGCATACAATCTACTGCAATACTTGTTTTACTGTTTTCTTCGCAAACAATCATCTTCCACACAATACGGTTAATCCTTTGTTACAACAAGCCGGTGAGATTGACAACCTCACTGTTTCGTTGGGGCAAAGTACTTTGTTGTGTTGTGCAGGTTCCACGTTGGCGCCGGAATCCCTGTTGTTGCGCCGCATCACATTTCGCCACCATCAACCTTCAACGTGCTTCTTGGCTCCTCCTGGTTCGATAAACCTTGGTTTCTTTCTGAGGGAAAACTTGCTGCTGTGCGCATCATACCTTCCTCTTGGGGTTCCCAACGAACGTGTGAGTTACACGCCATCAAGCTCTTTTTCTCGCGCCGTTGCCGGGGAGATCAAGACACGCTGCAAGGGGAGTCTCCACTTTCTCTTTACTTTGTTTTTGTCTTTTATTTTACTTTGTTTGCTGCACCTAAACAAAACACACACAAAATTAGTTGCTAGTTTTACTTTATTTACTGTCTTGCTCTCTATATCAAAAACACAAAAAAATTAGTTACTTGTCTTTATTTGCCTAGTTTACCTTTACTACTGTTATAATGAGTAATCCTGAAGTTGAAGTTCGTTCTTTTAAGCAACAAGGGGGAGAAAGTTTTAAAGATGCTTGGTACAGAATTAGTGATGCTCATTATAGGTGCATTAAGAAACACTCCACCACTATCCTCCTTAGGAACTTTTATGTTGGTTTATCTAGTTGGAATAGGTATGTTCTTGATACTCTTTCGGGAGGTAATTTCCTAGGTACTCCTGCTTTAGAAGCTAGTTGCATCATTGAGAGTCTAGTTGGAATACCACCTGTTAATGGAGTTAAAATTGAAATCTCTCTTGAAGATGTTATGAAAAAATTGGAAACCATAGAGAAAAAATTTTCAAGTGTTGAAACTAAATTGGAAATGTTATTTGATAAAACTGATGAACTTGATAAATCCTTAGGAGGAATTGATGAAAGAATTAGTGTCCTAGGAACTTGTGTTGTCCAGGATAATCAAACCAATAGGATTGATGAACTTGAAAAAGCTATGGGAACCTTGGGTTCAACCTTTTCTTCTCTCAAGTATAAGGAGAAAGCTTATGTGGGTAAAGAGCAAAAATTCATGTATGCCTCTAAAGTGCCTAAACAAAAGAATTATTATAGGCCTAAAATTGCTAAAACCCCTAGCACCACCATAGAAAATTTAGATAATGGAGCACCTAAAGTACCCTCTGCAACAAGTTGTGTTTGCATGAAAAATAATAATGTTGATGCTTCTACTCTTGATGTTACTTGATTTGCACTTTCTGCGCCTAGCTGAAAGGCGTTAAAGAAAAGCGCTTATGGGAGACAACCCATGTTTTTACTACAGTACTTTGTTTTATATTTGAGTCTTGGAAGTTGTTTACTACTGTAGCAACCTCTCCTTATCATGTTTTTGTGTCAAGTAAAGTTTCTATGTTAAAGTTGATGTTATATTTGGGATCGCTGCGCAGAAACAGCATTGCTGTCTGTCACGAATTCTGGCATAAGTCTCTGTAGAAAATTCGAAAACATCTGCAAAATTACGAGCGTGATCCTCAGATATGTACGCAACTTTCATTAGTTTTGAGTTTTTCCATTTGAGCAAGTCTAGTGCCCCTTTCAGGTTCGTCTTTACGGACTGTTCTGTTTTTGACAGATTCTGCCTTTTATTTCGCATTGCCGTATTTGCTATGTTGGATGAATTCCTTTGACCCATTAATGTCCAGTAGCTTTGTGCAATGTCCAGAAGTGTTAAGAATGATTGTGTCACCTCTGAATATGTGAATTTTTAATTGTGCACTAACCCTCTAATGAGTTTGCTTGAAGTTTGGTGTGAAGGAAGTTTTCAAGGGTCAAGAGAGGAGTATGATATACTATGATCAAGAGGAGTGAAAGCTCTAAGCTTGGGTATGTCCCCGTGGTTCATCCCTGCATATTTTAAGAAGACTCAAGCGTCTAAGCTTGGGGATGCCCAAGGCATCCCCTTCTTCATCGACAACATCATCAGGTTCCTCCCCTGAAACTATATTTTTATTCAGTCACATCTTGTGTTCTTTACTTGGAGCGTCGGTTTGTTTTGTTTTTGTTTTTGTTTGAATAAAATGGATCCTAGCATTCTTTGTGGGAGAGAGACACGCTCCGCTGTTGCATATGGACAAATATGTCCTTAGGCTTTACTCATAATGTTCAAGGCGAAGGTTGAAACTTCTTCGTTAAATTGTTATATGGTTGGAATTGGGAAATGCTACATGTAGTAATTCTAAAATGTCTTGGATAATGTGATACTTGGCAATTGTTGTGCTCATGTTTAAGCTCTTGCATCATATACTTTGCACCCATTAATGAAGAAATACATAGAGCTTGCTAAAATTTGGTTTGCATATTTGGTCTCTCTAAGGTCTAGATAATTTCTAGTATTGAGTTTTGAACAACAAGGAAGACGGTGTAGAGTCTTATAATGTTTACAATATGTCTTTTATGTGAGTTTTGCTGCACCGGTTCATCCTTGAGTTTGATTCAAATAACCTTGCTAGCCTAAACCTTGTATCGAGAGGGAATACTTCTCATGCATCCAAAATCCTTGAGCCAACCACTATGCCATTTGTGTCCACCATACCTACCTACTACATGGTATTTCTCCGCCATTCCAAAGTAAATTGCTTGAGTGCTACCTTTAAATTCCATCATTCGCCTTTGCAATATATAGCTCATGGGACAAAATAGCCTTAAAACTATCGTAGTATTGAATATGTACTTATGCACTTTATCTCTTATTAAGTTGCTTGTTGTGCGATAACCATGTTTCTGGGGACGCCATCAACTACTCTTTGTTGAATATCATGTGAGTTGCTATGCATGTCCGTCTTGTCTGAAGTAAGGGAGATCTACCACCTTAATGGTTGGAGCATGCATATTGTTAGAGAAGAACATTGGGCCGCTAACTAAAGCCATGAATCATGGTGGAAGTTTTAGTTTTGGACATATATCCTCAATCTCATATGAGAACATTAATTGTTGCCACATGCTTATGCATTAAAGAGGAGTCCATTATCAGTTGTCCATGTTGTCCCGGTATGGATGTCTAAGTTGAGAATAATCAAAAGCGAGAAATCCAAAATGCGAGCTTTCTCCTTAGACCTTTGTACAGGCGGCATGGAGGTACCCCTTTGTGACACTTGGTTGAAACATGTGTATTGCGAAGATCCGGTAGTCCAAGCTAATTAGGACAAGGTGCGGGCACTATTAGTATACTATGCATGAGGCTTGCAACTTGTAAGATATAATTTACATAACTCATATGCTTTATTACTACCGTTGACAAAATTGTTTCATGTTTTCAAAATAAAAGCTCTAGCACAAATACAGCAATCGATGCTTTCCTCTTTGAAGGACCTTTCTTTTACTTTTATTGTTGAGTCAGTTTACCTATCTCTCTCCACCTCAAGAAGCAAACACTTGTGTGAACTGTGCATTGATTCCTACATACTTGCATATTGCACTTGTTATATTACTTTACATTGACACTATCCATGAGATATACATGTTATAAGTTGAAAGCAACCGCTGAAACTTAATCTTCCTTTGTGTTGCTTCAATACCTTTACTTTGATTTATTGCTTTATGAGTTAAATCTTATGCAAGACTTATTGATGCTTGTCTTGAAGTACTATTCATGAAAAGTCTTTGCCTTATGATTCATTTGTTTACTCATGTCATTACCATTGTTTTGATCGCTGCATTCATTACATATGTTTACAATAGTATGATCAAGGTTATGATGGCATGTCACTCCAGAAATTATCCTTGTTATCGTTTACCTGCTCGGGACGAGCAGAACTAAGCTTGGGGATGCTGATACATCTCCGACGTATCGATAATTTCTTATGTTCCATGCTACATTATTGATGATATCTACATGTTTTATACACATTATATGTCGTATTTACGCATTTTCCGGCACTAACCTATTAACAAGATGCCGAAGAGCCATTGCTGTTTTCTGCTGTTTTTTCAGAAATCCTAGTAAAGAAATATTCTCGGAATTGGACGAAATCAACGCCCGGGTCCTATTTTTGCACGAAGCTTCCAGAAGTCCGAAGAGGAGACGAAGTGGGGCCACGAGGTGGGGACACCAAGGCGGCGCGGCCCAAGCCCTGGCCGCGCCGCCCTAGTGTGTGGGCCCCCGTGACGCCCTTTGACCTACCCTTTCGCCTACTTAAAGCCTCCATCGCGAAACCCCCAGTACTGAGAGCCACGATACGGAAAACCTTACTGAGACGCCGCCGCCGCGAATCCCATCTCGGGGGATTCGGAGATCGCCTCCGGCACCCTGCCGGAGAGGGGAATCATCTCCGGAGGACTCTTCATCGCCATGATCGCCTCCGGAGTGATGAGTGAGTAGTTCACCCCTGGACTATGGGTCCATAGCAGTAGCTAGATGGTCGTCTTCTCCTTATGTGCTTCATTGTTGGATCTTGTGAGCTGCCTAACATGATCAAGATCATCTATCTGTAATACTATATGTTGTGTTTGTCGGGATCCGATGGATAGAGAATACCATGTTATGGTGATTATCAATCTATTACTTATGTGTTGTTTATGATCTTGCATGCTCTCCGTTATTAGTAGAGGCTCTGGCCAAGTTTTTGCTCTTAACTCCAAGAGGGAGTATTTATGCTCGATAGTGGGTTCATGCCTCCATTGACCTGGGACAGTGACAGAAAGTTCTAAGGTTGTGGATGTGCTGTTGCCACTAGGGATAAAAACATTGATGCTATGTCTAAGGATGTAGTTGTTGATTACATTACGCACCATACTTAATGCAATTGTCTGTTGCTTGCAACTTAATACGGAAGGGGTTCGGATGATAACTGAAGGTGGACTTTAGGCATAGATGCATGCTGGATGGCGGTCTATGTACTTTGTCGTAATGCCCTGATTAAATCTCACTATATTTATCATATCATGTATATGCATTGTTATGCCCTTTTCTATTTGTCAATTGCCCGACTGTAATTTGTTCACCCAACATGCTTTAATCTTATGGGAGAGACACCTCTAGTGAACTGTGGACCCCGGTCCTATTCTTTACATCGCATACAATCTACTGCAATAATTGTTTTACTGTTTTCTTCGCAAACAATCATCTTCCACACAATACGGTTAATCCTTTGTTACAGCAAGCCGGTGAGATTGACAACCTCACTGTTTCGTTGGGGCAAAGTACTTTGGTTGTGTTGTGCAGTTCCACGTTGGCGCCGGAATCCCTGGTGTTGCGCCGCATCACATTTCGCCACCATCAACCTTCAACGTGCTTCTTGGCTCCTCCTGGTTCGATAAACCTTGATTTCTTTCTGAGGGAAAACTTGCTGCTGTGCGCATCATACCTTCCTCTTGGGGTTCCCAACGAACGTGTGAGTTACACGCCATCACTCGTGCACGCGGGATGGCCGCCGCCGCTGGCTCCTCTACGACGCCATCCAGCGAGAGGCCACGACGCCGCCGCGGGAGGCCACGATGGACTCGGCTTGCTCAAGCTCGCGCGGGTCAACGTGTGGGTCCCACGAAAATAATGGCAGAAATAGAAAAATAAAAAAGAGAAAAGTAATGCTATCTGACAAGTGGGTCCCACTGAAATTTACAAATAAGCCCAAAACTAGAACCAATATATGGGGCTCCTCTCTCTCATTAATCAGTCGCCACATCAGCATGACAACAGGACCCACATGTCAGTCTGGCCATTAAACCAGCATTAGAGACGAATTAGTGCTATCTGTTACCTGTAGACTGGTGGTTTTTTGAAAAAATTTCGAACAGTGGTGGTTTTTTCAAACGATTGCCTGTAATGTGGTGGTTTTTTGTAATTTTTTCCTTGAGCTTGAGGTGGAGGAAACGCTCTGGTGGAGGAAAGAGAAAATATTATCTTTTTTTAGCAACAATTTTTCTCACCACATACTATTTTTTTTTGATGATTTCAACTGAGTTGCTACGTTTTGCGAACCGCACATGCATGACCAAAGCCATGTGTTGGTATGTGCCTTTTTTTCACCACATACTATTTAGAAATGTCTACTAGGTAAATATAAAAAATAACTAATTATACATCATGATTTATTGTTGTATCTAGATTACATAGCGAGATTAACATAAGACGACCTTAATTATCAAACATTGTACAAATTCAGTTGGCCGAAGAAGTTGGATGAGACTTGTTTTAGTTTTGAAGTAGCTGTTGCTGAACATCTGGCATCTGATGCCCTTTACTTTTCTGTCAAACTTTATGGGTGCAGTTTGATGAAATGAAACCCGGGAGAAAATCACTAGAAAACTAAAAATATTGCGGTCGATCGAAAGAAACTAGCTACCTCCTACCACTGGATAATTAGTTATTCCTGTGAAGCAACGATCACGGTGTGCATGCACATGAAAAGAGAATCGCAGATTACTCATTCCATGTCCTCGACGACCAAATTATAGCACTGCTAAACCAAACGCAGCAGTCAGGGGCTAATGATGGTGCCCCGGAGGAGGCACGGGCTTGGAGGAATTGTTTGAGGTCCGCAGCGGCGGCAGCATTGAGCAGTAAGGAATGCACCTCCTGTAATCGCACAAGTCGTTGAGCACGTGGAAGCAGTCGTTGTCGTTGACGCAGACGAGCTTGATGCAGCACTTGAACCGGATCGCGCTAGGGTCGTTGTTCCAGAGCGCCTTGATGAACTCGGCTCGGCACCACCGCGGGACGTGCATCGCGGTCCAGTAGCACGGCGCGTCGGCGGCGAACACGGGTGCCGGCGGAAAGGCGACGGCCAGCACAAGGAGGAGCCACATGCATGCGTAGAGCTGCCGCCGGAGGAGGAGCACCATTGCTCAGTAGATTTGTTTTCGAGAAGGCTATGGGGGCTCCCCCTGCGCTGCTACAGGAATATCTGGAGAGGACGGTGGCGACTGGACTCTCGGTCTATGTAGCCGGAGATTAGTTTGTTAGTTGACGAGTTTTGTGGTGCCTTAGAGTTTATCCGGAAGTCGGAACTCAATATTACTTGATGTAAGTTAGAGTGGCCAGCGCGATAGGTGGCTAGATTTACTATTCCTACTATTATATAATCACATGATTTTTTTAGCGAATTAATCACATGATTTTTGATTTCGATAATTTTCCACAATACACAAACCTCACCATCATCTATCGTAACAATACCCAAAAATAGACGAACATACTATACTATTTATTTATATGTATGAATTAATATATCTAATCGCCCCTCTCTTTGATAAACAGGGTGCACTCCTCCGGAGATGGAGGTTATGGTTATGAACATAGGTTTTGGCTCCCGAATGGAATTTTGCATAAACAATTAAATATACACATTTAATGGGCAAGGGTGTTTCTGCACCCGGATGCATATGCAACCTTTATTTTAAAAGCATTTTAAACTGATTTGATTTTTAAAAAAAAATACGAAAAGAAATGTCTCATATATATGTTGGAGTAAAATAAATGGCAAGAATTCAAACTTGTCAGCGAGATTCGATTAGGTCATCATACTCAGAAAATACGCATTTACGGTCATCGAATACGACTCTCAGGATCAAAGACGGTCACTGGTGCGAGAAGCCAGTGTGTCACGACCCCACGTCTATCTGAGGCTCTCAAGACCAAGCACAAGACTGACGCAAGGCAAGAGATTCGGGAAGCCCATCTACGTCGCCAGGCCCAGCCCAACGACGGCCCGTGAACCTGAGAAGAGCATCGCAGGCGTACTAGTTATACTGGTCAGCTTGGAGAGCAAGCCAGCTTATCTCTGATTGTAATCATATCTGAACTCCTGTTGGAGTCTCTCTCTTCTTCCTCCACCGATTCGTTGGATTCTGAACCTCTGTAACACCTCAAGTTTTCAACAATAAATAAAGAAAGAGGGAAGTTCAAATACTCAATTTTGACAACAAACAAAAACTTTATTTACTCATATAGTGCTATACCTAGTCTCATGCATAGTATGTGTTTTTGGTGTGCAATTGCCATGATGAGTGTATTAGTATGGATCAATGTCACTTAAACCCTAAACCATGATCATATCATCTCAAGTTGAGAGAAATTTAAGAAATGCCAAATAACCAAAAACCCTCACATACACCTTAGACCAATATTTCAAATCTTCAACCAAGGCCACCAAGGCTTGATCCAATGCTTGTAAAATACTTATATAACAAAAACAAACATAAATGCATAGAAGGAACTAGATTCAAATCAAAGAAAAATTCAAATTGTACATACATATGATAATGGTCAATTTGGCCAATTATAAAATGTTGCCCTCTTTACACCCCTGGTTTGGAAAATTCTTAAACAAAACAACTCTAATTCTTTCCACCTCATCCAAGAGCATGTCAAGAGGAGCAACTTTGTGGTTGACCACCAAGGTTGACTCTGCTTAGTTTGACTTGAGTAAATAAAACAAAATGCAATATGAGAGTAAAGTGAAGATGAGCACTTTTTGGAAACTTTGCAAACCATCACTAAAATGACCACCACCACCATCATTAGATCACATTTATTATATCGATGAGCTCCACCAAAAATATTTCAAATATTCAAATATTTTTCTCTTGCGGCCATTCTGTCGAACACTTGGCAGGCACAAAATAGAATTGAGCACACATTGCAATGTCCAACAGATTTTCCACTGAACCCTTGGTGAATATTGTTGATCATTGCTTCTCTTGTACCCCTACATCATTCCTAGTACTGGCTCAAGCAAGTGGAGGCATGGAGAAACCCAAAACTCACCAATGGCAAGCTCATGCCGGCCACCATGCCCTCTCTCTCTGGCTCGATTCTTTCCCCCTCACCATGTCTAGGAGGTAGCCCAGTACATGATGATCATCACCCAGCACGGCCCAAAGTCGCCAAGGCACGGCATTGGCCGCACCAAGCGTGCCCATGCGCGCCCAGGACATGCCACGGCATGCCAGTGCACGCGGTGAGCGCGCACTGGACGCGCCAGAGCATGGCGTCGTACCAACGCTCGCGTCCACGCCAGCGCCCATTCCCTGCACCGAGCATCACCACCAGTACCTCTACGTGCTAGACACACTCGAGCATCGCCGGAGGACCTGTCGCCGTCGCCACCATCGAAGCCATGCCGCGGGTACCGTGGCGTGATCATCAAGCGCCCGAGCCGTCCCATCGTCCCCTGGACGCGTCCGCTGCACCCAGAGCCTCGCCATGCCGTCGCCAATCGAGTGATGTCCTTCCCTTGCCCTTTCGCGCGCCGGAGCAGCCACGCCGTCGACGAACCCTTGCAGCACCCACGGCACCATCACCCCTCTATAAATAGAGACCTCCCGCGGCCTTCTCCTTCACACCACCACGATCGCCTCACCTCACTGCTTCGCCTCGACCAAACCATACACCAAATCATCGCCGGAGCCGCCGCAATTTGGAGCTTGAAGCCGCCGGAGCCCGCAGATCACCGTCGTCGATTCACGCCGCCCCGAGCCTCGCCACTGCTACCAGGCGCTTCCTCACCGTCGACAACACCGCCTCGCACCCTCCAGAACCTCGCGGGAGCACCGGTACGCCCTCCGACCCCCTAGGCTCGCCGCCAGACCCTCGGCCTCTCGCCGGAGAAGACGACGATCGTGCACCGCACGATCGCGTTCTGATCCAACGCACCCCAATAATCCATACCGTTTCGGGTTTTATGAGAGACTGACTGGTGGAGCCCACCATGTCAGGCGGCCCGCGCGTGGGCGACACGCTGCTGGGCCGGCCCAAATCTTTTTCGCCCGTTAGCCCACGTAGCCTTCCCGCCAAGCCCAAGCATTCAAATTCTATTTTTCTGTTTAAATTCGAATATGCTTGCAGATGCTTTTTCAAATTTAAATACAACAAAATCCACTGAACCAAATTTAGTAAATTTTATATATTTAGAAAGCTTAGGAAATTATCTAAACAATGCCACTAGCCTCACCTCCAAATTATTTGTAGAAATTAAATGATAAAAATAACAAGGCAGAGCCTTTTCCAACTTCAAATAAATATTAAAAATTATCCATAAATGATTTTAAGTTAATTCCAACTCTCATAAACCACAATTGATATCCTCTAATTGTTTATGCAAAAATATAGAGTAGTTGTTTTGCATGATCATGGACTAGAATTAAATAATGGCTATGTAGCTATTTCTAGTTCATTTAAACCACCTTAAATTAATTATTAAATAGTATGAGAGCTATTCTCTCATTTAAATTGTGATCTCAAGTAATTCAAATAGAGGTACTGACTTTGGTCTAATAAACCTCATACTTGATTATTTAGAGATATTAAATCATGAGCATGCATGCATGAGGTGTAGCACCTCATTTAAATTTCACTCTCAAATAATAGATATGAAGTGTTGACCTTGGTCAACCAATACTCATACCCTATTATTATTTGAAGAGATTAAAGCTTAATAAAATTCAATGAGAGGGAATTATCTCCTCCAAGACATTAAAGAGAAATCTTAATAAATAATTATAATGAGAGGAAATTATTTTTCTTTAAAACAAGGAATTAAATCACCATTCTAATAAATTGTGATGTTAGCATATACTTGTGTGCAATTTGGTGTGTGCTTAGCTTAGCACTTAATTGTGTGTAGTGATCGTTATACTTGTATTCGTATATAGACGCTAGTCTCGAGGAATACCCGGAGGAGGAAGGCTACAACCAGGAGGAGGAGGAAAACTTTGACTCCTATCCCAACCAAGGCAAGCTAATACTCTTGCAAGCCACTTTAATGCAAAGCTCTTCATGAGCAAGGCACCATTACACCTTACTTTATGCCTAAGGATCCTATCCCATGTTTTTACTTTGCTTTATTTCAAGTATTGTACTTCAAAGCACTTTTGATTCATGATTCACTTGGTTTAGAATAGAACAAGAGTGTCAAGGTTAGCATAAGCAAATCAAGCTAGATAGAACCCCCTCATGATTAGATGCTATTGCAAAATAAATAAAATTGACTACTCTAGATGGGAACATTTGGATGATGATGGTGAAATTATGAAAGGAATATTAAGGTGAATATGACCAAGAGAAGATAGTGATTTTTGATTGAAAACTGATGATGGTTGGATGCGATACCTTTCCAATACACAAGTACCCCCACAATACCTGATTATGGGTAGGGTCTAACTAGAAGTTTATATGTCTTAGTATGGGTTCCCTCTAAACAAGCGTCATAGGGGTTATGCCGAGGCTGCCTCCGAGAAATGTGAAATGATGTGAATGAGGTGAATTGTCCGGCCCAAGCCCTGTGCAGTTCCGGGTTAACAGTTGGTTTTCACCGGGAGGCCAAGCTCATGGGGAGAGGTGCCTATACTAGGGGGTGTAAATGAAAGGTTAGGGTTGATGATCCGCGTACTGAGTTACGATTATTCAGAGTTGTCTCTGACGGATGTAATCAAATGTTGTGGCACAAGTGTGCAACCTCTGCAGAGTGTTAAAACTATTCGAATAGCCGTGTCCACGGTTACGGACAATTGGAAAGGCCATACTGTTCCGTTGTCAGAACTTGTCTTACAAAGGAATAATGATTTTAAACGGTGACTTGATTTGTTGAAATACACCACGGAGGTGGTGGGAATGACCCTAATGTTCCCACTTGAGTTAGTCTAGAGATTCAAGCATCTTTACTAAATACTTACAAAATAAACTTGGCTTTATGCAAATAAACCTAGAGCTTAGCAACCATTAATATTGAAAATTACTTACATTAGTGTTAGTTTGCGAGTACTTAAGTACTCATGGCTGTTCCAATGCCAGACTATGAAGAGGAGCAACAGTACGAGGATGACGGTCAACAAGACGTCTACCAGAACTAGGATGCTTCTAACGTCAAGCGTTGGCCTGTGGATAGATAGTTCCACCTACTACGACGCTTCCGCTAGTTATCTATGTTCGTTGATCGTTTAGATCAACTATTTGTGTAATATTGAATAATGTAAGATATGGTGTAAGACATTATGTGTTGTAATAAATGATGACTCTATGGTATTCAACTGTTATGTCTCGCAACAACAATATTCCTGGGATTGCGATGAATGACATAATAGGCATCGGACTTAAAAATCCGGGTGTTGACAAGTTGGTATCAGAGCCATTGTTTGACCTTAGAAGCCCCTAGTTTAAAATGGACGTTTGAAACACATAGATTCAAAACTAATGAAAGAAATAGTTATGAAAACCTACTCACACTCTTACCTTTGAGATCCTTTGCAAAATAACAAGTTCATGTTTTCTTCTTATAATGAAATTAAAAGTTTGAACACTTGCACTTCTCTAACTTCCTCATCCATGTCTCTACAGATGGAGCACTTCGCTCAGACAGAGTCTTACCGCCTAGGCAACGCTGGAGGCCTCATCTTCGAGCAGGACCTGACTGAGCTCTCCCTGTTCCTCGGACGCCCCTTCCCGGAGTTCTTCGGGGGACAGGTCACCGACCAGCTCGGAGGGCAGATGCAGTGGATCATCTGCGCTGACCTCCGCGGGACGCCCGAGTCACCCCCGACCAGCAGGATCCAGTTCTCCTTCCGAGAGAACAGCTGGATGGACGGCCTTGCTCGGGCCATGAAGGAAGCACTAGCCCGTCTGTGCGGGCTGGAGCTGCCCCGAATCCGGGGAACCCGCTACTTCCACATGGCAAGGCACGACTCCATGGGGGCACCGATGGACCTCTCGCCCCACCCCGAGTTGAAGTCCCACGTGGACCACACCGACTACATGCTGTGCGAGACCTACGTCCAGCTCGACAACGCTCGCGCCCTCGCCAACTTCGCCTACCACCAGATGGCTCAGAAGGACGAGATCACCAAGATCATCGCCGCAGAGCGCAGGACCCTTCGCCGTGAGAACGCGAAGAAGGACTACAAGATCTCCCGCCTCCGCGACCAGATCGCCAACCTCAAGGAGACCATCAAGGCTCAGGAGGACCAGCTCAAGGCCCTCGAGAGCGAAGGAGAGGGGGAAGACATCCAAGGGGATGGCTACTCCTATGTGAGCAACGACAACGACTATGAAGAGGATGATGATGACCTGGCCTACTATCCTTACGAGGATGGCCATGAGCACCTGACAGCCGGGATGGATGACACCGTCCCGATCCGTGTCGATGAAGCTTAGTTTCACTTGTGCACCTTGCGTAGGTGTGAGTTGTATCGGTCCCACTGTATCGTAGTTTGTTGAAAGGGTTCTTCAAACCCTCCTATGTGTAAGCTTGTAATGTTTGCATCATGAATAAAATAAAAGTGTGTTTAAATTTCAATATATCTAAGAACTCAAGTTTTCAAATTAAGCCAAAATAAGCCATAGAAATTTCCCTCTCGTCTCATGATCTATCTCTCTGTTCAGATGGCCCCTCCCACTCGAAGCGCCAATCAGGATGCATTGATGCAGATGCTGCAAATCCTGATGGAAGACCGAGAGGCTGAACGTGCTGAACGCCAAGCCAACATCACTGCCCTACAGCAGCTTGTGCAGAACAACCAGGGCCACGGGAACCACGAGCATCCGGGCTCAAAGTTGAAGAACTTCCAGAACACCAACCCACCGGTGTTTAGCAAGACGGAGGAACCTCTTGATGCACGATTGGCTCCAGACAATGGAGAACAATCTGGAAGTGGCCGGAGTAGAGGCCAACGACAAGGTTCTGTTCGCCACACACTATCTGGCAGGACCTGCACGTGCCTGGTGGACGAGTGCCCGCGCATTGAACGCAAGGCAAATGATGACTTGGGCTGACTTCAAGCTCAAGTTCAGCAAGTACCATGTGCCCCAGGGCCTGATCAAGAAGATGCGGGACGAGTTCCGCGAACTCAAGCAAGGACGGATGACAGTGGTGGAATACCGTGACAAGTTCCTCACCTTGTCAAGGTACGCACCTGATGAGACGGACACCACCGACAAGAGGAAGGAGAGGTTCCTGAACGGACTACATGATGAGATGCAAACCGTGCTGGTCAACATTCCATTTGCTGACCTTGAAGCCCTTGTCGACTCCGCCATCCAGATGGAGGGCAAGCTGAACCAGGCCAACGAGAACCGCAAGCGCAGGATGATGCAACAGAGTGGGCCCAGCAATACCTCAAGGTATCGCCCCAGCTCAAGCGGAGGATTCCCTCCCAGAAGCAACAAGCCACCAACCCCGATGTCACGCCCCGGTTTTCAACACCGGAGCGGAGGAAACTCCAGGCCAGGAGGCCACCACAACAACAACCACGGCAACAACAACTACGTCCACCACAACACCAACTTCAACCGCGCTCCGATGAGAGCCCCCGCAACAACAACAACACCAACACCGCACCAAGGACCGGAAGCAACGCTGTTCCGGTTACCCCCAAGGACAAGTCCACCATCACTTGCTACGAGTGTGGTGTAGTGGGACACTTTTCCAATGAGTGCCCCAAGAGACTCGCCAAGATCGCCGCCAACACCGCTGCACCTGCCCAGCAGCAACGCCGTGTTTCCACCGGCAAAAAGTTCGCCCCCAACAACCCCAACAACCGCGGCGGCCGCCTCTTTCACATGAGTGCGGAAGAAGCTCAGGAAGCGCCAGATGTTGTGCTGGGTATGTTCTCTGTTAACTCCGTACTGGCAAGAGTGTTGTTTGATTCCGGAGCATCGCATTCTTTTGTCACCGAAGATTTTGCATGCACTAGTAAGATTCAACCCATCAGTTTGAAGCATGTCATGATAGTTCAAATACCTGGATCCACAACCAAAGCTAGAAAAATTTGCAAAGATGTGCCCATCATCATACATGAAATAGAATTTTATGCAAATTTGATTGTTCTGGGAACAAAGGGTTTGGAAGTAGTACTGGGTATGGACTGGATGTCCAAGCATCAAGGAATGATTGATTGTGCCAAGAAGGCCATCACCATGACTAGTAGCACCGGAGTACTAGTGGAGCACATATCGGAAAGGCTACCTAGAAATTTCACTTGTAATCAGAGTCAAGCCCAACCCACCTTGGATCAGATTAGGGTCGTCTGTAGATACCCTGATGTGTTTCCTGATGGTTTACCCGGTATGCCCCCAGATCGGGATATCGAGTTTATCATTGAGTTAATCCCTGGAACAGGACCTATAGCCCAGAGAGCTTACAGTATGAACCCGGCAGAATTGGTGGAACTAAAGAAACAACTGGATGATATGTTAGCCAAAGGTTTGATTAGACCAAGTGCATCACCCTGGAGGTCCCCAGTCTTGTTTGTGGACAAGAAGGATGGTACGATTCGTTTATGTACGGATTACCGCAAGCTCAATGATGTCACCATCAAGAACAAGTATCCCTTGCCCAAAATAGAAGACCTGTTTGACCAGTTGACCGGTGCCACAGTGTTCTCTAAGATTGATCTTAGGAGGGTACCATCAGCTGAAGATCCGTGCATCGGACATTCCCAAAACTGCTTTCACCACCAGATATGGATTGTATGAGTACAATGTCATGTCATTTGGATTGACCAACGCCCCTTCTTATTTCATGAATCTCATGAATAAGATCTTCATGAACTTCCTGGATAAGTTTGTCGTTGTCTTCATCGACGACATCCTTATCTACTCCAAAACCGAAGAGGAACATGAGCAACACCTGGAGATAATCCTAGAAACCCTTAGACAGCACAAGTTGTACGCCAAGTTCAGCAAGTGCGAGTTCTGGTTGAAAGAAGTAGGATTCCTGGGACACATCTTGTCCGCAGGAGGAATTGCCGTGGACCCCGCAAAGATCAAGACCGTTGCAGAATGGAAAGTCCCAACCACTCAGACCGAAGTCCGCGCTTTTCTTGGATTGGCGGGATATTACCGCCGATTCGTTGAAGGATTCTCGAGCATAGCAAGACCCATGACCCAACTACTGAAGAAGGACAAGAAGTTTGATTGGACGGACAAATGCGAAGAGAGCTTCCAGAAGCTCAAGGCAAGACTGACGACAGCCCCAATACTAATCATGCCTGACATCACCAAGCCTTTTGACGTTTACTGCGACGCCTCCAAGATTGGTCTTGGATGTGTGTTGATGCAAGGAGGAAGGTGATATCGTATCTGTCAAGGCAACTGAAGCAGCATGAGCAGAATTACCCAACTCACGACTTAGAGCTCGCAGCAGTTGTGTTAGCTTTGAAGGTTTGGCGTCATTACCTCATGGGTAATCGATGCGAGATTTACTCAGATCACAAGAGTTTGAAGTATATCTTCACTCAGAAGGAACTCAACATGAGGCAACGAAGATGGATCGAGTTGATCAAGGATTACGACCTAGAGATTCATTACCACCCCGGAAAGGCCAATGTGGTAGCCGATGCTTTGAGCCGACAGCCATGTCAGCTAAACTCCATGATCGCGGAAGAGCAACCTAGCCTGTATCAAGAGTTTGAACAGTTTAGACTGGAGCTGGTTAGTGAAGGTTACCTCGCCAGCATCGAGTTACAACCTACCTTGGTTAGTCAAATCAAGGAAGCACAGAAAGGGAATGCTAGCATCGACGGAATCAAGAACCAGATAGCTGCAGGAAAGGCACCGGGATTCACCGTAGATGAAGAAGGAGTACTTTGGTACAACGGACGCTTGTGCGTGCCGTCAGATTCTGAGCTAAAGCAGGTCATCCTGAAGGAAGCCCATGACACCCTTTATTCCATTCATCCCGGTGGTACCAAGATGTACCAAGACTTGAAGGAACAGTTCTGGTGGCATGGAATGAAGCGAGAAATCGGGAGCTACATCGCCAAGTGTGACATCTCAAAGAGTCAAGGCCGAGCATCAACGACCCGCGGACTACTACAGCCCCTGCAGATTCCCGAATGGAAGTGGGATTCGGTAGGAATGGACTTCATCACCGGACTGCCCAAGTCTAGCAAAGGAAATGATTCTATTTGGGTAGTGGTCGACAGATTGACCAAAGTCGCCCATTTCATCCCTGTCAAGACCACCTACCAAGGACCCAAGCTGGCAGAATTGTACATATCCCGAATAGTCACCCTGCACGGAACCCCGAAGTCAATAGTGTCGATAGAGGATCTCAATTCACCTCGAGATTCTGGCAGAAGGTACATGAAGGGCTAGGCACCCGCCTGAACTTTAGCACAGCATACCACCCACAGACGGATGGACAGACTGAACGAGTCAACCAAATCCTTGAAGATATGTTGAGAGCATGTGTACTAGAGTATGGATCCAAGTGGGAAGATTGCCTGCCTTACGAGTTTTCGGCTACCAGGCCAGCTTGCGATGGCCCCCTTTGAAGCATTGTACGGAAGAAAGTGTCGTACTCCTCTGAATTGGTCGGAGGTCGGAGAGAGCCAAGTGTTTGGACCAGACGTTCTCCGAGAAGCCGAAGAGAAGGTACACAAGATCCGGGAGTACCTGAAGACCGGTCCAGGCAGAAGAGTTACGCCGACAAAAGACGCCGGAAATGACCTTCGAGATCGGAGACTTTGTGTATCTCAAAGTATCCCCTCTTAAAGGAATGCAGAGATTCCAGCTAGAGGAAAGCTTGCACCCCGCTATGTTGGACCCTTCAAAGTTCTTAGTCGCCGGGGAGAGGTATCTTATCAACTGGAATTACCGGAAGAAATGGCAGCGGTACACAATGTGTTTCACATCTCACTGCTTCGCAAATGCTTGGAAGTACCAGAAAAGACCGAGGTCTTCAAGAACATTGATCACAGATCTGTGGACATCAACTCAGATCTGACATACAGAGAAGTACCAATTCGCATCCTGGAGGAAGCTTTCAGAACTACTCGCACCCGGAGTATCAAATTTCTGAAAGTCCAATGGAGTAATCACACCGAAGAAGAAGCTACCTGGGAAAGGGAAGACTTCATGAAGACTGAGTACCCCAATCTCTTTAGTACCTAGTTTTCTTTGAGATCTCGGGACGAGATCTTTTGTAAGGGGGAAGGGTTTGTAACACCTCAAGTTTTCAACAATAAATAAAGAAAGAGGAAGTTCAAATACTCAATTTTGACAACAAACAAAAACTTTATTTACTCATATAGTGCTATACCTAGTCTCATGCATAGTATGTGTTTTTGGTGTGCAATTGCCATGATGAGTGTATTAGTATGGATCAATGTCACTTAAACCCTAAACCATGATCATATCATCTCAAGTTGAGAGAAATTTAAGAAATGCCAAATAACCAAAAACCCTCACATACACCTTAGACCAATATTTCAAATCTTCAACCAAGGCCACCAAGGCTTGATCCAATGCTTGTAAAATACTTATATAACAAAAACAAACATAAATGCATAGAAGGAACTAGATTCAAATCAAAGAAAAATTCAAATTGTACATACATATGATAATGGTCAATTTGGCCAATTATAAAATGTTGCCCTCTTTACACCCCTGGTTTGGAAAATTCTTAAACAAAACAACTCTAATTCTTTCCACCTCATCCAAGAGCATGTCAAGAGGAGCAACTTTGTGGTTGACCACCAAGGTTGACTCTGCTTAGTTTGACTTGAGTAAATAAAACAAAATGCAATATGAGAGTAAAGTGAAGATGAGCACTTTTTGGAAACTTTGCAAACCATCACTAAAATGACCACCACCACCATCATTAGATCACATTTATTATATCAATGAGCTCCACCAAAAATATTTCAAAAATTCAAATATTTTTCTCTTGCGGCCATTCTGTCGAACACTTGGCAGGCACAAAATAGAATTGAGCACACATTGCAATGTCCAACAGATTTTCCACTGAACCCTTGGTGAATATTGTTGATCATTGCTTCTCTTGTACCCCTACATCATTCCTAGTACTGGCTCAAGCAAGTGGAGGCATGGAGAAACCCAAAACTCACCAATGGCAAGCTCATGCCGGCCACCATGCCCTCTCTCTCTCTGGCTCGATTCTTTCCCCCTCACCATGTCTAGGAGGTAGCCCAGTACATGATGATCATCACCCAGCACGGCCCAAAGTCGCCAAGGCACGGCATTGGCCGCACCAAGCGTGCCCATGCGCGCCCAGGACATGCCACGGCATGCCAGTGCACGCGGTGAGCGCGCACTGGACGCGCCAGAGCATGGCGTCGTACCAACGCTCGCGTCCACGCCCAGCGCCCATTCCCTGCACCGAGCATCACCACCAGTACCTCTACGTGCTAGACACACTCGAGCATCGCCGGAGGACCTGTCGCCGTCGCCACCATCGAAGCCATGCCGCGGGTACCGTGGCGTGATCATCAAGCGCCCGAGCCGTCCCATCGTCCCCTGGACGCGTCCGCTGCACCCAGAGCCTCGCCATGCCGTCGCCAATCGAGTGCTGTCCTTCCCTTGCCCTTTCGCGCGCCGGAGCAGCCACGCCGTCGACGAACCCTTGCAGCACCCACGGCACCATCACCCCTCTATAAATAGAGACCTCCCGCGGCCTTCTCCTTCACACCACCACGATCGCCTCACCTCACTGCTTCGCCTCGACCAAACCATACACCAAATCATCGCCGGAGCCGCCGCAATTTGGAGCTTGAAGCCGCCGGAGCCCGCAGATCACCGTCGTCGATTCACGCCGCCCCGAGCCTCGCCACTGCTACCAGGCGCTTCCTCACCGTCGACAACACCGCCTCGCACCCTCCAGAACCTCGCGGGAGCACCGGTACGCCCTCCGACCCCCTAGGCTCGCCGCCAGACCCTCGGCCTCTCGCCGGAGAAGACGACGATCGTGCACCGCACGATCGCGTTCTGATCCAACGCACCCCAATAATCCATACCGTTTCGGGTATTATGAGAGACTGACTGGTGGAGCCCACCCTGTCAGGCGGCCCGCGCGTGGGCGACACGCTGCTGGGCCGGCCCAAGTCTTTTTCGCCCGTTAGCCCACGTAGCCTTCCCGCCAAGCCCAAGCATTCAAATTCTATTTTTCTGTTTAAATTCGAATATGCTTGCAGATGCTTTTTCAAATTTAAATACAACAAAATCCACTGAACCAAATTTAGTAAATTTTATATATTTAGAAAGCTTAGGAAATTATCTAAACAATGCCACTAGCCTCACCTCCAAATTATTTGTAGAAATTAAATGATAAAAATAACAAGGCAGAGCCTTTTCCAACTTCAAATAAATATTAAAAATTATCCATAAATGATTTTAAGTTAATTCCAACTCTCATAAACCACAATTGATATCCTCTAATTGTTTATGCAAAAATATAGAGTAGTTGTTTTGCATGATCATAGACCAGAATTAAATAATGGCTATGTAGCTATTTCTAGTTCATTTAAACCACCTGAAATTAATTATTAAATAGTATGAGAGCTATTCTCTCATTTAAATTGTGATCTCAAGTAATTCAAATAGAGGTACTGACTTTGGTCTAATAAACCTCATACTTGATTATTTAGAGATATTAAATCATGAGCATGCATGAGGTGTAGCACCTCATTTAAATTTCACTCTCAAATAATAGATATGAAGTGTTGACCTTGGTCAACCAATACTCATACCCTATTATTATTTGAAGAGATTAAAGCTTAATAAAATTCAATGAGAGGGAATTATCTCCTCCAAGACATTAAAGAGAAATCTTCATAAATAATTATAATGAGAGGAAATTATTTTTATTTAAAACAAGGAATTAAATCACCATTCTAATAAATTGTGATGTTAGCATATACTTGTGTGCAATTTGGTGTGTGCTTAGCTTAGCACTTAATTGTGTGTAGTGATCGTTATACTTGTATTCGTATATAGACGCTAGTCTCGAGGAATATCCGGAGGAGGAAGGCTACAACCAGGAGGAGGAGGAAAACTTTGACTCCTATCCCAACCAAGGCAAGCGAATACTCTTGCAAGCCACTTTAATGCAAAGCTCTTCATGAGCAAGGCACCATTACACCTTACTTTATGCCTAAGGATCCTATCCCATGTTTTTACTTTGCTTTATTTCAAGTATTGTACTTCAAAGCACTTTTGATTCATGATTCACTTGGTTTAGAATAGAACAAGAGTGTCAAGGTTAGCATAAGCAAATCAAGCTAGATAGAACCCCCTCATGATTAGATGCTATTGCAAAATAAATAAAATTGACTACTCTAGATGGGAACATTTGGATGATGATGGTGAAATTATGAAAGGAATATTAAGGTGAATATGACCAAGAGAAGATAGTGATTTTTGATTGAAAACTGATGATGGTTGGATGCGATACCTTTCCAATACACAAGTACCCCCACAATACCTGATTATGGGTAGGGTCTAACTAGAAGTTTATATGTCTTAGTATGGGTTCCCTCTAAACAAGCGTCATAGGGGTTATGCCGAGGCTGCCTCCGAGAAATGTGAAATGATGTGAATGAGGTGAATTGTCCGGCCCAAGCCCTGTGCAGTTCCCGGGTTAACAGTTGGTTTTCACCGGGAGGCCAAGCTCATGGGGAGAGGTGCCTATACTAGGGGGTGTAAATGAAAGGTTAGGGTTGATGATCCGCGTACTGAGTTACGATTATTCAGAGTTGTCTCTGACGGATGTAATCAAATGTTGTGGCACAAGTGTGCAACCTCTGCAGAGTGTTAAAACTATTCGAATAGCCGTGTCCACGGTTACGGACAATTGGAAAGGCCATACTGTTCCGTTGTCAGAACTTGTCTTACAAAGGAATAATGATTTTGAACGGTGACTTGATTTGTTAAAATACACCACGGAGGTGGTGGGAATGACCCTAATGTTCCCACTTGAGTTAGTCTAGAGATTCAAGCATCTTTACTAAATACTTACAAAATAAACTTGGCTTTATGCAAATAAACCTAGAGCTTAGCAACCATTAATATTGATAATTACTTACATTAGTGTTAGTTTGCGAGTACTTAAGTACTCATGGCTGTGTCCCTGGCTATTCCAATGCCAGACTATGAAGAGGAGCAACAGTACGAGGATGACGGTCAACAAGACGTCTACCAGAACTAGGATGCTTCTAACGTCAAGCGTTGGCCTGTGGATAGATAGTTCCACCTACTACGACGCTTCCGCTAGTTATCTATGTTCGTTGATCGTTTAGATCAACTATTTGTGTAATATTGAATAATGTAAGATATGGTGTAAGACATTATGTGTTGTAATAAATGATGAATCTATGGTATTCAACTGTTATGTCTCGCAACAACAATATTCCTGGGATTGCGATGAATGACATAATAGGCATCTGGACTTAAAAATCCGGGTGTTGACAACCTCCCAGCGCGACGCTGCGGAATCTGTATCGTGAATCGTGTGATTGTAGTCATAGAGTGATCGAGGATCTTACACTTGGTATCAGAGCCACAAATCTTCGGATCTGTGGTTCGGGTGCCAGCAAAAAATCCAACAAAGCGAGAGATCTGAGAGGTTGGAGGCGAATTGAGGGCGGATCTGCGGTGGTTGGGATCTTCCTGTAGAATCACACCGTGTTCCAATCTCGTGGTGGCGGAGAGGTGGCCGACGACAACGGCAACCACGGAGGTGATCGAGTGCAGTGGATCATTCGGACACAGATTTGCGGCGGTGGGCGTTTACTCGTGATCATCCCCGTGAGTGGTAAAATTCCGGCCTAACGGCAGATCCGTGTGTCTCGGGTGGCGAACTCCTGCGGCGGCGGCTGACACTTGTCCCAGGCGCGGCGGTGTGGGGACAGGTGGAGGAGATGCAGGCGGTGCAATCAGAGATCGCGGTCCTGAAGAAGCAAGGTGAGAAGCTGCAGAAGCAGTGTGTCGAGACTACAACAACTCTGAAATCCATGAACGAGACTTTGAAGCAGTTGGGTTCATGGGTGCTTCAAGTCGACGGATCACTGAAGAGCATTCAAGCAGCAGTGGATTCAGTGGGAGCCCGTGTAACAGCACTGGAGGCGGATCGTGTGGGTGCTGAGGATTTGCGCACGCCGGTTGTGGAGATGGGTGACTTGGAAAATGGTAAGAGCAGCAACACCTTGAGGGTTGCAGTACCTACGGGCAACATTGCAAGTCGAAGAGGGTTCCCAAACACTCCTGTGAATTTCAACCTGGGTGTGCAGTCTGGTCATGCGAGTGAGTTCGAGGACAGTGGGTATCCCAGTTCGAGAGGAGGCAGCTACAGGGCACGACCACCGAAGACAGAGTTTCCAAAATTTGACGGTGAAAATCCGAAATGGTGGAAGCAGGTGTGTGAGAAGTACTTTGCTCTCTACTCAGTGGATCATGAAACTTGGGCAAGTTTTGCAACAATGCATTTTGTCGGCAATGCAGCGCTGTGGCTGCAAACATATGAGGCTGAACATGATGTGGATGGATGGGAGGAACTCTGTGTGGCAATCCATAACAAATTCGGTCGAGATAAGCATCACAAGTATCTGGAGGCTCTGGAACGCTACAAACAAACGCATACTGTGGGCAAATATTATCAGAAATTTGAGGCACTCAGACAACAGGTGTTGGTACACAATAGGCATTATGATGAAGCATATTTTGTGACCAAGTTTGTGAATGGCCTCCGACATGATATCCGTAGAGCAATCAGACTTCACTCCCCCAGGATAGTCGATGCGGCTCTTGCCTTGGCTGAGAAACAAGAGGAACTATTGGATGAGGACAGACCGTTCAACCACACTAGGTCGAGATATGAGCATAGACAGAATTACAATCTAACAGGATTCACTGGTAAAGGAATGTTGGGACATGCACCAGAAGAAAAACACAAAAACACAGAGGAGCCAGTGTCTCAGAGGGTGAAATGGAATGAAAAACTGCAAACCTTAAGAGCCCAGCGCAAGGAACGTGGGGAGTGCTTCAAATGTGGAGACAAATTTGTTCCTGGCCACAAGTGCAACAAAACAGTGCCTCTGCACATTGTCGAGGAACTAATTGAGAGTTTACACCTGTCCAGCTCCGACAATGAGGATAATGGCAACATAGCAAGCAGTAGTGACGAGTCGTTTATGCACATTTCCCAGTATGCTCTTGCAGGGGCAACATCAAAGAAAAGTATAAGGCTTCAGGGGCCAGTAAATGGTAAACAAGTCCTTCTTCTTATTGACTCGGGTAGTTGTGGGAGCTTCGACAACAACACTGCTGTTGAGCAATTGGGGTTGGCAACCACTCAAGTTCACCCGGTCACAGTACAAGTCGCTAATGGTGCAAAATCACATATCACAACGGCAGTGACTGGCCTCGTATGGGAGTGCCAAGGGAGCAAATACAAAGGGGACTTCCGGGTATTCCAGATTCCATGCTATGATATAATCTTGGGAATGGACTGGTTGAATGCCTGTGGGAAAATGTGGATTGATTGGCCAAAGAAAAAGCTACGATTCAGACACGAAGGGAAACGAATTACCCTGAAAGGGTGGTCTGATAAGGTGACCAGCTGTGAGCAAATATCTATGGCAGAGTTGCAGCGAATGGTTGACGACAGAGCAGTGGCTCAGGTGGTGCGCTTGTGCCCAGTATCAGATAGTGTGGAGGCTGATGCAATGCCATATGAGATCGAAGTGTTACTCAAGGAACATGAGGAGTGTTTTGCTATTCCAAAAGGATTGCCGCCGAGTAGGGCTTTCGACCACAAAATACCACGGATGGAGGGAGCTCAACCTGTCAACGTCAAGCCATACTGATATAACCCACAGCAGAAGGATGAGATCGAACGACAAATCAAAGAAATGATCAAGCAAGGTATTGTTCGACCCAGCCAGAGCCCTTTTGCTTCCCCTGTAATTCTGGTCAGGAAAAAAGACGGCAGTTGGCGTTTTTGTGTCGATTATCGACAGCTGAATGCAGTTACAGTGAAGGATCGCTATCCCATGCCGGTGGTGGATGAGTTGCTCGATGAACTATCTGGGTCCATGTATTTCAGTAAATTGGACTTACGATCGGGATATCATCAGATTCGTATGGCTGAAGGAGAAGAAGGGAAGACAGCATTTAAAACACACAGTGGGCATTATGAGTTTCGTGTCATGCCTTTTGGTCTTACCTCTGCTCCGGCTACCTTTCAGTCAGCAATGAACACAATATTAGCTCACATAACTCGGAAATTTGTCCTCGTGTTCGTGGATGATGTGTTGATCTACAGCAAGAACCTACCAGAACATGTCCATCATTTGAGACAAGTCTTCCAAATTCTTGAGCAGAACAAGCTGTACCTTAAGAGATCCAAGTGCACATTTGCACAGAAAGCCTTGGAATACTTGGGACATATAATCAGTGGTGGGGGTGTGTCCACAGACCCAGCAAAGATAACAGTAGTGCAACAATGGCCGCAGCCAACAAATCTGAAACAATTGCGAGGATTTTTGGGGTTGGCAGGGTATTACAAGAAATTCATCAGGAAATTTGGAGTAATCAGTCGGCCTTTGACTAATCTCCTACGCAAGAACATACCATTTGTCTGGTCCCCAGTGGTCAATGATTCATTCCAGTCACTCAAAAAAGCATTGGTGCAAGCCCCTGTATTGGCATTGCCAGATTTCAAGAAGGAATTCGTGCTTGAAACTGATGCGTGTGCCACCGGGGTTGGGGTTGTTCTCATGCAATAAGGGCATCCTCTGGCATTCTTCAGCAAAGCATTGGGGCCAAAAAACCAAGCACTATCGATCTATGACAAAGAATGCTTGGCTATACTGCTTGCCATTGATAAATGGAAGACCTATTTGGTACACAGGCCTTTCAAAATTCACACGGACCAGCGCAGTTTAGTCCACCTGGGGGATCACAAGTTTAACACTATGATTCAGCAAAAAGCCTTTTTCAAGCTCCTTGGCCTACAGTACAAGATAGTCTATAAGAAAGGGAGCTCAAACACTGTGGCAGATGCTTTGTCGAGACGACCACAGGACCTATGTGCAATCTCCACAAGCACACCCAAATGGATGGAAATTGTAGTGGAAGGGTATCCCAAAGACGAGCAAACCAAGCAGCTCCTTACTGAATTGAGCGTGCATGGCACCAATGAGCAAGGATTCTCCCTCTCTGATGGAGTAATTCGGAAGAATGGCAGGATATGGTTAGGAAACAACAAAGAGGCTCACAAAGCAATCTTGCTCGCATTGCACAACAGTGGTATTGGTGGGCACTCGGGGTTCAGAGCCACATACCATCGAGTTCGCCAGATGTTTGCTTGGCCTGGACTGAAACAAGCCGTGATGACTTATGTGCAGCAATGTGTTACTTGTCAACAAGCTAAATCAGAACCAACCAAGACACCGGGTAAACTTCATCACTTTCCTGTTCCCCCTGAGGCTTGGCACACAGTTGGTTTGGATTTCATCGAGGGTTTGTCGTTGTCGAACAAATTTGACACAATCTTGGTGGTGGTTGACAAGATGACAAAATATGGGCATTTCATTCCTCTCAAACACCCGTTTACGGCAGCTTCGGTGGCACAGGCTTATATGGACAATGTGTATCGTTTGCACAGCATGCCGAAGGTGCTGATTTCTGATCGTGATAAAGTGTTTATCAGTCAGTTTTGGCAAAACCTGTTCAGGTTGGCAGACACGACGCTGAATATGAGCTCTTCTTACCACCCCCAGACGGATGGACAGACAGAGCGCCTCAACCAGTGCTTGGAAACATTCTTACGCTGCTTCGTGCATGACAATCCAAACAAATGGGCGAAATGGCTATCACAAGCAGAATTCTGGTACAACACATCGCTTCACTCTGCTCATGGTCGGACTCCATTTGAAGTGTTGTATGGGAGGAAACCAAGACCCTTTGGTTACCTGGAACATGACCAAACAGGCAATAGGGAGTTGGACAAGTGGCTAGCGGAAAGAGCACATAGGATGCCAGAAATTCAACACCACTTGGAGCATGCGCAACAACGAATGAAAGCACAGGCAGACAAGAACCGCAGCGAGCGCCAGTTTGACGTTAGTGACTGGGTGTACCTGAAGCTGCAACCATATGTGCAGCATACAGTAGCCAGGCGACCATGCCAGAAGTTGGGATTCAAGTTCTTTGGACCATTCAAGATTCTCAAGTGGGTTGGCAATGTCTCATACAAACTGGACCTACCAGAGTCAGCAAAGATCCATCCTGTGATCCATGTGTCACAACTCAAAAAAGCTGTGAGACCTGAAACAGTGGTAAGTAAAAACCTACCAGCAGCATTACTGTCTGATGCAATTGCAGTGCAGCCGCAGCGTATCATTGGGGAACGGGCGATCAAACAAGGGAACAAGCAAGTCTGCCAGCTGCTCATCTAGTGGGAAGGGTGGCCTGAAGAATGCAGCACCTGGGAGAACGTCTTCGTCGTTGTCAACGCGTTCCCGCATGCACCAGCTTGGGGGCAAGCTGGTACTCGAGGAGGGGGTATTGTCACGACCCCACGTCTATCTGAGGCTCTCAAGACCAAGCACAAGACTGACGCAAGGCAAGAGATTCAGGAAGCCCATCTACGTCGCCAGGCCCAGCCCAACGACGGCCCGTGAACCTGAGAAGAGCATCGCAGGCGTACTAGTTATACTGGTCAGCTTGGAGAGTGTCGTTGCCTATTCGACGGTACCTCGGAGGAGGGATCCTCACGAGGGGGAGAAGAAGTAGGGGCCATAGGGCGGAGTGCACACGGGACGGTGGTACGCGAGTTACCCAGCTTCGGAACACCGCACGATGACGGGGCCTACTGCGCTTGTCCGGAATTATCGGGCGCTTGCGCGTTGTTACAATGGTTGTGGTTGTGCCTCTAGGGCTCCCGGATCCGGCTTATAAAGGCGCACGGATCTAGGGTTTACATGGAGAGTCCTAGCCGGAATACAAGTTGCCTAACTATGGTACAATATCTTGCCGTGCGTCAAGGATCCGCCTTCCTCATGGTCGTGCTGGATCCGGATACTTTATGGGCTTCCACGGATCCGGCCTCCTTCGTAGGTCGGTTAGGATCCGGCTCCATGTTCCTGGGCTGGACTTCATCCTTCATGATCAACAGCAACGGCCGCCCGATGGGCCCCATGCCACCATCACCGTCTGTGGGCCACCCGGCTTGCCGGATCTAGGCCATGTCGTTGATATACCCATAAAGTATACCCACAACAGTAGCCCCGAAGTTCTCCGAGATTCATCATTCTTCCGTCTTCAAATAACTCGGAACCGAAGAGAATCTTGAAGAGCTTCCAAACTTTCCTGTTTCCGAAATCACATGTCCTTCAGTAACGATAATGTAACGGAGTTTCCATCTTTCCCGCGCACAACCTCCTGATTTCCCGCGCTAGATTTTCAGATGCGAACCTTCAGCCGGAAATTTCGGGAGCGCATGGTTAAGTTACCTCCACGTCATTTTACCGTTTTAACCTAAGACACGCGTCATGCATCCAACGGTGAGACCGTTCAGTTTCCGCCGTCGGATCCGAACGCGAATCTCCGCGCGAGGTCTATAAATACCCCCACACGCGGTAACTTCCCATTCTTTTCACCTCCTCACCACTTCATCTTTCCTCACGCGCCGCCCAGATCTCGACTCCGGCGAGCTCCGCCACAGAGAACTTCGCGCACCGTCGCTCCAAGCTTCCCCTCGCGCCAAGATCGTTGCGGTTGATCGGGAAATCTCTCCCGCCGCCGATTCGTGGTCACGCGGGCCGTTTCGTAGCAAGTTCGGCGACCTTCATCCTCACCGGAGCATCGCCGGTCCGCCGCGCCATTGACGGTACGTGCACCGGACTTGTAGAAGAAGAAATAGACTAGAGTAGTTTCCGGTTACTCAAATACTTTGCATGGGTGCAGCCGGAAGCATGCCAATCGATTCACGCTGTACTGGTAGTTCTCCGAATAGCCCGGATCCCAGTTTGCTAGAACCAATCTGTCCGGATCCCATAGCATACCTTCCACCATATGTTTCCGACATCCGGCTAGCTCAACCTTTTTCCGCATCTTCCAGCACCAAACTAGGCCGGATCCCAACCGCTCAAGAACTCGAAGAAGAACTTCAAGGGCAAGCTAGAATGGCAGCCAAGGTTCAGGAGACGGAAAACAAGAAAGCTTCCAAGGCCCGGATCCGCGAAGGAGAACGGGGTCAATGGTGGCCCTGCGAAACTACCGATACGGAGCTTAGAGAGCTTCAAAACGAGGGTATGATCTCCGCTCACTGGAGCTTCATACGCGACACCGTCGTCCCCAAGCCTGGAGCCGGAGAAGTGGTCATGACCAAAGCTTGGGTGGAACGCGGATTATCGCTCCCCTGTTCGGAATTCTTTCTCTCCATCCTCAATACGTACGGGCTTCAGCCCCACAACATCTGCCCCAACTCATACCTTCTGCTCTCCAACTTCGCGACACTTTGCGAAGGGCATCTCGGAATCCGACCAGATGTCAAGTTATGGCAGTTTTTCTTCCGAGTGAAGAAGGAGACGAAGGACAAAGCCATGCTGAACTGCGGAAGCATGACATTCATGCTCCGACCTGGCCGTATGTATCCACCCCATGACTCGCACGAATCCGTCCGGTACTGGAACGCCGGATGGTTCTACGAGAAGAACGTTTCAGTTCCGGAGATCCACGAAGGTCTCCCCAAATTCAACAACGAGCCTCCGGAAGAACTTGCAAGCTGGAGCTTCGTCCCATCGCTCTCCCTAACTCCCATCTTGGAGAAGGCAGCGGAGAATCTCCTGGCTAGTCCATGACGGGCTAACCGGAAACCAGCTCACACTCAGCTGGTTCACCCGGCGGATCCAGCCACTACGGTACAATGCGCGGTTACCCGCCATGACCTTCCGGCTGATTCTCTCAAGAGGAGATTCAAGACGCTCGTGAAGATAGGCCGGGGTCAACCGATCCCGGAATTGATCAAGGATATCTACACAAACGACCAGTGTCCTCCGGTAAGCTCTGATCCCTTCGTTACTTCAAACTTCACAAGTTTTTGGATGTTGACTAACATATAATATCTTTCCCTCCAGCTCGCTACTTTGGCGGAGGAAAACTTGCGCGCCGTACTTCGCGTCCCCGTCAGTGGCGACACGGCGGAGGAGGTTCCGGATGACGAAGAGGAGGAAGAGGAGCAGGCACCCCGCAAGGCAGCCCCCCGACCTTCGAAGCGTCCCCGCGCCAAAGCTCCCGGCTCTGAAGCCGGAGCCAGCGGCGAGGCCTCCGCCAAGAAGCCCAAGACCATCAAGCCCCCTCCGCTAGACTCAAGGAAAGCGGAGCGGGAACGTTTGAAGATGCTTGCTACAGCAGGCAAACGCTCGCGCCCCATCATCCCCGGCGCCCCGTAAGTTTCCGAGTATGGCACGTATTTACTTTGATGCAATTGTTACTTATGCGATCTTCTTTTATTTGTTCGCAGAACTCCGACTACCGCTGCCACTCGGACCACCAGCCAAGAGCCCATTACAAAATACATGAAAAAGTCTCCGGCTGTTGGTCCTACAACTCCAGCTCCGCCAAGCGCTTCCCACACTGCTCCACCGCCGTCTCCTCCTCAGGCGGATCCATCTCCCCCTCCTGAACACTCCACCGGAAGTAATCCGGTCAGCAGCGAAAAGGTGGGCGGAGAGGATCCTAAGGCCAAAGGCCCTGCTAGAAGAAACAGGTTCAAGGCCAAGGAGAGGCTGAAGTTACTTCTTCCGAGAAGGTCGGAGCCGGTGCTGGCGACGTCGTCTTTTTCCGAAAAACTTTGGAGATCCGGCTGACCTCACTTCCACCCCAAGGCATATGCTACCAAGTTTTTTAACAAGCTGACGAGGCAGAGAAGTGGGAACTTGAACAAGACCTGCTCAACGCCATGCTGAACAATGCCTGGGGGAAACCGGATGCCGCGACGTCGGAGATCCAGGAGTTTAAGAAGGACGTCGGCCAGTTCTTCGACAAACTTATCTGCAAACAAAAGGTACTTCCCAGTAGCCCCCAAGCATGTAGGCGGAAACTAGGTACTAGTTATCGCTTAGATGCTTTAGAGTAAAGCCACTTTTGGAAAGATTTTTTAAATTGTCGCAGTAGCCCCCAAGCATGATGTCGGAAGGATTCCGGCAATGATGCTTCAAAGGACCCCACTATTTGTAGGCGGAATTTTTACTCCTGCTCTGATCGTTTTTTACAGGAACAGCAGGCGCTGCACTATGAGCTGCACAAGAACATTGCCCTGCAGCGCCGCGTTACCTTGGGTCAGGCGGAAAATATCCGGACCCTTAAGGATGAAAATGCAGAACTGAACAAACAGCTGGCGGACGCCCAAGGTTGGTTTCCGCCATTTCTTGTTATTAATTCACGTTCCGACTTTGAACTGTATTTGACTTGAATCCTTATAGGCGCATCTTCTTCCCTGGCTACGACCTCCTCCGAACTTGAGAACCTGCGCTCCTCATACCAAGAGTTGGAGACGAAACTGATGGAGGCGGAGCAAAAGAAGGAGCAGGCCGAAAAGCAACTGGCGGAGAAAAACTCCGAGCTCATCAGGGAGAAGGCCGAATTCCTGTTAAAGCGCAATGCTGATAGCGAGACCATCAAGAGGCAGCAAAAAGAACTCAACGGACTCCGGAAATTCATGGAAACCGTGGAGCATCATTGGGACTTGCTGGCGGAAAACATCCTGGGTACTTATACTCGGAGTTTTGTATCTTTGATGTATAATTTCTTTGTGCTCAACTTGAATGTTTATTCTTGTATTTTTGTGCAGAGCCGCTTGGATACTCTGAAAGGCGTCGAAATAAATTTCCCCGGGACGATGTTCTTTCTCTCGCTGGCGATGATTGCAAGGATCTTATCTCCGCCTCACGGAAGATATGCCACAACTTGTCGTTGAAGAAGAGCCGCACCTGCGGCCTGCGCAAACTGGTCAAGAAAATGGACATTCTCCCGGAGCTGGTGACGGATCTGCAAGCTTCATCAGCCCGAGGCGCGGCTGCCATGACTTTGACTATGTGCTTGGCGCATAACCCGGAGATGGATCTTGACCGAGTAACTACTGGTGTTCCTCCGACAGCAGATGTCGGTGCGCTGCTAGATGCAGTAAGTGGCTATGACACCCGCATCGCGCGGAGGATCCGTCACGACGAATTCTACGACAAGGCGGTTCTCCCTGCGGACGAGCCCCTTGAAGCCGAACTTCAAAAAGAGCGCGACGCGGAAGCCCGACCTGCGGAGTCCGGAACTCAGTTTACCTGGACCAGCTCCAAAGATGCTCCCCAAGAGGAACCCAAGTCCAGCGCTGCGACTTCCGAAGAAGAAGAAGAGAGCGAGGAAGATGTATCGTCTCCGGCTGAGGACGCCAAGGGGAAGGATCCAGAGGGCAATGCTTCTCCGTCCAAGGCGGAGTGAAAACTTTTATGTCCTGCGGGAAAAAATAATGCATCATTTTGGCCCCAGCGAGGGTTTGTAATATAACTTAAATTCTTAAGTAGTTAGGGACGAAACAAGCATGCATGCGTGGGCGGAAAATACTTATCCTGCTATCCGTTTTAAGATTATTTGCATGTGTTGTTTCTTGAAAGCAAGTGCTGGTTTTATAATTTCCGGCTTGCCCACTTGACCTTCCACGAGCCGGCTCGCCAGCGGCGACGAAGCCCAATGGCAATCCGTCAATAACCGCGGAAACAAGCCCCCAGCCCAAGTGCCGGAAGTCGCTACCAGGAATCCATGGGTTTGCAACAGAAAAAATTTCCGCCAGAAAACTTAAGCTTACGTCCTAAAGGACGATTTTGAAAATCACAACTTTCATACACGCCTAGGCGGAAAGATCCAGCTCTGCGGTTTTAGTCGGAAAAAACATACACGATCTAGAAATGAAAAATTAAAGGAGGTAAAAGACTCTAAGAGTGAACCAAAAGCTTTATTTCATTGATCATGTATCATAGATATTACAAGGTATGTAATGCGTAAAGCGCTAAGTGTGGAAAGGACGTAGCTGTGCTATGTTCCAGGGACGATCTGTTTCATCATATATGTCACCCGGATCTTCTCGTTTTCGTTTCGGTGCCAGTTGGCAGGTCTATCCTTTAATTCCCGGAAATCAACGAGATAGTAGGATCCGTTGTGTAGCACTTTGCTGATGACAAAAGGTCCTTCCCATGGAGATTGCAACTTGTGATCTTTCACCTGGCGAAGGCGGAGGACTAAGTCTCCGACCATGAACGAGCGGTTCCGAACTCGACGGCTATGGTAGCGTCGGAGCTTCTGCTGATAAATGGTGGAGCGTTGGTCAGCTAAATTCCGAGCTTCTTCGATCAGGTCCACAGATAGCTGTCGAGCCTCGTCAGCGTTTCTTCATTGTAGGCGGAAACTCGCGGTGAATCATGGATGATGTCGGTGGGGAGCACAGCTTCGGATCCGTATACCAGGAAGAAAGGAGTAAATCCTGTTGACCTATTAGGGGTAGTTCGTAAACTCCATAGAACAGAGTCTAACTCATCAGCCCAAGCTCCGGCTGCGCGGCGCAGCGGTTCTTCAAGGCGAGATTTGATTCCGGCTAGTATAAGGCCATTGGCTCGTTCGACCTGACCGTTAGATTGTGGATGGGCCACAGATGCAAGGTCAAGCCGGATCCCAACTTCATCGCAGTAATCCTTGAGTTCTCCCTGCGCAAAGTTTGTGCCATTATCTGTGATTATGCTGTGTGGGATGCCGAATCTCGTCACGAGGCTGCATACAAATTTTAGTGCCGTAGCACCATCGGCTTTTCTCACTGGCTTTGCCTCGATCCACTTACTGAACTTGTCAATAGCGACCAGGAGGTATTCATGACCACCAGGAGATGATTTCTTTAACTTACCAACCATATCGAGCCCCCGGACCGCGAACGGCCAGGTGATAGGGATGGTCCTCAGCTCTTGGGCTGGAGCGTTTGGTTGAGTAGCGTAGTACTGACAACCTCGGCAAGTTTTTACTAGCTTCTCAGCATCTTCTTTAGCTGTTAACCAGTAAAACCCTAACCGAAAAGCTTTTGCAACGAGGGACCTGGGGGCGGCATGATGCCCGCAATCCCCTGCATGGATCTCTCTGAGGATTTTAATGCCATCTTGACTAGAGACGCATTTGAGAAATACCCCGTTTGCACTTCGTTTGTAGAGCTGTCCATCAACAATTGTGTAGGATCTTGCTCGTCTGATGATCTGTCGTGCGTGGACCTCGTCCTCCGGCAACTTTCGATCAATGAGGTAATCCAGAAACGGCTGAGTCCAGGCCGGAATGATTGCCATCACTTCCTTAGCCGGAGAAACTGCCAGATCGGGATTTTCCGGATTTGCGCCTTTTACTGAGGGCACTCGTAGATGCTCAAGGAAAATTCCGGGCGGAATTGGCTTCCTACCGGATCCAAGCTTGGACAGCATGTCTGCTGCTGTGTTATCGTCTCTCTGACGTACTTGACTTCGTATCAGGAAGCACTTGGCGATCTCGTCCACTTCGTCTATGTAAGCCGCCATGACGGAGTTTCGGCGTTCCAGGTTCCGGCTACTTGTTGTGCCACCAGGTCGGAATCTCCGCAGCATATGATGTGCTTGATCCCAATTTCCTTAGCGATGCGCAGACCATGTAGTAGAGCCTCGTATTCCGCCATATTGTTGGTAGCTTCGAAGTGAATCTGCAGAACGTACTGCAGTTCTTCTCCGGTAGGTGACTTCAGGGTAACTCCAGCCCCCGAGCCTTGGTGTTGCTTGGATCCGTCAAAGTGCATGACCCAAGCTTCAGGTTCCGGCACAGGTGTGCCCTCCGGTGCTTCAGTCCTCTGCGATGAAATCCGCTAGAACTTGAGACTTGATTGCCGTTCGGGCTTCGTAGTTGATGTCAAAGGCAGATAATTCGATGCCCCATTTTGCTACGCGTCCTGTTGCGTCGGAGTTGTTGATGATTGTTGCCAGGGGAGCCTTGCTCACCACTGTCATTGGGTGCTCCTGGAAGTAGTGTCTCAGCTTCCGGCTGCCTAGGAAGACTCCGTATGCCAGCTTCTGAAAGTGAGGGTTCCGTCAAGACTTCGCTAATGTAATAGACAGGCCTTTGGACTCCGTGCTCATATCCTTCTTCCTTTCGCACCACCACGATTACGAGGCTGATAACTTTGTTGGTAGCCGCCATGTAGAGGAGCATAGGCTCTGACTCTGCTGGAGCTGCCAGTATAGGTGGGGAGGAGAGTATGTTCTTCAACTCCTGAAGTGCTTCGTCTGCTGCCTCATCCCAGACAAATTTGTCTGTTTTCTTCAGCAGCTTGTATAGAGGTAAGGCTTTCTCGCCAAGACGGCTAACAAATCTACTGATTGCTGCAACGCAACCAGTTAATCATTGCACATCTTTGAGACAAGTTGGCCTTTTGATGTTCAGGATGGCCTTGATTTTTTCCGGGTTAACTTCAATGCCTCTGTGAGAAACAATGAAGCCAAGGAGTTTTCCTGCTGGTACGCCAAAGACGCACTTGCGGATTTAACATCATCTTGTACCGTCGGAGATTATCAAAGGTTTCCTTAAGGTCGCTCAGCAGGTCGGATCCCTTTCGGGTCATGACCGCGATGTCGTCGACGTAGGCGTGCACGTTCCGGCCAATTTGGTCCTTCAAGCACCGATGCATCGTACGTTGGTATGTGGCACCTGCGTTTTTCAGGCCAAAAGGCATGGTAACATAGCAGTGCCAAAGGGTGTGATGAAAGAGGTCACCTTTTGGTCGGACTCCTTCATCAGGATCTGATGATACCCGGAATATGCGTCAAGAAAACACAAAGTTCCGCCCCTGCCGTCGAATCAATGACTTGGTCAATGCGCGGCAAAGGGAACGGATCTTTCGGACAATGCTTATTCACGCCGGAGTAATCGATGCACATTCTTAGTATTTCAGAATTCTTTTTGGGTACAAGGACGGGGTTTGCGACCCAATCAGTATGGATAACTTCTACTACAAAACCTGCCACTAGTAACTTTGCTAATTCCATTCCTATGGCGCGGCGCTTCTTGTCTCCAAAGCGTCGCATAGCTTGCTTCACCGGTTTTGCACCCGGATTTATGTTGAGGTAGTGCTCGGCGAGTTCCCTTGGTACTCCGGACATGTCAGAAGGTTGCCATGCGAAGATATCCATGTTAGCTCTGAGGAACTCGACGAGCGCGCTTTCCTATTTGGGGTCCATGTTGGCTCCGACCGAAACCTGCTTGGAGTTGTCACCTTCAACGAGGTCGTGCTTCTTGGTTTCTATCGCGGCCTTGAACGAGGTCTTCTGTTCGGAGATCTGCTTCTTGGTGGTCTGCATCTCGGTCGGATCCACCGCGGCTCTGTAGCCTTGCAGCTCCTCTCCAGATATGACGGATTCTGCAAAGGCGGCCTCGCAGTCCCTAGCTTTCTTGTAGTCTCCGGACACGGTGATCATACCGTTAGGGCCCGGAATCTTGAGCTTGTTGTAGATGTAGCATGCCCTGGCGTGGAACTTGTGGTAGGTGGGCCTGCCGAAGATCACGTGGTAGGAGCTTTTGAAGGGCACTACTTCAAACGTGATCATCTCTTCGCGGTAGTTGTTCACATTGCCGAAGGCCACGGGAAGTTTGATGCTGCCCAGAGAGTTTGCCTTCTTACCCGGAACCACACCATGAAATTCAGTGGTGCTGTGTTTGAGCTGTTCCTTGGTGAGGTTCATCTTCTCCAGGGTCTCCAGGTACATGATGTTCAGGCTAGCTCCTCCGTCCATAAGACATTTGGAGAAGTCGTACCCGTCTATGCGGGGACTTACAACCAGAGCGTAGCACTCTTTGGGGATGACGGCCGGGTGATCCGACCTGTCAAAGGTACAGGCTTTCTCCGACCACTTGACATACTGCGGCACAGCCGGAACTGTGGCGTTCAAGATCCGGAGCGCCGATTTTTTCGCGCGGACAGTTGGGGTTCCGAGGAAGGTGTGGTAAGTTCCGACACTCTTCTTGCCAAAGGGGTTAGACTTGTTGGCTGCGGTACCCTCCTTGGGTTCCGGCGAAGCGTCATCCTCGTCCATGGCCTCGGAACTGTCCTCCTCTTTGTCCTTGTTCTTGCCCTTGCCTCCTTTGCCGCGCGGGCGGTGCTTCCGGGCTCGCTTGTATCCTGCCTCCGGGTCGTTTTTCAGATCGTTGACCCACTTGCAGTTGCAATTGGTATGGGTGGATTTGCCCGTAGCCGGATCCAGATGGGCCAGGCACGGCATATCCCTGTATTCTTCGTACGTTTGGGGGCGCGGGATCCGGCTGCGGTGACCTCGTCGGCGCGCTGCTGGCCCCTGCCTGCTCCGCCTCCACGTCCGCGGCCTCTTCCACCTCCTGAACCTCCGCGTTGGAACGTCATGGCTACCATGTCGGATCCTCCGCCCTTCTGGTCTTCGGGGGGTTCTTCCGCTTATTGCTGTTGTTGACGCCGTTATCACGGTTTTCTTTTGTTGGTGCAGGGGTATGGCTGTAGCTGAGATCTCCGCTGCGTCGTCATCGGCGGCAGTGTGATCACTGGCGATGTTTATCATCTCATCAAGAGTGAGCTTGTTCGCATTCACCAGGCAAGTGAGCTTGTGGCGCAGCAGCCCCCCACGCTGCAAACCACCAATGAAGGCGTGCATTGCTGTGCGGTTATCTACGTTCTCGCACTCGTTTCTGGTTGCCAACCATCGGGTGAGGAAGCTCTAGATGTCTCACCCTTCTTCTGGATGCAAGCTTGAAGATCGCTGGTGGTGGCCGGTCTCTTGTAGGTACCCCTGAAGTGGTTCTCGAAAGTCTTCTTCAGGTCCAACCAGCAAAAGATAGTGTTTTCCTCAAGGTCACTGAGCCAAACACGAGCTGGACCAATAAGGTACAACTGGAGCATGCGGCTATATTCGGGGTTCCTCCGGCGAAGGTTACCGCATTGTAGTAATCCTCAATCCAGGTATCCGGCCTCTCGCTGCCATCATAATGCTTCAGGTTTCCTGGTAGCTTAAGGTTCAAGCTTCTTGGCTTTGGTTCCTCTCGGATCATCCGGCCAAAGCACCTTGGACCAATGTAGTCGGATCTGTACTCGTTGAGGCGCTCCCGGGCATCGCGGGGACCGCCGCCGGTGATCTTGAGCGGGAACGGGATCTCCGGCCTCCGCCTCCACCTCCGCCTCCACCGGGTGGTGGCGAGGGAGATCTGCGAGGGTCTGTAAGATGATCTTCCGCCTTCGGATTCTCGGCGTGGCTCCCGCGGCCGGCTCCGGCTCGGTGGCTCCTTTCCTCTTGGTGGTGGTCGCCTCGTCGTTCGGCTCTGCGTGGCCTGGTGCGCGCTCTGCTCCGGCTCCTCCTTGGTTCCGGCTCGCGTCCTTGGCCTGCGAGGCTCGGGCTCGCGGTCTTGATGCCGACGAGGCTCAGGCTCGCGGTCTTGGTTCCGGCCTGCGTGGTTCCGGCGTACGCTCCCTGCTCCTATCCCTAGGAGGCGGCATGTTGTCGCGGATGTTGATTCCACCTGGCCCATGGGGCCTGGTGTTTCCGCGGGACTGCGACGTCGAGGAGGTAGCGGAGGACGCGAAGCTCGGGGTGGCGGTGATGGAACACGGTACTTGTCTCTGCCAGTATACATCGGATCCTTTCCCTTTAACGGATTTTTCGGGGTTGAATCCGAGGACACCGGGATTGGATTCGGATGTTCTCTGACTTTCCTCGTGCGCTCCGTGGACCCGGTGCGTGACTCGCCATCACGGTGTTGACCTGCTGTGGCGTCCTTCTGCGCGGTGGATATGCAGTGCTCCGGATTGGATTCCAACCTGCGCGAAGTGTCTGCCTTGCTCTGTTGCTGCATTGCTGAGGCAACGAGCTTCCGGACGTAGTTGATGTCAATCTCCTCGTCCTTCTTTTTCAGGAGCTCCGCAGCCTTCTTCATGTTATCCTTTGGGGTTGCGAGCGGCTGTTGTTCTGTGGGTGTTGCAAAGGTAATCCTGCGGGGAGGGATGGCTTCTCGAGCGATCCTATCAGCCTCCGCCTGCTGAGAGGCTATCCTTTTCTCCCACTCCTTTCGGAGTCCCTTGGTTGTCGCCATCATTTCGTCGACTTCGCGATCCTTTTTTAGGGAGTAGTCCACAAAATTTGCAGCTAAGGTTCTTTCTTCCAGCATTGCGGCTGCGGTCTGGCGAACTGAGCTGTTGCCGCATCTGCCGTTTGGCTTCTAAGGCCTCCGGTCTGCAGTCCTCGGGAGTTATTGGTTTGTTGAGAATATCAGACTGCGCGCGACTAAATCCATGCTCGACCATCATCTCTTCTGGTGACAGGACATCCTTTTGTGGTCGTGCCCACCTAAGGGAGGCCTCACGTTGGATGGTCCTGGGCTGGAGTTGGAGGCTTCGTCGGTTTCCTGCTGATCCAGCGGTGCTACGGTTGCTAGAACCTGCATCGACTGGGCGGATTCTACTTCAGCTTGCTCACCGCCTCCGAGTTCCTCGAGCTTGCGGTTGAATTCCTCTGTATTCATGGATGAGGCGTCGTCAGCCTCTTCCCCGATCTCGAGCTCCTTCGTCAAGCGATTGTATTCTTCTGTGCCTATTGAGGAGGCATCGTCGAATTTGGGCTCAAGTTGCCGAGGATTGATTCCTCGGGGTTTCGGGCCTCTTGCCCCGAGCGTCGCTGTCTCCGATCGCTTCCAGATCCGAGCGACGTTGCCGGGTGCCTCAACCTGCAAAGGATCGGCCTCGCCCGGTGGAGGGCGTCTCTGCGGTATGGGCCAAGAAGTGCACGAAGTGACACCTTTCTCTAACACTGGGAGACCCAGGCGGATCTGCATTGGTCTTCCACCGTTTTCCTGCTCAGGGCGGATTGGGTGGGCTTTGATTTTCCGATCTAAGGCGGAACCTTCCTGGGAAGCTCCTGCGACTCAGATCGGATCTTCGCGACGGCATCCAGCTCAGCGGCGGACGCTCGTTACTTACCAGTGCGTTTCCGTCGAATCGACGGTCTCGCCGATGAAGATGTGGATGCCGCCGATTGGGACGATGGAGAGCTTGACGGGGTTTGACCTGGCCGGAATCCAGAATTCGTCCGGAGGGACGATCGGAAAATTCCCGGCGTAGAGTACGCGCCCCACAGCGATCGAGTCGTCGTAGCTTCCCATGGCGGAGCCCTCCCGGTTCCGGCCTCCAGACGCCTCGGGCCCCACGGTGGGCGCCAACTGCCGTTGCCTATTCGACGGTACCTCGGAGGAGGGATCCTCACGAGGGGAGAAGAAGTAGGGGCCATAGGGCGGAGTGCACACGGGACGGTGGTACGCGAGTTACCCAGCTTCGGAACACCTGCACGATGACGGGGCCTGCTGCTTGTCAGGAATTATCTGGGCGCTTGCGCGTTGTTACAATGGTTGTGGTTGTGCCTCTAGGGCTCCCGGGATCCGGCTTATAAAGGCGCACGGATCTAGGGTTTACATGGAGAGTCCTAGCCGGAATACAAGTTGCCTAACTATGGTACAATATCTTGCCGTGTACGTCAAGGATCCGCCTTCCTCATGGTCGTGCTGGATCCGGATACTTTATGGGCTTCCACGGATCCGGCCTCCTTCGTAGGTCGGTTAGGATCCGGCTCCATGTTCCTGGGCTGGACTTCATCCTTCATGATCAACAGCAACTGGGCCGCCCGATGGGCTCCATGCCACCATCACCGTCTGTGGGCCACCCGGGCTTGCCGGATCTAGGCCATGTCGTTGATATACCCATAAAGTATACCCACAACAGAGAGCAAGCCAGCTTATCTCTGATTGTAATCATATCTGAACTCCTGTTGGAGTCTCTCTCTTCTTCCTCCACCGATTCGTCGGATTCTGAACCTCCCAGCGCGACGCTGCGGAATCTGTATCGTGAATCGTGTGATCGTAGTCATAGAGTGATCGAGGATCTTACACAGTGGTATTTCCTGACATGGCACGCGAGGAACCCAGATGCCATGACAAGTATATGATAACATAAAAATGCTAATGTGTGAAGGTTTATTTTCTAAAACTCCATTCCCTTGCTACTCCTTGACACCCAGACGCCGTACACATCTGCCGCATGGCCTGGATCCGAAAATGATGGGAGGAGAAGCCGCGCGGTGGCATGCTAGGGTCGTGCAGCTCACAGGAGATGGGCGGCGCAGCCCCACGCAGGAGATAGTCGTGGCTCACAACACGACGCCGTCAATGAAACTCACCACCCTCGCCACCAACGACATGGCCAGGCTCAGCCTCAGCGAATAAGAGCATCTCTAGCAGATTTTCAAATCGTAAATCTTAAATAGGCGTATCTAGACTACCCGACGAGGCATTTTGCGGACCGAAAAACGGTCGCGCAGTGTATATGCTGTTATCCAGCCGCGTTTGGCGCGTCTGGACTGTGCGGCCTTTTTTGGTCCACAACCAAAACTGTAACAAAGGATTTTGCAAAATATCACAATCAACCAATTAATACAACAAATGTTTCGTAAAATACAACAAAAATCAGAATTATTACACAAATGTTTACTGTCACAAACAATACGAATTAGAACAAATATTTTGAAACAATATAAATTAAATGATAAAACAACAATTGAACAAATACCAAATGGCTGGAAATACAAATAGATCCTAGTTGCCGTGCCTGGCGAACGAGATATTCCTGAAGTTGTTTTGCATCATTGTCACTCTCAATCAGCCGATATGTTTCAAGAAAGGCTTGCACACTATCCGGATTTCTTGAAGGTTTGACCCGAGTGCCAATATTATCAAAGAAAATAAATAAGTTCAAACCCCTCTCATCCTCGATGATCATATTGTGCAGAATCACACAGGTGGTCATGATATTGTTGAGTGTGTCCATATCCCAAATCGGGCTGGTTCTCGGACTATTGCAAATCTAGCTTGCAAAACACCGAAAGCCCTCTCAATGTCTTTTCGAGCTGCCTCTTGTGCTTTTGCAAACTCAGCTTCAGCTCTGTTCGCTCCATAATGGTTTTTCGCACTTGTAGCCCAATCCGGGTATATACCGTCGGCAAGGTAGTACCCCATTGTGTACTCCCTCCCGTTGACGGTGTAGTTGCAAGTTGGGGCAACACCTTTAGCAAGCCGGGAAAGAAGATATGATCTATGCAACATATTGATATCATTGAGAGAACTGGGCAAACCATAAAAAAAACTCTGCCAAATCCAAAGATCCTGCGATGCAACTTCCTCAACAACGATTGTTGGTTCTTTGCTCCAGCCACAGTATAAGCCTTGACAAACTTTTGGACAATTTTTTCATGTCCAATGCATACAATCTATGCTGCCTAGCATGCCCAGCCAGCCCTGTTGTTCGTTCTCGGCCATTAATCTAGCGGTATCTTCGTCATTGGGAGCTTGAAGATACGTCGGCTCATACGCACGTATCATAACCTTGCAAAAACGACCTACAGATTCCATCGTTGTATCTTCGCCTATACGAAGATACTCATCGGTATAATCAGCTGAAATGCCGTAGGCAAAGATGCATATGAGGACGGATTTTTTTGGTGCGCCTTAAATCCCATGAGCTCCGGCCGCATTCCTCTTGCGCTTGAAGTAACACATGTTGAACAAAGATCATCGCATTCGATATCAGCGGCGAAAGAGATGGGGCAGGTATGTTGGTACCTCGGCGAAATAATCGCGCATGAGTAGGTTGTGGCCGAGGGCGCGGTTCCGGGGGATGCAAAACCGCCCCATGGTTGACCCCTTCCACCAGGAAGCGGCGGGATCCCTCGATCGAGGAGCAGGGTTTTCATGGGTCATTTCGTTATAGCATGCCATATTCGCCACATAGTCATGTGCGTAGGAGCTCTTTGGGCTTCAGGTATCGTATGCTGGACATGTAGGAGCCATTTTGTTCCAGTTGGTTTTAGCAGTCCGGCGGCAAGTCCCAGATTTTAGCCATCGCTCGCCATAAATCCCAAGCATGTTGTCAGCGAAGGAAAATATGGAATGTAACTTCATCAGCACAACCGCAGATCAGGCACGTGCTTGAGGTAGACACGCTTCTCCTCATTTGCTTTCGTTAATTAGATGACCTGTGCTTGACGCATATTTGTCCAAAACTTACTTGACTCGAATTGCTTGGTCCACTTAGACCTTAAAAAACAGTAAAATGTCATATGCGAACACAAGCCTTTGCATCACTTTCCTTAGAAAATCCCAATCCACCCTGTCTTATATTTTGAATAGATATAACTTGTAAGCACAAAAATTCTTTAACAGATTTGTGTTATTCTCACTGAAGTGCAGGCATTCAAAAGCAACAAGAGCATTATCTGTGATTAATCACCGTAAGGATGTTGTTTGATTGCGAGAGCAAACTAATTATTAATAATAGTCTCTTGATCAATTTATACAAGATTGTGTTTGCAATTTAGGGTATGCTATTTGATTGCGCCTTAACAATTGTTTTGATGCTCGCTTGATTTATCTATGTCGTGCTTTTACTTACCGGGGAAGGGAAAGCAGTAGAAGCAAGAAGCTTTCAAAGATGCCTCCAGCAGTTTTAATACTATAAAAGCCGCAGCAAACAAGGGCATTTTGGCAAACAAGGGCATTTTGGCATCTCTGCCAAAGGAGATTCAGATATTGATGTCGTATGATACGCAACCTCAGTCCTCCCCTCCTCTCAACAGCTATGGTATGTGTTGTTTTATTGCGGTCGCAAACTAATTGTTATCATCGGCCAGGAACCACATTCTTGTATATACACATTGGAAGAAGTACCGTCAAGACCAATGGCTCCTCCGTGACATTTACGGAAAAGTGGCGGTATTTAGACGCTGCATTCTTTTGTTCCCTTCACTGTTTATAAAGCTGTTATTTCTCAGAAATTTTCATTCTTATGCATGTTCTTCCATATCTCTAGGATAAATTTTCAATGGACACGAAGCAGTCACTAGTAAAAGGTGCAGTTCCATCAACAAGCTGGATGGGTATTTACTATGTAGCTTGTATTTTCTGAACGCATGTGCTGGTCTTTTAAATCACTGATTGCGTTTGTACATGTTTGGCATACAATGACTACTAATTATTCCAGTTGAACCTCTATTGCACACTAAAGAGCAACATCAAACCACGAAGAAAACTAAAGACGAATTTCCATTAGATATTTTCAGAGATCTTCTAACGATTAAAAATTTGAACTGTGATGACCAGGAAAGTTGGTTCTATTACCTGCTACAGTGTCATCGTTACGATTTGACATGCATTTTCAATCAAATTTTAATTGAGCTAGCTGTCAAATCTATAGTAGCACAAACAAAAGATCTCTGAAAATATCTAATGGAAATTCATCTTTAGTTTTCTTCGTGGTTTGATGTTGCTCTTTAGTGTGCAATAGAGGTTCAACTGGAATAATTAGTAGTCATTGTATGTACCTACCATCCAAGACAAGTCCATGAGCTGATTCATACTAAATTTTCAAGAACTAGATCAACAGGGTCCAGTAATAACTACCGTACCTTATCACGAGAACAACAATGATCATAAAATTTAATTTTTAAAATTACTGTGTGTTACATGAATTTTGTTTAGAATGTTTTCCCTGTATCAGTAAATGTTGTCGCTTTTCCTTTTCGTTTTGCTAACACGTAGCAGAGTCTTCTACATTAAGCAACTGGACTCTTCATATATTTTCTTGATGTGTGATTAGTTTTCAATTGTTAGTTTCTATAATATTTAGTTCCTTTTCTCTTATCTCAATGAAGTAAATGAGTGGCATTATCTTCAATGTTGTAAGCTATCTTTGCAGTGTAGAACACATGGATGTGAGATCAAAACTAGGTTCATTTATTCCGAACCACTCATATTTTACCTTGAATTTTCTGTTACCTAACGATCCTCAGTCTTAGCCCATTATTCCACCCTATTTCCATGGACAACAGGGACATGATGCATTAGTTTTAGGCTTTCTCCATTTGGTTAGTTACCTTTTCTTCTTTTTGTGCTTTCTTCTGCCCATGGAGTATTTCATACATCACAAAGATGTTTTGTGATAGTGGTAGCTTTTGAGTTCAAGCTTGGCTTTCATTTTTTATAACTAATACCATTATCATGTACTCAATGAAAATTGAAACTGTAAGATGTTCGATAAATTTTAGAGACTTTTTTTGTTTGCCATGCTGATAGATTTGAAATATTTACCATGTCCCAATACAAAATGATATATAGGTGGAGATCTAGAAAAGTCTGATTCCTTTGAACGTCTAAACCTGACATGAATCATTGTTTCATCTTTTGGAGATATCATTGTAGAGAGTAGAACAATGTATGAGACCAGAAGCATAAATTTTCTCCATGTTAACTTGATCTTCAGTGCATTATTATCAAATTCTGCGGTTTATCTTTCTCTGCCAAATAAAGATCCTTGCAATTGGTCTTTTGATGTTGTGTGTTTTCACTTTATACTGTTTGATGGAATAATCAGGGATGCTAAAATATTTGTCTTGAACATAAGGTTTGCATTATATGTCCTGTTTTATTTTTTCATTTCCTATAGATGCTGATGTGGTTTCTTCTTTGGACATTAGACGATGATCTGAATTTTTTTTCAAACATTGCTAATTAGTTCTCTATTAAAGTTGCAAATAACATCACAGGAAAATTTCCCTCAAGCTTTTGTAGGCTGACAAATATGGTAGGTTATGTCTCATTCATGTTTAATTAGTTCTCTTATAGTTGCAAATAACATCACATGAGAGTTGCCCTCAAGCTTTTGCAGGCTGACAAATATGGTAGGTTATGTCTCATTCATGTTTAATTAATAAGTTTCTTGCTTCAATGGAATGTCATGAAGAACTAAATAGTGTCTTCATACATGTAGCAATGATCGCATCATTGTTAGAGTGTTACTATGATAACATGTTCTCTGAATTACATAGGGCTAAGATAGAAACATGTTACAAGTATTTTTTTTAATCATTGATACTACATAAAAATAGCTAGGGCCGGGGTCATTGATTTCATGAAATAAAGAACACTTGGAAGTATGTGTATCCATTTACCGAACATCTTTCCGAGACTCCGAGTGCTCTATTTTGAGATTGATTATAGTAAATGGAAGCTCCTCTTAGTGAAACAAAAACACATGCATTCTAATATGATCTTATGTCAGCTGCTATAGTCCTTTCGAACATAATCTAATTAGACGTGTATCTACTAAGATCTACTTACTGTATTACTATGACGTTGTGGAGTTCTGAAGTGCCTGCAGGGAGATAGTAGGTAATAGATTATGGTTATCCCTTGGTGCTTGATATTTTTGTGAAGGGACGGCTCTTTTCGTATAGTCTTGAAATGGTGAATGCATGATACATTCTATTTTAAGGAAGTAAAAAAAGAATAATTTTGGGACTTACGGTCTCAGTTGTTTGCTTACTTGCTATCTGTCTAGATCATGGGTGTGAGAGTGATTGTTGAAGGGTCAGTGCAACACATGCACCTGAATGAGGGTTCTACATTGCGAATAACTGAAAGGTGAATCTAGCATACTATGATGTGTGCTTTTACTGTGACGGTTCTAGAGCTTGGACGGGGTGCCACCACTGATGGCCTTTATGACTGGTGTTCTTTGGAGCTTTTGATATTTTGGTATGGTGCACTCTTTCCTGTTGTTGGCATGATTAATTCCATTTTACATGAAGTGATGTTTGACTCTTGGGCGACATGTACGGGCCTAACATGATCTCTAATTTCGTTCGGATTTATAAATAATGATTTCTACTTCGTAAAATGAATGATCCTATCACCAGAAATTTGATTGTCAGCTCAGTACATTCACTTTGCATTTCACAGTAATATTTTTGCAGCACCACAAAATCAGAGCTAATGGAGACTACTATAGGATCTACGGACAAACCCAGAAAACTACAGTCTTATTAATTACTAGATCATTTCATTATCTGCAACCATATACTATGGTTATCTACACTCTCAAAAGAGCTTAGCACAAACTCAGTTGCACGCTTTTATGTCAAGTAGTACTATTTTAGGCGACCACGGTGCATCCTGCTGCATAGCGAACTTAGTGAAATGTATCTATGAACGGGAACGTACTTCTGGTTGGATGCTTCTAGCTTCATCCTTACAGTCTGAACATCAGATCTTGCTGAAACTTTTACTTAGCCGTCAGTTATGTGGCCAATATTCCGCCTCCTATTAGGGGTCCACCCCTTAACAGTAGTATTTGGTTGCCGGTAATGAAATGATCTAAAGTAGTATGTGGTTGCAGATAATGAAGCTGTGGAGCATACTGCTTCAATTTGAAGCAATATCCCTGACAACAATGTACTCGCTTCTGAAATATTTACTCATTGTTTACCCCTTAATTTGTAACTCACATTGGCGTAGCTGTAGAAGCATCTTTTATTCTTCGACTTGTGGCTACCACAATGGCGCGGCGTGTCGCCGCGCCAGTCTTTGCTAGTATTACTTAAAAAGGAACACGAGAGTCGAATCTTAACCCTGGAGATAGGGAAGAGAAGGGCACCTCTCGACCACCGCGCTACGACTTATAATGCTGAAAACAAGATACATTCATGTTTATCTATGTTTTGGGCTTGCTTGGAGAACTCCGTTATCTGTCGGTAATCGGATTTGCTGATCGGTAACCAAAACTTTTCAGTGCCTCCTGCATGGTTCGAAAAAACTCCATTGTGCCATGTGGAGCTAACCTTGTAGTCAGGGAAGAATTTTCTACACCATTTTCAAAGCTGCTGCTCGTGGAAGAGAACCTGCCACGGTGTAATCAAAAGGAGGTTCAAATTTAATTTCTTCTATAAGCCTAAACAGTCTTTCTCGAGGTTTTCAAGCTCCAAGCGAACTCTTGTATTTTTCCTTTTCAAAATTTTGTTTAATTTTTTGCTGTTATGTGCATCTTATCTATGATGAGGTCAGGTGTGTGTTCTTAGAACCGCATCTTCATGATGTTACTTTTAAGCAATAAATAAAGTACCCAATATTGAAAATGTGTACCATTCGATACATTTCTGTTTTTCTCCAACATCCTTTTACCGTATCAAGATGATATGAATAAGATTTGCTCGGCAATCTCCCAACCGGCTGCATCCCTGCCTGTTTCTATCTCGCTTAATAATGAGATCTTGATAATCTCGAACATTTCAACATATAAATCCTGCCATGAATTTGTTTTGTACCCATGAAATATCATTGCAGCATTTTCCCGTTGTATTGAGAAAACATGCAAAAAATACTAAAATATTTGGGTAGGTCCATGCAATAAAAAATCAAGGCATGTAGCAAAGATATCCATTGTAATAATTAATTAAAAATATGTCACTACATATGCAACAACGAAAAACACTATAACCATCATTTTGAAAAATCATGGACAACGAGGTAGAAATACATTTGCAACATTATAAAACCATTCTCATAATACATATACAACTGTTACAATAGATCTTTTCCGCAAGATAACATCGTACAACCAGTGTGGTGCCGGCCTCACTAATTTGGGAACCATGGATCACAACACAAGCCCATCTGGTACCAACCCATATGCTTTTGGGTAGAGATGTAAACAAAGCCGAGATAGATGCAACACGGTGGTACCATTTGTTTTCAATTTCTTTGTGGAAGCATAATATGGAAATAGATACTTAGAGGAATAGATATGAACTAAATATAGTACAAAGATGGCTAGAAAAACAAATGATAGTTGAGCACATGACACCACCACGTCGGCTTTCTGATGTCGCTAGCTAACTCCAGGTTGTGTGAATGCGTCAGGTCAGATAGGGGATATGGTCGAAGGGATTAAATGATTGTGTGTTAGAATAGGTTGGGTTAGGCTTTGTCTTGCAGAGATTCTCAAGGGTGAGGACATATCTAGTGCTCCAATAGGTTTGTGTGCTACATGATTCTAGAGCGATCTAGACTGTATCGAATGGTACGCATTTTCATGCAGAATCATACTAAATTATATGGATTCGAAATATATAAATCGTATCGTTGCATTCGTCTTAAATCTTTGTACCGGTTTATTTACCTATATATTTACATAAGTTGTTGGATGTATTATAAATATAAATCATAGTCTAAGTTACAAGTCGTTCAGCAGAGAAATTTAAGGACACTTTATATTTTGGGATGGAGGGAGTAGTAAAAGGAGGGGAGCCAAAGGACGTCAGCACAAATCAGGGTCCGGTGAAGGGCGGGGCAGTCTGGGTGGATGATTAGCCGAGGACACTGCATGCGAGGAGTCGACTATAATGTTTGGTCTTTGCAACAAGATGATGATTTTTTGGCACGGAAAAGAAAAGAAAAGCGCCCCAGCCCTAACCCTTCTCCCGCACCCCAGCCTAGCCGCCGCCGCCGCCGCCGGTAGCGCCGCCGGGGCAAAGTCCCACGGGACGTGGCGGCGGCGGGGGCTCCTCCTCGTCGACGCCTGGTGACGGCGGCCGGATCTCCCTCCTCGATGTATGGCGGGTGCGCGGATGAGTCGGGCGGCGGCGGCCTGCGCTGCGCCCCTTCTCCCGTCGGCTCCCCCGGCGGTCGGCGCGTGGGATGGGCGGCGGCCAGCGCTGCGGCCTCCCTCCTCCCGTCGGCTCGCAGCACTCCGGCAGGGGTTGGTGGTGGGCGGCGGCCAGGCTCATGGCCTGCGCCAATTTCTCCCCGCCTCTTGCCGGTGAGTGGAGGTGATCTCGGGTTTCACCCGCGACACGAGGTCGCCGGGGCAGCAGCCTTGGGTACGACGTTGGAGGTGGCCCTCTTCTTCGCCGGAGAGGGTCGGCCTGCGGTTGGTGGTGGTGGATCTATCGATCTATCACCGCGTTCCGGCGAGATGGAGATGCTTGGAAGGCGGCGACGGAGTCGCCGGTGGAGGGTTGGCATGGCCCGGGACGGTCGCCGACGGGGGTCCGACCTGAATAAAGGTGGTGGTCCTAGGATCTCTCTTGCGTGAAGAGAAGACCTACGGAGGCCTGGACTCGTGATCTAGCCGGAGTGTTGAGTTCCGGAAGGCTCCGCGGCGAATGTAACAGTGCTTTTTGCCGGAGTTGGATCGGTGGTATTCGGTCGTGCGCACCCATGCTTTTATTCCGACCGATTGGTTCGGAGGGAGCGGCGCGAAGCTCTTTTTCTGTGTTGACATCAAGTGACTATGGATCCATGATGAAAGTCGGAAGAAGGGAAGTTCATGAAGGCCGGAGGAGGACTAGCTAAGGGAGGTTTAAATCTCCACGCTGTTGAGGGATTTGCTTGGTGTTCGGGCTCACAACAGCGGTATGAAAGTGGGGCGACAACACGGTGAAGTTCGAGTCCTACCTTTGGTGAAAACCCAAGGTCTGCCTTAACTGGTTGTGCCTGGCAATGACCTTGTTGGAGGCATTGTTTTGAGAGCGGGGACTATCTTCAGGTGAAAACCTAAGATCTTTGATCGGGCGACGATGGTGTTAGCGCACTGTTCCTTCTTGGAGGCGTCGTTTTTGGAGTGTACTTCAGGTGTTGTCTTGGTGGATGTATTGCTGTTGTTAGGCCCGAGATACTGTAGCGGGACTTTTGTTTCTTAGTTTTCTTTCCTTTTTTTGGCTGTGTGCATCCGTAGTGTCATTAGGGTGATGCGTTGTTGCAGAGGCTGGGTGTAATTGGTATCGTTTTGATATTAATATATTCCCTTTATCAAAAAAAAAACAAGATGATGATAAAACATATAGTACACATCAGATACAGTAATATCCAAAAGAGTTAAAAAGAAACTAAATATATATGGAAATACTTTATCCTTCGTCCTCAAAGAACTACCTCCTATCATCACTAGATAATCTTGTGAAGGAACGCATTGCAATCTTACACACGAAAAGAGAATTGCAACAATGCAGCGCATGCCTAGAGATTATTCTATCGTCGACGACCAAAACACGGCTAAACGAAATACAGCAGACACGTAAAGGCCGGCCGGTGCATGCATGTCTCATCACTAGCTAACGCCGCTCGTAGACATCGACCGTTGGGATCTTACGGCAGCGGCGGCGGCCGTGGCGGACAGTCGTGCGCCTCCGGGGGCAGGCAGAAGTTGCGGAGCACGCCGGCGCACGACCACTCGCGGACGCACGCGAGCAGGATGCAGCATCTTTCGCTGATCCCGCTCATGTTGTTGGCGAAGAGCGCCTTGATGAACTCGCCGGAGCACCAGTGCGGGACCATCATCGCGGTCTTGTAGCACTCGCCGTCAGCGGCGACGATGGACGCCGGGAAAGCGACGGCCAGGAGGAGGAGGCACAGGCACACGTAGATTTGCCGCCGGAGGAGCGCCATTGTTGACTTGGTATAGCACAGTTGGATTAGATTTGTTTTGAATGGGCTTGGGCTAAGCTAGAGAGATATATGGAGAGGTGGTGTTTGGACTCGGTATATGTAGGCCGGGATTAGTTAGTTAGTTAACGGCATCTTCGGTGGCTTGGGGATTACTAAGGCTGGACACGAGCCGGCTCTGTCCCGGCTCGGTCCGAGCCGCACTTTTGCTCGCTTCTTTTCAGCTCGGCTCGGGCTGGCTCGTTTGGCAGGCGAGCCGAGAAAATGGGCTCGGCCCAAGCTTCACACAAACTCGGTCAAGCTCGGTGCAGCTCGCGAGCCAAACTGGCACAATTCGCTGCTATGTGGGCCCTTTTTCCCTAACAGCGGCAACCACGACGCAGAGCGATCCTACTCGACGGAGAAGGCACGACAGCGAGGGAGAGCAGCGTGCCGGAGCATGGATGACGATGTGGTTGCAGAGCCGAGCGGCATGGACGACGGAGGCTTGGCCCGTAGCGGTAGTCCGAGGCGGTGCCGACATAATCCTCGGCGAATAAGAAGCAGCAACCGGGTAGAGCGGCGCGGGAGGCCTAGTTCTGCGGTGGCGGGAGCAAGGATCGATCTGCAGCTAGGACTAGGAGGCAACGAGGAAGAGAAAGTGGTGGCGATATCTGCGTGGCAGCGCGTGAGGGGTCTGTTGGTTGGAGAACGAAGCGATCTGAGGAGAGCACAGCCTGACCTACTCCTCGCTTGATTCTTCACGGGCCAGAAATCAGCCCATCTTTCGCCTTCAGCCTTTTCTAAAATCAGAAAAAAAATGGACGAGCTTTCGGGCCAGCCCGAGCCGAGCCTGGCGAGCCAAAAGCTCGGTCCACTACTTCCACGGGCCGAGCTCAACTCGGGCTGAGCCGCCAAAAGCTCGGGCCGAGCCAAAAACTCGGCCCGAATGTCCAGCCTTAATTACTACAATATTCGGAAGTCGGTTCTCACTATTACCTGCTGGAGAGAGAACTTTTAGAGCAGGTGCCTAGTGCGCATCTGTATCTGAACATTCTATACTACATCAAGATTAGTGTTAACCATTTTTTCCCTCTACTTCATCATCTCCTCATCCTCCTCCTCTACTACTCCTCCACTCCCTCCTCCTCCTCCCCCTCCAACTTCGGCATCCTCCTCCACTCCGGCCTTCTTTTCCACTCCCTCCTCCTCCTCCTCCTCCTCCAACTCCAGTCTCCTTAGTAATAAGGTGCTTTTAACTAAAGATAACTTAGCTAAACGGAAGTGGAATGGATGTCAAAAGTGTTGTTTTTGTGATTCCACTGAAAATGTTAATCATTTGTTCATTGCTTGTCCTTTTGCGAAGATTATTTGGTGTATGATGTATTTAACTTATAACATTCCTCCATCAGCTAATATTACTAATATGTTTGGTAGATGGTTTAATGGAGTTAGAAAGAATAATAAACAGAAAATTCGAATTGGAGTATCAGCCCTTTGTTGAGCGATTTGGAGGAGTAGAAATGATATTATTTTTAACAAACAAAATGGAACTAATTTTTTGCAGGTTATTCGGCGAGTTGCTCATTCGATTCAACAATGGGTTTTCCTTCTCCCGTTGGACCAGCGGGAGGATATGGTTACTGGATGCAACCAGATGCTACTGGTTGCTCAGGATTTCTTTTTCCAGGCTACTGGGTGGCGGCATCTTAATAGAATAGCAAATGCATAGAGGGCCTGTGTGCCGTATTTTCTATTGGCTGATTCATGTAGCCACTTTAGCTGATCCGTGAATGTAACAAGGCATGTTGAATCTTTGGTGTTTTGGATACCTTCGTTAATAAAACAAGTCGTATGCATTAAATCATGTAGAGGCTGGGGCTATGGTCCTTTATCTAAAAAGGGAGATTGAATATTTGAAGACCATATTTATAGATTTCTCTCAAATAGTTCTAGAGTCTTACAAATTTGTTGATTTTCATTTCTACTCCCTCGGTTCTCTTTTAATATGCATTCTACAAATCTGAAGACCAATTATCAAGTCATTTAATACTATTACTTTTATATGTGACAAATAGATCCTAGTTGCAATAAAACTAATGTCATCCAATAGAGTGAGTAGGACTGCTTTATTTTCTCTGTTTTTGTTGGTTACAAACTAAAGTGTAGACTAATCTAGAACAAATTTTAGACTAAAAATGTAGATTATTTCAAAACAGCTTGAGCATATGAGAATATTGTTTTTGCCAAAGCTACATCTTATTTAAAGGCCTTGTCAATGTCTGAAAAGTTTTGCTGATGCACGGATACTATTTCTAAGGAACCATATCCTTGGCAAAGAACGGCGTCACACTAGTGGTAGCAAGTAGCAACAAGAGGAGAAACAATGTGTTGCGTGTGTACTTGACAAAAGAGGATGCTTCTTTCTTATATTGTGCTCGGTCCAAATTCCAAAATTCTCATATATGTGCAGCCAAGTAAAAATTGACACCGGTTGAATCAATTACGATGCATAACATTTAACTTGCTATGCTACAAAACCATGGCTGCATTAAGAGCAATTGCACTTAGTTGGTAGTAACCCAAGCCTCACGGTTGCACTAACCACATCGCCATTTATTTGCCTCTACAGTGGCATTACATTAGTAACTCACGACGTACTACATGATAATGTCATTGCTTAATTGACATGCTAACGTTCTCATTACAACATGGTAACGATCTCCTTTTAATCACTTTTCTAAGTAACATGTAGCGCCTCCGTTACTTACTATTAATTCAATTCCTATTTTTTGGCAGGCAAAACGAAGACTAGACTGACCACACCGTCTAATTTAGCTTGAGCAGGTTCGCAAGCGTTTCAAAAAATGAGGCTTCGGATTTATAACGAGTTGCTACGAGCTCGACTCATATTTCTATCATATCGGAGACATAATGTAAATACTTCTGCCATCTTTCCGTATATAGTTCTTAAATTTAGAAATACTGGTATATTTTGAAATAGAGGTAGCAGATGCGATATCTTGCAAGAATATACATACCATTAATATTCGTTCATGGGTCCTCGCCCTTATTACTTTTTACAATATAGTAATTTCACGTCCGAAGCGACGTGTCTTTCTTTTGGAACGGGTTGAAGTTCATATTTAGAAAGTTAATTAAGTACTTCCTCGGTCCATAAAAAGATGTCTCAATTTTATCAAAATATGAATGTATCTATAATTCTATATACTAAACTGGGTCTAGATACATCCAAATTTAGTTAAAAATGGGAGTAGCTTTATTATGGATGTTAAAATGGGTAAAACTTGTAGCCAAGTGTCACAAATAAGGCAAGTACAAAGTGCAATGAAAATAGCAAATCAAGTGTATCAAAATCCTTACAAACACTGGCGAAAACATCCTACGCGCGCAGTACACACCAACACAGAACCGTAACTACGCACGCGCGAGCCTAAAGATTATTAGACCCCAGGCAGCGTCCTCCAAAGCAAATGGCCGCTGTGCATGCACGCCTCGTCACTCGCTAATGGTGCCCGTAGGTAGACATCGTCTTGCTTGACGGCGGCCGCTTAGGCGATCCAGGGCAGTCGTCGGAATGAGGCGGAAGGCAGAAGCCGCGGAGCACGTCGGCGCAGGACCACTCGCGGACACAGGCGAGCAGGATGCAGCATTCATGGCTGACGCCGTTCTTGTTGTCGTCGAAGAGTGCCTTGATGAACTCCCCCGCGCATTGCCGCGACACCCCCATCACCGTCTTGTAGTAGTTGCCATCGCTGGCGACGAGGACGGAAGGCGCCGGAAAGGCCTCGGCCAAGAGGAGGAGGAGGCACACGTAGAGTTGCTGCCGAAGCGCCATTGTGAATAAGAGTAGCTGGTGTGGTGAAGGTAGATTAGATATTTGGATTTGGTTTGGTTTGGAGGGGCTCGGCGCTCGCAAGATAGTGACAAATATGGGGTATTGGGGTGGCTTTTGGATTCATTATATATAGGCGGAGACTAATTAGTTAACGATATTCTTGATAGCTTAAGGTGTATTTGGATCTCAATATTGTGAGATGCGATAATTTATTTCTGTAATCAAGAGTAGTATATATTGAGAATCTTGAAGAAAGTACACCCTATTTCGAGACAGACTATCGTTTAAAAGATATGACCACAATCTCAAAGATACACACAGCCTTAGTCATTGATTAATTTCCAGTAATGCTAGAACTACGGACAGATTTTTACGAAATTCTGGTTACGGACTGACGTGGAGAAGCGTGGAGCCATTCTAGCCCTGAAATCACGGGAGCAAAACAAATTTCCACCAGCCAGCAACTTCCATGTACGTCCGTAAGCCAATTCCGTATGAAACATATATTGTTGACATATTAATAAACTTGGTTGATTAGTAATTCCCATTGTTCGGTTTATATATATGTCTTGCGTGTATTCCAAAATCGACAATATCAGGAATGTAATGTATTTATTATATATAGCATAAAAATTACACCATTTAAAACTGTAACATCTGATGTTTGTAATTATTATTTTTAAATAAAATGGCGCTTGTGTTACGCTGGTCCAGTTAACGATTTGTAAACCAGGCCGAATTGGGTATATACTTTTGTGAATTATTAAATCTCTGTATAAGAAATATCGGTAAGTTTTTCTTATGTTCTTTTACACAAATTCCACTAATCTATTAGTAATCATCAACATTAATACAAATAGTCTAATAAGTAATAAAAGTTACGGAAAGAATGTCTTTAGGACATGAGCACCAGTGCTCCTGGTTTCTGAAAAACAGATTTATGTGATTCCAAAAAAAAATCCGAGTTTAAATACTTACATAAATATGTTGTATTGTGAACTATATAAAAAAGAAAATTTTCTGGCAAAATGAGAGTGAATTTTATACACACAAGTATGGGTAAGGAAGTAATGCGTACCATCCAGAAACAAGTTGCTTTGAGATCTAGAGAAAAGTAATGGAAGAGGAATCATCTGCAACGCGGTTTTTCTCGCGGCACCGTGGCCTACCGGTCACGTTGGGACCGTCCGCTTCTCTGTTCGCGATTCGCGCTGCTCAAGAGCTCAATTTGTGTTTTATTCGGTATATCTGCACTACCTGTATATGGTCCTGCGAATACGTATCGAGATACCTGTACTGGCCGGCTCAAAATAAAGATACATGTACCTGTCCCCGCGCTTTGGTTGTTGGCCCGTTTTATTGCTCTAGATCTGATGGCCGGAAGCTAAGCTTCACTTTCGCCCACTCCCCACAATGGCGTCGCTCAGCCGCCGGTGACGGGCAGCCTTCTTCTCCAGCGCCGTCGAGTCCATTGGAATGCCTAATCCTAGGTATGATTTACTCAACTGTGCATATTTATCTGTAGATTAATATCTGGCCGCGGACGGCAGCCTTTCCATTGATTCCTCTCCTGCTGATTGTTGGAAGCCACAAACCGCCGACGTGTAGGGGCAGTGGCTCCAGTGGGGATGAACTTGGGTGCTCATCCGTGATGTCCTTAGGAGATGAACAGTTCGAATCCAATGAGTTATCGTTCATGGAGCTTTTGAGCAGAGTCGAGCTTCAACCAATTCCAGAACAAGAGTAAGCCATTTCTCTTGTTAGCACATAGCTGAAATTGTTAGGTAATGGTATGAATATAGCAATACAGCTGCAGTCATTCATAGAAATTTCTCGTTTCTGGTTGTAAGTCAGTATGATTACCATTTTTCTCCTAACATTACCTTGTAATGGTCTGCATATAATTATCAACCTGTCCAGATTGCTATGGTATAATTCTAGTAGTAAAACATGTTGTTCCATACAGAATGGAACTGCACACTGTTATATATATTTCTTGTTCTCATTTGTAGTGTTTTGTCTATGTACGCATGCTTGAACTCCTTAATTTTATCAAACCTCTTCAAGTACAGAGAACTTGGAGTGTAGAAGTAAGATCTAACAAATGTATTTTTCCAAAACTGGAGCTTAGAGTATAAGCAACTAAATTTCTTAATTTTCACCTGCAGCCTTCATAACCTGGAGATATTCTTATTTGTACCTTTTCATTCTCATATGTCGAAAGCCTATCTCTCGAGCCTTTACTGTTGATACACTTAGGGTAATATCACAGTGAAACATTTTTTGTTAATTAGAGGCCGATGTTTCCTTAACACTGAGTTTTTGTTATTTCCATTAGCGAGGTGGATGAAATGGATTTTATTCCCCCAAACCAATTACCAGAAGAATCGATTGAAACAGATGCTTTCTACAATAGCTATTCGAATAAAAATGATGGTTGTTATTCTGAAGCTGGAAGTGCTTCAAACACGTCAAGGTGTTTTTCCTCTTTCAATCAATCTGATGCAGAATCAGTCCCTCAGGAGGTTTCCTCTGCAAAAAAGTATGTATTTTCATTGTAATTTAACTGTGTTGTATCAATTGCATATCCACATCTAGAGTAAAATCGGGTTTTGGGGAATATTTGTAGTGACAATCTATCAGAAACAATAGAAGCTTCCGTAAGGAAATACTGCGAAGACAAGTCCTATGACATGTTCAAACCAGAAGTCGGGATGAGATTCTCAGGTTAGGAAGAATTATGTATATACAGTTTCTGGTTGTGACATTTATCTGTTAATACTTATCATACATAATCACCTTGTCATGAATGTTTCCTTCCAGCGATCTACTGAAGTTCTGGTCGGGTATCCAATAGAGAAGCATGCAGCGAAAATATACACTCCCCGCGTGTTCAAAATGTTCAAGATTGAGCTACGGAAGTCAGCGTCATATATATTAGAAAGAAATAATGGCAATGAGGAGTTTGATGTTATGCACGTTGATGCGGACAGCAGGGACTCTTGGTGCAAAGTGAGATACAAAATTGAAGTGAACCACAGTGTTGGATCTTACAAGTGTGAATGCGGTTTATTTGAACATTTCGGTGTGATTTGCTGCCATATCATAATGGTATATTTCTTATGCCAATCACGAATTGTATACCCAACTATTGGTATTTTTGTTTTGTGATATGTAATTGATTTATTGATGAATTGCAGCTGATGATTAACAAAGGGATAACCTCTATTCCCGACTTCCATATTATGAAGAGATGGACAAAGTCTGCGAGAGACGGATTTTTTGGATTAAACCATAGGGCATCGAATGTGGACATGAAGGCGATTTCTCGAACGGTGAGGCATAAGAGGCTATACATGTCAAGCTTAGATTTAGTTAGCAATGGGCAGTATGATGACACCACAACTGATATTGCAATGAAAGCTATTGAAAAGGCTAATAAAGATATCGCTACATACAAATCAAAAATCAGCACTACCTGCCAGGTTGGGTATAATACACGGCCTGCAACCTCAACTGTAGATGCTCCTGATATTTCCGAGAGTGCTGATTCCTGTGAATATTCATCCAAGGGATTACAAATCTATGACAGAGTGAGAAATATTGGGATAGATGTTGGATTAATCAAAGCTCCAGCAATAAAAAGGAAATCAGGACGACCGTCAAATCGAAGATTGTTTTCGCATTTTGACAGCAACGTCCGGCGAAAAGAGAAGCCATTAGAGGTGTCCCCTGTTGTGGATACACCAGGTGGGCGAGCTGGAGTATATCAAACAAGATTCTGCAGCGCCTGCAAGTCCCCGAACCATGATATTAGGACATGCCCGACAGTTGACAGAGCGGAAGGAGATGGAACCAGCAAAAAAAGGAAACATAAATGAAAATAGTTCCAGCTTCATAATGTATTGATACTTAATTCCTATCTTTTAAAACAATTGCTATTCATCCATACTCTGTGATATATGTATATGTGCCCAAACAAGTGTGGGTTTGATATCTGCTAGTATTTCATATTTATGGTCATCTCTATTATTTCAGCACTATAATTTAAGTTGATGTATGAATTGGTTTGTAGGCAAGTCTCTTTTTCACTGATGTATTTTTTCTAGACATTTATTTAGGTTCCAGTGCTCTGTTTTCAAAGGAAAGGAGAGAAAAACTTGCAATTCGTGCATATCTCCCACTAATTTTTCCCTCCAAGTTTACTTGCTTGGTTTTTATAGAAAGAACTGCACGTTCTTGATTATGAACAGCTGAGTGCATGTCTGCTCATTGCATGGATAACATTGCAGTAGAAATACATTGCTATAATAACAGAGCTTATGCATCATCACTAGCCCAGAACGGCAACCATCATGGCGCATTTATAACTGATAACATGATCACGAATCTATTTACAGACCTTAGGAACAAACTTGGACGAAGAGCTGATTTCTTGAGGTTTGCTCCCAAGGAGTTGCAGTTCTCAAATTACACAAACATCAGATATATTGAAGATCACGTAACTAAGCTATAATTAGGCTACTGGAGTACTTCCTCATACAACATTCTGTAACTTCCTAACCAAACTGATATACAGTATTACATTTGAAAGTTTGACAAGGGTAATCTCATTCAGGGCCAGCTTTGCTGAATTCGTGGCACCGTTTACTAATATCAGCTGGATGTTACGAAGTATCTTTGCCTTGTTTTCTTTAAATTGCAGTTCAGCTGAAGTTTCCTGCAGTTAAGTCTCAAACTTCTTCCAGGAATTGGATTAACCTGATATTCACTGCAACATATGCGGCAGCTTGCTCCAAGCAGATCTTGTCAGCTCTCGCAAAAAACCTTATCGAGCTGATAATAATCTTCCAGCTTGTCCTCCCAGATCCAGGTGCTACAGAAGCAAAAGTCCTTACCAGAACAGAATACATTTTCGTAATTTCCACTACGCCTGTTCAAACACTAAATAAGCAAGAAACTTACCAGACTGAAGCCCGCCCAGATCTAAATCGGAAACGATGACCTAGACGGCCTACCCAACGAAGCCATCAAGCTCCAGCACCCCGTCGTACCACTCGCCTCGCCAATCCACGCCGACGACTCCTTCACCACCGTGGAGCAAGCTATTGCACCTGTCGCCTCCGTCAAGCTCCGGTACCCGTCGTACCACTCACCTCTCGAAGAAAGGGGAGGAGACGAGGAAAAAGGAGGATGGCCGGTCGCTGGTTCGCCGCGGATTAAATTCGTTGCTGGGCCCGCGTTGGACCCACTACCAAATACGCCATCAATACTACTTTAGCTAGCACGAATACGGTGTCGGGCGTATTGGAAGAGCACCAATCGCGACGGTTTCGGATGGTCGATCCATGACCGGTAGGTCACGGTGCCGCTAGATTGGCATTTTCGGAATCATCTGCGTACACTTCATCCGTCGTGTGAGTCGTTGATTTCCCCCGGCCTTTACTCTGGTCGGCACTCGGCACGGAGATTCTGTCCCGGCCTAGACAAAGAGAGGGACTGCCTCGTCATTGCCCATCTCCCCGCATCCTCAACACTATTACTAACCTTCATCTATAAAAGGATGTCTCAACTTAGGACAAATTTAAATGTATATATCTAGATACTAAAATGAGTCTAGAACTCTAAATACATTTAAATTTTGACAAAGTTGAGACATCTATTTATAGACGGAGGGCTATTGACTCCATAGGGTACAGAGAAGTGAAGAGCCACTCCGGGGCGCCATTTCCCAGTTCAGGTTCCTCCGCCCAGGTTCTCGCCCTCGTCGCCGGCAAAAAATCGAGCTTTTTTCCTCCGCCCCCCACCTTGTTCGCTCTTGGTCTGATATGCACCTTCCCTCTTTCCTTTACCCGCCAACGGGGCTGCTTCGCGTTGCAGCTACCCCAACCTCCCATCCTCTCCGCCGTGCCGCCGGTGCGTTTTTTTTCCGATAAAGGCAGTACTTCGCTGACGGACCCTCCGTTTCTCCACTCTCCTCCTCTCCTTGCCTTGCTGATGTACGGGCGGTATCATGGACTCCGTGCATCGAACGGAGGATCGTACGATGCCTCGACGGGACGGGACAGCGTGCTCCCACGCGAAGTGGCTTCTGGCCTTCAAGCTGCTCCTCGTCGTGCCGCCTCCTACAAGCCCTGTAAGCTCGTGCGGGAGCTCGGCCTTGTAACGTTGCTGCTGGCGCGGGAGCTGCACACACGCTCCGCCTCGGCCGCGGTAGGCTGGAAGGAGTAGAGCATCAGAAAAAATGTCGCCGTCCAAAGTTGTGAAGACGGTGAGGGTGCACGCGTTGTCCGCTTTGGTGAATGGTGACGGACACCGACGACGCGCTCTTGCTGCTCGACCTGCCGGATTTGGCGTTGGGCCACATGCTAGAGGAGTTGTCCCCAGTGTCGCTGGTGGGGCTCAATGACAGCTGCTCCCTGGTCAGCCTCTGGGCGATCCAAGTCCGACGGAAATGGTGTCTCGGCGGTGAGCTCGTGGAAAAATTTTTGGATGTGGCCATGTCAGTGGTCGTATAACGTTCCAGTGATACGCACGCCTAGGCCAACCTGTCGGTGTTGGCCGGAAATCGCCGCGGCCCGGTGCGACACGGCCGTGCCAGAAGCGCAGAGCGGAAGCCACTGCCAGGAGCGCAGAGCAAAGGACGCCGTGGTCGCCGACGAATTTGCTGACATGGTGCTGCTGCTTGAAGACGACGACTCTTCCTAAGGAATTAAAAGTAAGTCAACCACAAAAACCAAATCGAGATGCAAAACTGCAAAAAATGTAACCCAAAAACGCAGATCGAGTCGCAAATCAAAGAGACAGAATTCCTTACATTTGGTCCTATTCTACTGCATGCGTAGTAATCTCAGAGAAGCTGGGAGGTGAGATTGGATCGGAGAGTTCTTCCTGGATACTGCGAGTCTGAGACCATGGGTAGCCAGATGATAGTATCACGCTTTTCCAAAGTCGTATGCAAAAGTTAATGCCATTTTATCTATTTCTAAACTTTTTATGGAAAAAAAATTGAAATTGAAATTTCTTAATTTCGCCGAATAGTAGGTTGCATAACATACAAGAATCTGAAAACTTTTTTTAAAAAAATTTCTATCATTTTCTTTTGTATTTTACAAAGCAAAAAAGGCGATCGGGGGGGGGGGGGGGGGGGTGGAGGTGCGTGAGGAGCAGGAAACCACGCCAACCCTCTTGGATGGAAGCCTAGTATTCTGGACGAGATTTTTGAGGTGTCTGTTTATTGACTTCTCCATAGTTTTATTTGGATGGATCTTTTTTTAGGGGAGAAAACATGTATGATCAGCAGGTACTACAAAGTCACATAGTCTCGGGTGTTGATGTTGAGAGATGGTTGTATTCTGCTGTAGAGGGAGTGCTTCCCATAGTCTTTTTTTTTTTTTTTTTGACAAGAGTGCTAGCTTCCCATAGTCGGGTTTAGAAGATCATGAACCAAAGTGAGCGCACCGCCCAATTTTTTAGACTGTGGATGAAATTCACACAACAAAGAATTGCAACCACGTGAACATGCGCGCGTTCATATCCAGTATTCGAATCCAACATTTGTCCTCCACAAGCTACAACAAGTAGATCACTGACTTTCGCAAAAAAAAAAAAAAAACAAGTAGATCACTGACATACGTACCACGTAGGGGACTAGGATACATAGGCAGATAGGCTACGTTTATTAGTTAGCCGTGCCTGTGCTACACACGGCCGGCCTGGTGCGGCGGACACGGCCAATCGGCCCCCTTCGCCGGCGGCGGGCAGATGTCGCGGAGCACGGATGCGCACGTCGCCTCGCCGACGCAGGAGAGCAACTCGCAGCAGTAGTCGTCGATGTGGATGTTCTTAGCGCCGTCGAAGAGAGCCTGGATGAACTTCCCAGAGCACGAACGCGGCACACTCGTGACCGTCTTGTAACAGTTGCCGTCGGCGAGGACAATGCCATCTTGCGGCATCCAGATTGGCCCGGCGGCGCCAAAAGCGGCGGCCAGGAGGAGGCAGATGCACAGGCAGCACAAGCAGAGCTGGCGGAGTGCCATTGCTGGGGTGCTTGCCAGCGTTACTATATTTTCATTTAATTGTGGTGAAAGTTGTTATGCCGCGGTACGCAGCTTTGATAGGGAATGGCATTAGGCATTTGTATATGTAGGAGAAGAATGTACGTAATCAGTGGTCAACGCATTCATTGTTGGCTTAGTTTCTGGAACCAAATTTGTGAAACGCTTAATTTATGCCGTGATTACAAACATTCCCTTATTATCCCATGTTTTTTATAAATGGTATATACGTTTACTACCCGTTTCAAAACGTCTTTTGGCCAGGTTATGCTAATCCAGGGCCTAATTAAATTTGGGAGCGTCTTGGTAGCAGTCGACAGAGATTTTACATCGTCTCAGTCGACCCATCATCACACCAGACAAATGTTGGACATGCACACGCGGCATGTGCACGCGTTGTTTTGCTAGCTAGTCAGCTACTCCCTCCGTCCACAAATAAGTGGACATCTAGCCTCTAAAGTTTGTCCACAAAAGAGTGTACTTCTATCTTCCCAATGCATTTTAATTGCTTCTCTCTCATCGCACGGAAATCAAACCCAATAATATTAAGCATGTTCTTCTTATTTTCTACAAGCACTTAGCTGATTGGAGGTGAAATAATTGAAGTGGAGAGATGCATCTTCCCAATGCACTTTTTACTTCACTTCATAATTTGTCTTGAAAATCTCGCATGTACACTTATTTGTGGACGGAGGGAGTACTAATTAAACAACATCGTTTTAATTTACACATAGGAAAGTTCAGATTTTACTTGGCCTCGTACTACTGCTGCTCCTTAAGAGTTTAAAGGAATTTCATCGAAAATAAAAAAGGTAATGTGTCACATATTTAATTGAAGACAGTGAGTCATTTAAAACCAAAGAACAAGCCAAAAAAAAAATGAACCAACAAAATATGCTAGTTGCACGTTTCTTGATAAAAGTGCAACTCATATTAAAAATCGTTTCCTAGATGCATATTTTTTTAAGAAAAGTGCAACTCGTATAAAAAGAAGCTTCTAGTTGCACATTTCTTTCGAAAAGTGTAACTCGTATCAATAACCGGTTGCTAGTTGCATATTTCTCAAGAAAAAATGCAACTCATATTAAAACAAGATGGAGTTGCACATATTTCCAAAAAGTGCAACTCATATTAAAAATTGGTTCCTAGTTGCACATTTTTAAAGAAAAGTGCAACTCGTACAAAAGAAGCTTCTAGTTGCACATCTAGTTGCACATTTCTTTAGAAAAGTGTACTTTGTATTAATAATCGGTTGCTAGTTGCATATTTTTTGAGAAAAAATGCAACTCATATTAAAATCGGGCGGAGTTGCACATTTCTTCAAAAACTGCAACTCACATTGAATATAGGTTGCCAGTTGCATATTTCTTGAGAAAATTGCAACTCATATTAAAAATAGGTCCAGTTGCACATTTATTGAGAAAAGTGCAATTCATCTAAAAAGAACTTTTAGTTGCACATTTCATTATAAAAGTGCAATTCGTATCAATAGTCGGTTGCTAGTTACACATTTCATAAAGAAATTTGAAACTCGTATGGATAACTTTGCTGGTTGCACATTTCTTGAGAAAAAACTTAACTCATAGTGAAAACCCGATGGAGTTGCACGTTTTTAAAAGAGTGCAACTCACATCAAATATAGGTTTAAGTTGCTTATATCTTGAGAAAAAAGTACAAATTGAAAACAAAATAAGTGCAGTATAGTATAATCAGTCATTGTGATCTTGTAACGTGAAGAGCTACTGTCGCGCTGGTTGTGGCTTCTCGCGTCGAGCGCGGAGGTCTAGAGTTCGACTACTATATCTCTCGCGCCTGTGCGATTGTTTTATTTCGGTCCACAGGTTGCACGAATCTCAATGACTGATCCAACGGTTCTCATGTCGACTGAGACATAAGAACATCTCAGTCACCTGAGACTTAGCATAACCGATTAAATTTTCCCTCGTTAAATTTCGCTAGTCAAAAACTTACAACTTTGACTATAATTTGTATTTATGATATATCCCCAAAATGTATAAATAAATATATATATATATATATATGAAATAAAAAATATTGGCACAATGAATAAAACTATAACATTTATACATTCGCAATCCATATAGTTTGGAATATATTAGTGAGAAAAATGCCAATCTGGTACATCGACAAGTTGCCAAAAATGTGCTCTTTGGTCACAAACTTGCAAATATAATGAATTGAGGGTCACAAAGCTGCCCCAACAGAGCGTTTTGGTACGTGACGTCAGACGTTAGTTTGTGTACGTGATTTTTTTTGAATCGCCATCCTAATTTGTTGCTTCTTCTCACACATTGGTCTTCTATCTAATTATAAGACAAATCGACTCTTCTTCACCACAGATCCTGGAGGGGAGATGGCCTCACCAGCCACGCGTTAGTGGCGGGGAAGGCGTGGTAGGAGGAGCACCGGCTTCGGAATTGCTCGTTGGGGGATGCTACCATGCTCCTTCCGACGCCCATCTCCAGTCGTCGGCGCACCATGCCCCAAGCCAGAGGACCACTACATGACCCCTTCTGTATGGCTACGCACTAGATCTATGTATAAGGTCTTTCCTCCTCCCGATGGATTAGCGTGAACTTATAGATACTTGATGCAACCGCTGGCTCACGGTCGCTTATGATACTAATAGTCGGGGTTAGTTTGTGGTATAATGATAGTGAGAGATGTCTAGCTAATTTATGTTCTTTCCTTCAGATGGTTGATTTTGTATTGTCCTTATGTGTTCTATGAGATGTCATAACAAAGATACTTAAACTTCCAAATAAACACTTGTATCCATTGTTGCAGAGGCAGGTACCCCTTTTCGTAGAAAAAAATGTTCCGTGCAATGAAATATTTGTCTACAACTTCGTGGACTTTGGAGGTTGTCAAGCCTGAAAGGGAGGATATCGGAGGTGGGAGAAAAAAATCCATCAGATACTTAAACTTCCAAATAAACACTTGTATCCATTGTTGCAGAGGCAGGTACCTCTTTTCTAAAAAAATGTTCCATGCAATGAAATATTTGTCCACAACTTACTGGACTTTGGAGGTTGTCAAGCGTGGAATGAAGGATATCTGAGGTCGGAGAAAAAAATCCATCAGATACGAGGGTGGAACGTTTTGTGGCTTAAGTTCAGAACCCCTTAATACCTATTAGTAGGGGTCTGTTGGAGCAGATTTTTTCCCACAATCCTCGAAATATCATTTCAAGAGTGGAATAGAGAGGTTTTCTATCGCTGCCTGAAATGGATAGGAGCAATGCCCTTGAGTGGTCATCGATCCATTATTTCTAGGGGGCATCCAATTCCACCGACCACACGAGCACGAAGCACTGCACAAGTGTTGCGATCGGGCAAATCTTGACTAGGATCAAACAGGAGAACAAAACAAGATTTGTAACCGGAATAACCGATTTGGAAAATCAGGAGCTAAACAGAGCGCACACGCCTAATTTTAGAAATTGGGTGAAATTCACTCAACAACTATTGCAATTTGCAACCACATGAACATGCGCGTTCATATCCAGTGTTCGAATCCATCATGCATCCTACCCGAACTACAAGAAGTAGATCACCGGCGTACGGAATATGTATGCATGTGGGGGACTAGGATACGTAGGCTACGTTTATTAGTTAGCCGTGCCTCCGGTACACACGGCCGGCCTGGTGCGGCGGACACGGCCAATCAACACCCTTCGCCGGGGGCGGGCAGACGTCGTGGAGCACGGAGGCGCACGTCGACTCGCCGACGCAGGAGAGCAACGCGCAGCAGGAGCCTTTGATGTGGAAGTTCTTGGCGCCGTCGAAGAGCGCCTGGATGAATTCCCCCGAGCACCAATTCGGCACACTCGTCGCCGTCTTGTAGCAGTCGCCGCTGGCGAGGACGGTACTAGCTTGAGGCGTCGGGATTGGGCCGCCGGCGCCAAATGAAGCGGCCAGAAGGAGGCAGACGCACAGGCCGCACAAGCAGAGTTGGCGGAGCGCCATTGCTCGGGGTGCCTGGCGTCGTTACTATATTTTGATTTATTGTGGTGAAAGTTAATTATACCGCGGTATGTGTTTCGATCGGGAATGGGGTTTTACGTTTCTATATATAGGAGAAGAATTTACGTAATCAACGGTCAACGCATTGATTTTCGGCTTAATTTGAGTACTGTGGAATTGTGGATGCTTAATTTGTGCTGTGATTATAAACCTTCCCTGTCTCCCTGACTATCCCATGCTTTTTTATGAATGATATATACGACGTACTAGTACCTTTTTAAACCAAATTTGTTGCTACTGTGGATGCTTAATTTATGCTGTGATTATAAACTTCCCTGATTATCCCATGCCTTTTTATGAATGATATATACGATTACTACCATTTTAAAACATTCTAGGAGTTGTAGCTTTTATGTTATGCTAATCCACGGCCTACTTAAATTTGCATCCATCCAAAAAATTATAGTACATATTTTAAATTCCGTTAGTCAACAACTTATAACTTTAACTATATAATCTATACTTATAATATATCCTAAAATTGTATAAATACATACAAGATGAAAGAGATTTCCAAACCAAATGTAACTTTACCATTTATATATTTTCAATCCATATGGTATACTTATTCTGTTGTTGTTGGCGTGTACCTTCAAACATGGATGCACACCGCCCTGCCCCCACCTCCAGCCGCGGAAGCGCTACTCCGCTATCCACCGTGCGGCCCCTTCTCCATCTCCTTTCGCAGCGCCACCAATCCCTTCATTTCTATCTCTCGACTCCCCCTCGTGCTAGATCCCGCACGCGAAGTAGCAGCACCCTCTCCGCTCCATCCCCCCCCCCCCCCCCCCACCCCCCACAACTAACTTGGTCGCCTATTCCCGAACTTTGCGCACACACGCGTGCAACACTTCATTGACCATGCTCACCTCCCTCGCTCCCGCTTACCTTGCCAAGCATTCTGCACTGGAGCTCCTCGCCACCTCGAGCTCCACCAGACGCACACGCACCATTGCGGCTCCGACAACCCGACGCCTGCTAGGTCGGACCTTCTCCATCATGGGCAGTCCATGGCTTCCCTGCCACCGTCGCCCACTCGTCTGCCCTGCTCCTCCATGCTCATTTGTGTCAGCACACGACTGCCACCATGCAGACAGCATTAACCTCATCCACGACGACGTCCTCCACCGGATATTTATGCACCCAAGTACTGAGACCAAGTTGTGGTAGGATGGTTAGGAGGACTATGGTAACCCTAGCGTAGCAGGATTCAAACCCCAAATATCACACTTCTCTGTCTCATAAAGGAGGAATAAGTTTTGAGTTGGAGGCGACATTCCTATCGATAGCGAGGTACATATGGTGACTTCACAATGTCATGACCCACCGGATCACCTTTTTAGACTCAGTCTCTCGAAGGTAACCATGAGGGTAGGGTGTGCCTGCTTTCTAAGAGGTGAGTGCATATACGTATTTGTGAGCATCTGTGTCTGCACATAAAGAAACGTATCCACTTAGTGTTTTATCTATATTAATGGTCAAAGTTTTGTATAAAAAACATTGCGAAAAAGCGCCCCTTATATTTTGGTAGTAAGTCCCAGCTAGCGCCAATAATAAATATTTTTTGCCAAAAGATCAACCCATCTATTAATAATCATCCACTACAGTACGAAAATATGAATGTAGGCGACACGGTTTTTTGCACTATGTGAATAAATTTTTATATCACCGTGAAAAATATTCTCGATGTAAATCCACAATTTCGAAAAATGGACAAACACTAGACTTTGTGTCAATCACCCCTCGGAGGTCCTCATTTCCCCCTTTCCCGTCTCTTTTCTCGCAGCAATAGTTGGGAGCTCCTCCTCTAGTTCTGGGCGAACCACGGCTACCCGCGGTGGCGATGCCGCTGGGGTGGAAATGAGGCAACGTGTCGGCCTTCTTTCTATTAATAGTAGGTTTAGGATCATAGTTGTCTTTCCCTGTATGGCGTCTAGGACTAGAGCACCGGGTCCTTCCAGCCATTTCTGGTGCATCATGAGTTAATCTTCTTTAGGGTGATGTGCTGGTGGCGAGTTCTGTTGTGATGGTGGAGTGGATCTCAAGGGTATCTACAGCCAGTCTCTTGAGGGTCGCGGTCTCTTGATCTACAGTCTCAAAGTGTGCTTCTTCCTCTTTGCATGGCGGCGAGGGAGAGTAATGGGAGGGCTTCAATTCTACTAGATCAAAAAGGCGGTGGAGGGAGTTTTCGGAGTCTATCCTCGGTCAAGAGCTTGGCCTCGCCACCCACGACCATGGCGTGCTCAAGTTATCTTCCTCCGTCGGAGTATCTTCTCCAGCCTCGGCACGGTATCTATGGCTCCTGCTACCCAAAGTGGTCATGTCCTCGGCGGTGGTAAGGGTCGCCATCATCGAGGCTATTATTTTCAGTAGAGATCTTGGGCTTGATCACATTTCGCAATTTCAGCCTGGTGTGTTCTATGCATATTTCAGGAATGATGCTATAATTTCCTCTATCAATTTGGTCATTTTCGTAATTGCTGAATTTAATATAGATTCCAAGCCCTTCGGACCCTTCGATGCATGTTCAAAGAAAAGAAAATTTACATTACATGGCTGACATGGCGTGAAAGGCAGAGTACCTGCTTGGTCCCCCAATTTTGCTAGCTCTACTCCGGTGGAGCAGTGACATGTTGCAGGGAAGCTGTGCCCAGTGCCCGGAATTTGGATATCGGTTTTGGTATTGTACATCTGCGAATTAGATAAAAATTTCCCATTTGTTTACCAAAATTCAACAAAACTTTATTTTTTAAATAGTAACAAATTTTCAATTGAATACATGCACGTAGACGTACAAACCCATAAACAAGGCGCTACAGATATGTTGTATATCCTCGACCAGCAACACTTCAATTGCATGCATGCATGTAGACGTAGCTAGGATACACGGATCATGTTTGGATAAGGGGAGACTAGTATGTAGATAGTTGGTTAAAATATTATTTAAAATCTACAATATCTGAGTTGCTGAAGTACCAAAGTAGTGTTGATGTGGATGCACTATTCAAATAAATTAAAAGTGCAAATGCAGCGGCATGGTCCAGCGCCCTTAGTTGACCGTGAAGCGGTGAATAAAGGGGTGGTAAGGATATAAATCACCGGATGATTGTAGGGCGAAGGGGGAAAATAAGGGTAGTATAGCTATAGCAGTATACGGAGCGCCGAAGCAACTTTTTTTCGAAAGATGCCATTGAGAATGTCGTAGTATTTTCCATGACTAAAGAAGGCGGCATCGAATGGTGAAGTATTTTGTCTCGGGAGTTTCTACAAAAGAAGACTGTAGTATTTTATCCGGCCGGTAGAGGCGGTCGAAGATCGATTAAGCACATATTTCCGAAGTCACAGTAGAAGAAGACAATAGTATTTTTCCATGTAAAACAGACTACGGGCAGTTGAGTAAGTACAAACTTCTGGTGGTATCGTTAAAAAACACATGTAATATTTTCTCTGGATAAAAGAGGCGACGAATATTGGAGTATTTATCATCCTAAGTCAGTGTAGAAGAAAACAACATGTGCTCCCAAAAAATAAACTTTTTTTGGAGTGTGCATTAGTTATTTTTTCCGGAGAAAAGAATGAACAAACGATAAAACCATTATTTTTGAAGTAGAGGTGTGGAATAACTTGTGCGAGAGAATTACTTTTCATGGGCCCAAGAAATATTTTTCGGAAATAACTAATGCCAGAGAATTATCGTCTTTATGCACCGAAGAAATAGCATTGGCAAAGAATTATGCATTGTCGAGGAATTAATGTGCTAGAACTACCACATGGAAGTACCGTTGAGGTTGAAGAATTACGTAAAACATAACACACTCATGCGCCGTTGAAGATGTGCTCTTGAGAAATACTACTGCGAAACTACCGGCAAAGAATTATTTATGCTCAAGTAATTATTGATACATAAGTAATACATGCGGAAAATATATCGTTGTTTTGTTAACATCGGTAAACTACTATTGTACTGGTATATAACGTTCAGCATAAAAATACATAATGACCTTCATAAATTACTATTAAATATTAACATCGGATCTAATAATTTTGCTCATAAATTATTATCAATTTTTTTTAGCAAAGTTGAGGATTTACTGTCGGGAATTATCAAAGAAAATCGGCAGAAAAACTGTAAAAAAATTACTATCCAAAATGCAAGTAGGGAAAAAAAGATAGGACCCAATACACTGTTCATACGGGGTAATGTTCATCTGGAGTGCTCCCTGCGAGCAAACATGATCGGCTTTTGTTTATGTGATATCCAAAATGCAAAAAGGTAAAAAAAAAACAACCATGACACTGTTCATACGCGCATGAACAGTGCCCTGGAGTGTTCCCGTGTGAACAAATAGGATCGGCTTTTATATATGTGTAATAATTTGCCATCGCGGAAGATGGCACAAAAGAGTTACATGCCTACGGACGTTAATAGCAAAAAAGAACTTAATTCGTTGTGTCGAGCCGAACTGCAGATCCTTGCAAAGTATAGATAGTACGTGAGCTACGTCTACTATTTAGTCGTCGTGGCTGCCGACTGATCGACGTGCCATTGCCGCCGCCCGCATGGCCTGCGGCGGCGGGCATATGTCGCTCCCCGGGGGCACGCAGACGGTGCGGAGCACGTCGGCGCACGAGTCCTCGCGGACGCAGGCGAGTTTGTGGCAGCATTCGGTGGTGATGGGGAAGGTCGTCCATTGTCGGCCGGTGAACATCGCCCGGATGAACTGCCGCGCGCACTTCCTCGGCACGTGCATCACCGTTTTGTAGCAGATCTGGCGGGCCTGGTCGACGCGCGCCGATCCAGCTGGGTCACCGGAGCTTGGCGCGTCTGCGGGGTCGTCGAAGGGGTCTGGTGTGGCCGCAGCGGGCGGTGGCGGTGGCGGTGGGGCTTGGGCGGCGGAGAAACCGACGGACAGGAAGAGGAACATGATGCACAGGCATGCGCAGAGCTGGCTGCAGATCGCCATTATTGCCGGCTACGTGAGGGATAGCTTGGTGTTTTGCGCCGTTTGTTTGTACTGAGATCTTAGCGACGACATGGTTTGGCATGACCAGTATTTATAGGGAGGAGATGGCGATCGACGTGTTAATTCATGGGCTTGATTTTTGGAACGCGATCAGATTTCATTGCGATAGGAAGTGTTTTCTATGTATGTTAAGTACCGGCCAAGAAACGAAATGTTTGGAGACTACATATATGCTTCTATGTTAATTAAGTACCGGCCTGCGCTAAAAAAGAGACATAGTATAGTAGATACCGTGAGCTGGTGGGGAGTAAAAATACCCTAGGGTTAGGGTTTTCCTACTCGGAGGCGATTCTGGCCGCGAGTTTTCCTATCCGACCCCAATTGGATCTCGATCTTCGCTATATTCAATCTGCTATCCCTGTTCTCGAGAGGTTGATACCTTCTCGCAGAGAATAAGGGTGGCTATGGCGGAGGCTGGCGGAAGTTCTCATGCCGGCGGAATACCAAAGGGACAGAAGATGGATGTCAACGCTCTTCTGCGGAATCTACGGATTAACGAGTCTGATTTCGATGATCTGGTGATTGATGAGGAGGTTTGCATCGATGAGGAGCCATCCCTGCTTGCGATTGCTCGGGTTCTGACCGACAAGTCGTTTAGCACGCCGGCTCTGGAAGAAACAATGAGATATGCCTGGAACCTGGCACAAGGTGTCAAATTTCGTGCGGTTGGAGACAACACTTTCATCCTGAAGTTTAAGTGCCTGGGAGATTGGACGAAGGCTGTGGAGGAAGGCCCATGGCTGTTCCGTAACTGGGGGATTGTGATCAAAGGTTACGACGGATATACAAAACCATCAGCAATTGTCTTGGACAAGCTGCCAATCTGGATCCAGATCCATGATGTGCCGGAGGCATACCTGAAGCCTGATATCTTGCAGAATATGGCTGGACGAGTGGGCAAATTTGTCTCACGGGATACAGAAGGTGTGGCAGAGGGAAATTATGTCAGGGTTCGGGTTGAGATAGACGTCAATAAACCTCTTGAAAGATTCACTTCAGTTATTCGTAAGGGGAAAAGAGAGGTGTTTCTGGTTAAGTTTGAAAAGATTCCCAAGTTCTGTGAAGTATGTGGCCATATTGGTCATGAATACATGGAATGTGGCAATGGCTTTCACAAGCAAGAGGACCATGTGTTTGGAGATTGGATGATAGCTGAACCACCAAGACGTGGCCGAGGGCGTGGGCGTGGAAGTTTCAGCAATCGAGGCGCAAGAGGAGCAGGAGGACGTACAGGCTCTGGGCGGAGTCATGGCCAGCAGCGTGCTTGGAATCCCTCCAATGATGTAGCTGAGGTTGACGATGAGTTTGACAAAGAGCCTGGTAAAACTGCACGTAAGAGATTGGAGCTGGGGGATGGAAAAATACCGTTATCGGAACCAGAAGAGGAGCTTGCCTTGGCCCTAGTGCGAGATGAAGGGGAAGAGGAGCAAGCGGAAGGAGATGAGGAGATGTATGAGTCGGGGACATTTGCGAAGGAGTTACCGATAAAAATCCATGACAAGAAAAGGCAAAGGAAAACTGGTGAGGAGGCTTTAACAAATAACACTGAAGGATCGGCGGGCCCTCTCGAAGGGTGCCGCCGGGAACAATGATCATCTGTGGTTGGAACTGCCGGGCGGCAAACTCACCCCCGGCAGTTCGCTCGCTCCTGGACCTCAAGGGGCATGTGAGGCCAGACATTCTCTTTTTGTCTGAAACTCACTTGAGTAGGGAGAATGCAGAAAATTTACGTCGTAAGCTAGGTTTTGATTTTATGAGTATTGATGAAAGTGATGGTAGGTCCAGAGGACTTGTTATGTTCTGGAAGGAAGATAATAAAATGATTTCAGAGTATGTGTCTTCGAATTTTATTGACATTGTTTTTGAAACACCCAATGGCATTCAATGGAGATGTACAGGGTTCTATGGAGAACCTGCCTGGGAGGATCGTTACCAATCATGGAGTAGTCTACGTGACTTGAGTACTAGGCCACTACTCCCCTGGCTGGTCATCGGAGATTTTAATGAAATTCTGTATGCAGATGAAAAGGATGGAGGAAATCGGCGACCTATTCGTATGATGCAGGACTTTAGAGACTGTCTGATGGACTGTGATCTGCATGATATGGGATATTTAGGTGACAAGTTTACCTGGAGTCGTGCAGAGGTGAAGGAGAGGTTAGACCGGGCGGTCTGTAATTCGGAGTGGCGCCTGCTATTTCCTATGGCAGCGACAAGTAATGAGCAGCACCATCGTTCGGATCATCGGCCCGTGGTTGTGGATACTGAATTCCATGATGAAAGGCTGATTCGAAGGAGGAGTGGAGGGAAGAAATTTGAAGCTCGCTGGTTGGCTGAGGAATCGGTGAATGAGATTGTTAAAACGGCTTGGGAGAAAGCAAAAATCCTAGGCATAGCTCCTTCTTTAGCCCAACGTACTAATGCAGTTCATTCGAGCTTGCATGAGTGGGATCGTACCACTTTAAAGGGACCAAAGAAGAGGATTAATAAACTGAAGAAGGAATTGGAGCAATTACGTAGGGGAGATTTGAACTCAGAATCAATTGGTAGACAGAAGGAAATTCAGGTTCTTATTGAGAACTTGCTGGAACAAGAAGAAATCTACTGGATTCAGAGGGGGCGTGCAAATTGGCTCATGCATGGTGATAGGAATACATCTTATTTTCACAATGCAGCAACGGCTCGAAAGAAGAGGAATCTAATCCGACGGCTCCTTGATGATACAGGAGTTTGGAAAGAAGGTACTGACCTTAATAGTCATGTTGTGAATTATTTCACTAATCTCTTCACTTCGGAGGACACAGGTAACAATTCAGGTGTGCTGGCAGCAGTGCATTCCCGGATTAGTTCAGCGATGAACGATGTTCTTATGGCTCCATACACGGCTGAGGAAGTGAAGAAAGCCTTATTCAGTATTGGCGATCTAAAATCACCTGGCCCGGATGGATTACATGCTGTCTTTTATAAGAGGTTTTGGCACCTTCTAGGAGATGATCTAATACATGAAGTGCTTAGAGCTGTGAATGATTGCGAAATTCCAGATGGTTGGAATGATACAACCATTGTAATGATTCCTAAAGTTAGAGCCCCAGAGAAAGTAACACAGTTTAGACCTATCAGTTTGTGCAACGTTGTGTATAAGGTGATATCCAAAATGTTGGCGTCAAGGCTCAGGGGTCTTCTTTCTGAGATCATTGGACCCACACAGAGTGCATTTGTGCCGGGTCGTCTTATCACAGATAATGTACTAGTGGCCTATGAATGCTTTCACGCCATCAAGAAACGGAGACAAGGAAAGAAGGGCTTTTGTGCGGTCAAGTTGGACATGCATAAGGCGTATGATCGGGTGGAGTGGGGCTTCCTGGAGAAAGTGATGCTAAAAATGGGTTTTGATCGTCGATGGGTCAAACTCATTATGAAGTGTGTGACGTCTGTTCGTTACAGGGTTCGGATCAATGATGTGGAGAGTGAGAGCTTCACACCGTCGAGGGGTTTACGGCAGGGGGACCCTCTTTCCCCGTACCTGTTTTTGCTTTGCGCGGAGGGTCTGACGGCCTTGCTATCAAAAGCGGAGTTAGAAGAAGAGCTCGTTGGGGTGAAGGTCTGTAGGGAGGCGCCAGCTATCTCAAATCTCCTCTTTGCAGATGATTCTCTTATTTTAATGCAAGCAGATATGAGTAATGCGAGCTGCCTGAAAAGAATCCTCGATGAATATTGCGTAGCGTCGGGTCAGATGATTAGTGTGGACAAGTCAAGCATCTTCTTTAGCCCAAATACCAGGGTTGACGAGAGGGCTGATATTTGCACTACCTTGGACATTCTGACTGAAGCATTGACGGATAAATATTTGGGACTTCCGGCTACTGTAGGGGCTGATCGAAGTGATTGTTTTCAGTTCCTTGTAGACCGTATATGTAAAAGGATAATTGGGTGGAAGGAGAAACTCCTATCTTCAGGAGGGAAAGAGGTTTTGATCAAAGCAATAGCACAAGCTATACCATCTTACGCGATGTCTGTCTTTAAGATTCCACAAAAAAATTGTAAAGGAATCATAGCAGCGATGTCAAAGTTTTGGTGGGGAGATGGTGCTAATCAAAGGAAGATGCACTGGTTAGCGTGGTGGAAGATGTGTGTGCCAAAATCAAAAGGAGGGATGGGTTTTAGAGATATTCACTGCTTCAATTTAGCTCTACTTGCAAAACAAGCGTGGAGATTAATAGAAGAGCCAGACTCTCTATGCTCCAAGGTTCTTCGAGCCAAGTATTTCCCATCAGGAGACTTGCTTAATGCAGAGATGAAAAAAGGTAGCTCTTTCACTTGGCAGAGTATATGGTCAGGTTTACAAACTCTTAAAAAAGGGCACATTTGGAGAGTTGGACAAGGTACATCAATCAGTATTTGGGATGATGAATGGATTCCTAGTAGCAATTCAAGAAAGGTGATTACACCAAAGGGGCAACATATTATTACAAGGGTTAATGAACTCATTGATCCGATCACTAACACGTGGGATATAGACCTGGTGAATCAGACGTTTTGGCCTGTAGATGCAAGAAGAATTCTGGCTATTCCATTATCACAAAACATGATGGAAGATTTCGTATCCTGGCACTTTACCAAAACAGGCATCTTTTCGGTCCGGTCCGCTTATTTTGTAGAGTGGGATAGCCAGTTTGGTCACAGGATAAATCGCTCAGATGATGGACCAATGAAGGAGCACCCGATGTGGGCGACGATTTGGAAATTGAGAGTACCTAGCAAGGTTAAAATTTGCATATGGAGGATCATGCAGGAGACCTTACCATGCAGGGTGATATTGGCTAATCGGCACTTGAGAGTTAGTCCACAATGCCCGTTATGTCTCACTGGAGCTGAAGATATTAAACATCTTCTTTTTGAATGCCAGAGAGCTCGCCAAGTATGGGATCATCTGGGACTAGGACAGGTTATCGACATTGCATGCGATATCGATCACGCGGGGCAGGCGGTCCTCGAGCAGATTCTAAGCAATGAGATCCATGTTATGCCACCAGAGGGAACTGCTAGTATTCCAGAGCTTGTCGCGGTTACAGCGTGGTACCTGTGGTGGGAAAGATGTAAGGCGGTAAGAGGTGAGGCCTTACAGGATCCTGAGAGGACAGCAAGGGCGATAGAAGCCTTATATTCCAATTATTTTGCTGCAAATTCACCCAAGGCGAAAGCGAAGCGGGGAGGCTGGGTAAAACCGATCAGTGATCATGTCAAAGTTAACGTGGATGCCTCTTTCGATGAGGACCAGCTGAGAGGCACCACTGGAGCCGTAATTCGGGATTGCAAAGGCAACTTTGTCGCGGCATGCAATACGAAGTTAGACTTTGTTCTTGATGCGTTATCCGCTGAAGCACACGCACTGAAACAAGGTTTGATCCTCGCAGAGACTATGGGTTGCAATCGCATCATTATGTCATCTGATAACAGCGAGGTGATCAAGATTATGCAAGACAGAGGCAACTCTAGCGGGGCTGCGGCGGCCATCTTTGATGACTGCTACCATCTTTCTTCTGAATTTTCTAGAGTGTTGTTCGAACACTCCTTTCGGGAAGCTAATGCAGTAGCTCATGAGTTGGCTAGGATAGCTAGAGGATCGAACACTCAAGTTTGGACTGATCAAGCTCCAAATTTTCTCTTACCTTTGTTGCGATCTGATGTAATCCTTATAACTGATAAATAAAGCTGGTTCACTCGTTCAAAAAAAAAAAAAAACCGGCCTGCGCGGAAGGAATAGTATCTGATCTGATGATCATCTAATTTCTTGAAAGCTATATTGTATCTCTTTACTATTAGTTTGCGATACGACCGTGGTAGGTCGCACGCCCGGATCGATCGATCGTCTGGATATTGATGGTACAACTTGGCCCATGTAAAGAGCATAGGATAAAACCAGCCCAAAACACAAGCGATTAAAAAGACGAGGGCTGCCAATTTTCTGAAGCTACGAACAAGCCGCCTTGAAAAATAAAAACAAGCAGGAGCATTATTCTTGGGGCTAAGATCCAACGATCGGAAGGAGGATTAAATGTTGATGCTAGTTTTGACCCTATTTCAGGTTCAGGTGGTACTGGAGCAATTATCCGAGACAATCATGGTTTTTTCATTTCGGAATGTAATCGAACCCTCCCCTACATTGCTGATGCTCCTACAGCGGAAGCCATGGCCCTACATGATGGTCTCCTCCTGGCTGGACAGATTGGATGTAACAAGCTCATGGTCGAATCCGATTGTTTGGAAGTGATACAAATTATGCAAGATGGAGGGTTTTCGAGTGGAGCAGCAGCAGCGATTTATGAGGAATGTTGTTTCCTTTGCCGTGGTTTTACCTCAGTTTCTTTTAGTCATTGTGCTAGGGAAGCAAATAGTGCTGCTCATAGTTTAGCTGCTAGAGCGGAGGGGTTAGATAGTGTGGTCTGGCATGAAGACCCCCCTGATTTTCTCCTTCCTGTAATCACCATGGTTGTAACTATACTGTGATCGCGGCAGCAGGTTCCAGACGCACTCTTTTCCTTCCAGGATACCTAAGGGGACTGGAAGGTTTTTAATGAGGCGGCCTGCTGTTTTGCTTAATAAAGTGGAGTTTACAGTTTCAAAAAAAAAAACGATCGGAAGGAGGATAAAGGAGTAATTGCACGTTGGCTATCTGGATCAGACGAAATCATATTGTTTCTATGAAATATCAAGAGCATATATATCTGGAAACGAATAAATCCCGACAGGCGTTGACTTCGGGGTAGGTGCCACTGCTGGCCAGACCAAGCTCGACCGGCATACTAGCGCTGGCGAATGGAGGAAGAAGAGTATTCGGTTAGGAGGCGCCTCGACGACGCTGTCGCCATGAACCATATTGTTTCTATGAAATATGAAGAGCGCATATTTTCGGCGATAACTACTCATGAACCTCTGATCCCTTGAAACGCACAAGTATTGTGCTATTATGACAAAACCACTAAATATGTATTTCCGCATCCAAAAATTTCCCCAAAGTCCTAACATGTGCCAATTATTAGCTTTTAAAACTGTTGTAGGACCATCAAAATTAGCAGAGCCTGTATTTCTCCGAACCGAAAAATCGGAGTTCGGTCTCCCAAATTATTCACGGCACAGATTAGAAACCGAACTCGCGAACTAAAAAACCGAAAATTAAACGTCGCGGGAAAATGTGATGCGATGATCTTGCGAAATTGAATCCATTCTTGCTCCGATCGAGCTACATTCGAAGATAATTTACATAAACTAGCCAAAATACTTGACTAAGCGCGCGGCCCGTCTGCGTCATTGTCGTCGCCGCGCGGGGGAAGCGCCGACAGCGGCGGGCTGCACGAGCCGGCGGGGGCGCCTCGGTTTCTCGTTCGCGCGCCTCCTCGCGCGCTGCCCGGCGCGCGAAAGCACGCGGCCACTACCATGTTGCCCGCTTCCAAGCGCCGTCGGAGCGCGCCCGCCTCCCGCGGTCCGCCTCCGACCACACACCCAGTGGACTCGGTGCTGGCTTCTCGCCGCCGGTTCGGCCCCCTCCCCTACCTACGCGTCTTAAGTGCCCCATTACGGACGGAGGGGTGGTGGCGGCAGCGGCGGCGGAATTGCTCGCCTGAGAGGAGGCAGGCGGCGGCGGAGGGAGTGTTAGCAGTGGAGGCGAGTAGGGTTTGGATACCGAACTCCCCTCCACGGCCCATTTTAATACGGAGTGGCCGCCGAGTTTCTCGGGCCCCCGAACTCGTTTTACGGGTCAGGCCACGAGTTCGGGCTATGTTCTGGACCTCTTTCGTCTTGAACCCGTTTTGTCGCCGAACTTTTTCGGTTTCAGCCCGTTTTACAGGCTCTGTTAGAGTTGCTCTAACATAATAGTTATGTTGTTCCATTAAGAAAAAAAAGTTGAAGCATTGTTGTTTGGTTTTAGTTAAATTCGATGTGAATTTGAACTACTTGGAAAATTTTGGAGTATACTTCTTTTTTTGACGAAAAATTTATCGTTCAACTCCCTCTACTATAGTCCTTAAAATTTAAGATGGAGCGTGCAACGTAGATCGACGGCGTCCCTCGAGTGTTAGGAATAAGCACTCCGAGTCCGGCACGATGTCGTACGTCTCCGTATACGAGTATGTATACGTACATGTTCCGGGTAGGAACACTACGTGTGTTGCACGGTTCAGAGTATACATGATGTAACCGAGTAGTACTAGAGTTAGTCACCGACTAGGTTTGGTTTAGCTAGCTAGATGTGCTATTTATATGCTTGTAACCTGAACGTGTAAACCACCGTGAGTTGAGATTCAATACAAAGAAAAGGACCGAGACGGCCCTTTGGCTAAATTGTTTTGCTGCGTTACGTGAAGTAGCTAGTAGCTAGCTGATCTAAAGGAAGATCGAGCTAGCTAGGTTCAGCTTGGTGGAACGTGTGCATCGCGGCGGAAAGAAAGTATTCGCGTACGTGTGTGACATCTCGCCGGAAGCTCATCGTCAGCGTCGTCGGAAAGCACTCGACGGCAGGGGCTGTGTTTGGTATCAGATCGGCGAGAGTACTGCCGGGTCTGGGCCAACAATTGGTATCAGAGCCTCGTGGAGGATCTCCTAGTAACGGGAGGTCATGACGAAGGAAGTGGGCGAGTATTTAGGCGTTGCGGCGCCGGTGTCGACGCAGTATCCGCAGTACATCCGCGACAACTACACGGTGTGGGCGACCACGATGGAGTGGGCGCTCGAGTCCAACGAAATCTGGGAGGCTATCGATCCCGGCGGCGACGAGTTCAAGAAGGGCGCGTCGAAGTACCGCAAGGACCGACATGCACTCACGGCCATCTGCTCGGTGATGCCGATGGACGTGAAGCAGCACCTAATCTCGAAGACATCTGCGAAGGAGGCGTGGGAGACGATCAAGACGCTGAATCTTGGTCATGCGCGTGTCCGCGAGGCGGCCCTACAAACCTTGCAGAAGAAGTACGAGAATCTGGAGATGGGAGAAGATGAGACGTTGGACGCCTTCGCTTCGAGGGTCGCTACATTGGTCAATGGGATTCGCGCGCTCGACGAGAAGCTCGAGGAGATCTCGATCGTAAGGCGTTTCCTTCGCGCGGTGCCGCCGCGTTACTTGTCCGTTGTTTCGGCGATCGAGCAGTGCGTTGATCTCAAGACTCTCACGATGGATGATCTAGTTGGACGGTTCAAGGCTCATGATGAGCGGATGAAGATCACCTACGGTGATACGGTACCGGAAGAGCACGTTATGCTAACCCGTGCCCAGTGGCAGGCGGTGGTCGCCAAAGAGAAGGGCGATAAGGCATATGACAATAGAAGTGATAAGGAAGCTTCTTTCCCAGCGAGAAAGTACATCGCAGGGGAGGACGAGGACGACGCTCCGCCGAGGAGGAAGTTTGACATAAAGAAAGTAAGATGTCATAACTGCGGCGAGCTCGGTCACTTCAAGGTTGATTGCCGGAAACCACCAAAGCCAAAGGAAAGGGCTCTCATCGCCCAGGAAGGAGATGATGGACCGATGATGCTGATGCTTGAAGTATGCGAGCAGAAGGACGAGGAGGAGCTACCTCCTCCATCACCGGCTACGGAGATTGTGATGGATCACGGTCTACTGTGTGTGGATCACGTGGAAAAGCTATGTGACGAAGGTGTCGTCGAGAAGCAACGGAGTTCCCCGTTTTCACGTGAAACCACGGATCAGGCAAGTGAAGCTTTGGAGCTCGTTCATGGCGATATATGCGGTCCAATTTCACCCGCAACCCCGTCCGGCAATGAGTACTTCATGCTTGTGGTGGATGATATCAGCCAATACATGTGGATTGTGTTGTTGAAGAGTAAAGATCTAGGTCTACAAGCATTCGAGAAGATCAAGGAAGCTGGAGAAATCGAAGCAAGGGAGAAGAGAAAGTCCCTACGCATAGACCGGGGTGGTAAATTGAAGCATACGGTGGTGGCCATGGCACGGAGCATGATGGAGAGCAAAGGCTTGCCAGGAAAGTTCTGGGGTGAGGCAGTCAACACGGCTGTCTACTTGCTGAACAGGGCGCCAACTAGGAGTATGGTTGGCGGGACTCCGTACGAAGCATGGTACGGACGCAAGCCCTCAGTTGATCATCTTAGCACCTTCGGGTGTGTGGCCCATGTCAAGACGGTGTCCAGCCATAAAAGGAATTTGGAGGATCGGAGTACTCCAATGATCATGACTGGCTATGAAAAAGGCTCGAAGGCATACCGTTTGTGCAATCCCTCGACGAACAAGGTGATTGTCACGTGCGATGTAGTCTTCGAGGAAGACTTATCATGGATTTGGAACTCCACGGAGCCGGATGATACTTTTACTGTGGTTCATAGTGAAGTTGAGCATGCAGATGATCAACCTGGAAAAGACATGGACGAGTCGAGCGGTACATCGAGTTCATCTACGTCGGAACCTTATGACGCTGATGCAGAAGCTGAAAACTTGGGACGTCGTTTTGCATGTCCGGCGGGCGCTACGCTTGGTGATGCATCACTAGTCCCATGCAGCCCAGGGAGCGGCTTGGCATGGCTGCCAGGCTCACACGCGTGGGCAGGAGCTCTGCAAGGGAGCATATGCAGCAGCGCAGGAGGTGTTCGGGCTGGTAGTCCAAGCAGGCTAGGAGGGCCGGATGGAGCTCTGCCTGGAGGCCTTGATGCTCAGCCGAGCAATTCAGGTGGGCAGGTCAGGCCTGGAGAGGCTCTACCGCCAGGACATAGTCCAGAAAGAGTGTTGGGACGAGAACCAGAAGCTAGCGTTGAAAGCCACGCTTTGCCAGGAGCTACGTCGCCAGAAGAAACAACAAACGGGCAGGCCTCGTGCCCAGCAAGTAGGTCAGAAAGGAGCAGACTTTGCGCTGCACTAATAGAGTCAAAAGAGAGCAACGGTTCAGCTGATTTGGGTGGAGGTAGACCAGTTCAGGCTGCACTTGTTCCGCTGGAAGCAGATATTCCAGTAAGGAGGCACACACGTTACATGTGTCTAGAGCTGATGGAACTAGCTATGCACGAGCTAGCTTGTACGGGGGTGCATTATAGCCAAAACCATCGGCAAGAATCGCATCCATCAGGTAAGGAGCTAGCTATGCATGTTCCTTTGAATCTCGGGGAGGAAGTACTTCGACGAGATTACAAAGGTGAGTCGCGAAGAAGCGACGTGGGTCCTCAGCTAGCAAGTGAAGGATCCGCAAGTGAAGAAACAAGTGCGACGTCGGGCGCAGAAGAGTATGTCGTGCTATCTCTACTTACACTGGAGACGAGACGACTACGACCGACACGAGCACGCATGCGACGCGTGTTGAACTACTATTCGAAGAAGGAACTTCGGACGGTAAATAATCCGGTGAAGATGAAGCACACGAAGCAATGTTTGTTCATCAAGGAACCGGTGAAGACTGAAGACGCGGACAAGGACTGTCAGCGTGAAGCTCAGGAGAAGCCGGCGAAGGTAAAGTCGGTAACATGGGTGCCACGAGGAACGGCGAAAGCAATGCCGATGAAGACGCCTGCAAGAAACAGCTGGCGCATTTGGGACCCTGGTGGAAGTGAAGCACACGTCGTGCTTAGGGGGTGATTGTTAGGAATAAGCACTCCGAGTCCGGCACGATGTCGTACGTCTCCGTATACGAGTATGTATACGTACATGTTCCGGGTAGGAACACTACGTGTGTTGCACGGTTCAGAGTATACATGATGTAACCGAGTAGTACTAGAGTTAGTCACCGACTAGGTTTGGTTTAGCTAGCTAGATGTGCTATTTATATGCTTGTAACCTGAACGTGTAAACCACCGTGAGTTGAGATTCAATACAAAGAAAAGGACCGAGACGGCCCTTTGGCTAAATTGTTTTGCTGCGTTACGTGAAGTAGCTAGTAGCTAGCTGATCTAAAGGAAGATCGAGCTAGCTAGGTTCAGCTTGGTGGAACGTGTGCATCGCGGCGGAAAGAAAGTATTCGCGTACGTGTGTGACATCTCGCCGGAAGCTCATCGTCAGCGTCGTCGGAAAGCACTCGACGGCAGGGGCTGTGTTTGGTATCAGATCGGCGAGAGTACTGCCGGGTCTGGGCCAACATCGAGGACGACCGCCGGGACCAATGAATTGTCTCGCTCTGAATTGTGGTGGTTGCGGGAATGCTGCGACAATTCAAGAGATAAGTGTCCTGGTAAAGGCACATATTCCCAAGGTTGTTTTCCTGTGTGAAACTCGCCAGAAGAGTGAGCGAGTGGCTCGTCTGAAGAATATACTGGGATTGGCGGGTTTTGCTGGTTCTGATAGCGATGGTTTGAGTGGTGGGCTGGCTCTGTTCTGGCAGGATAGCGTGCATGTTGAGATACTACAATGTACAGAGAGGTTCATTGATGCTAATATCAGAATATCACCTTCCGAACCATTATGGCATGCTACATTTGTGTATGGGGAACCGCGAGTTGAAAATCGCCATCGCATGTGGTCTGCGCTATGTGATTTGAAGGCGTCTTCCACGCTGCCATGGTTTGTTGTTGGAGATTTCAATGAGGCCCTGTGGCAATATGAACACTTTTCAGCGAATCCTCGTGCAGAAAATCAGATGAGTGCCTTCCGGGATGCCTTAATGATCTGTGGCTTAAAGGACCTAGGGTTCAAAGGGTTACCGTACACCTATGATAACAGAAGACCTGGGCAGAGCAATGTGCGTGTCCGCTTGGATAGGGCGGTGGCGGATGATAGTTGGAGGGACATCTTCACAGAGGTCAGTGTGGTTCATCTTGTCACGCCTTGCTCCGACCATGTCCCTATCTTGGTCCAACTTGGCAGGGAGGAGCGGGTACAGTTGGGTCAGAAATGTTTGAACTATGAGATACTGTGGGAACGAGATGGTGCGCTCCCGGAAGTGATTAAAAATGCATGGTCCAATGCGGGTGCCAAATCCGATATGGGAGATGTTCAAGAGGCGCTGAAGCAGGTTATGGATACGCTGCACAAATGGGGGGGAAAGAAGTTTGGTAATATCACAAGAGAACTCTCTCGGATAAGAAGGAAACTTGAAGGTATGATGGCAAATGATGCACCACGATCTGAGATCCGTGAAGCTATGGATACAATGAATGAACTATTGTACAAGGAAGAAATGTTGTGGCTTCATAGATCCCGGATTGCATGGCTAAGAGAGGGGGACCGAAATACTCGCTTTTTCCATAATAAAGCGGTGTGGCGTGCAAAAAAGAATAGGATTAAATCCTTGAAGGACCAGGATGGTGTTGTCCAGGACACTCCCACGGAGATGGAACGTATGACTAGATCATACTTCCAGTCTGTATATACGCGTGATCCCCCCCCTGGAGTCATCACCGGTGGTGGATCTTATTTCACCGAATATTAATGAAGAGGTAAATGGGAGGCTATGCAAAGCTTTTACAGCGGACGAAACATCAGATGCTCTCTTTCAGATTGGGCCGCTAAAGGCGCCGGGGCCTGATGGTTTTCCCGCCCTTTTTTCAGCGTAATTGGGGAGTACTTGTTGAAGTATAAATGCATTGCCTAATCTCTTCCATCAGATCGGTCTTTTGGTTGCATTGGTTATAGCATGCAGTTCTACATGGTATCAGAGCCAAGAGGTCTTGAGTTCAAGACCCGGCTGGCGCAATATAAAATAAAAATATTGCAGCCCACTTTCGGTCCACGTTTAGGCCTGAGGGAGCCACACGTGAGGGGAGTGTTGAAGTATAAATGCATTGCCTAATCTCTTCCATCAGATCGGTCTTTTGGTTGCATTGGTTAGAGCATGCAGTTCTACAGTACTGAAGGATGAAATTGTACAAGCGGTTTTGCTGGTTTTTGAGACAGGAAACATGCCGCTTGGGGTTAATGACACATCAATAGTTCTGATTCCGAAGGTGGATAATCCGAGTGAGCTCAGAGATTTTAGACCCATCAGCTTGTGCAATGTTATTTATAAAGTTATCTCAAAATGTCTAGTGAACCGCCTAAGACCGGTACTGGGAGATATTATTTCAGAGAATCAAAGTGCCTTTGTTCTTGGGCGCCTTATTACTGATAATGCTCTGCTTGCCTTTGAGTGTCTTCATTTCATGGAGCATGGGGCGAAAGCTACTGATCCTTTTTGCGCATATAAGCTTGATTTGTCAAAAGCATATGACAGGGTCGACTGGATCTTTCTGGAGGAGGTGATGCATAAAATGGGCTTTGCTCATCAGTGGGTACAATGGATAATGTTGTGTGTGACCACGGTGAGATACTCCGTAAAACTTAATGGAGCCTTATTGGAAGCGTTCTCCCCAACGAGAGGTTTACGACAGGGTGATCCCTTATCCCCGTTCTTGTTTCTCTTTGTTGCTGATGGTCTCTCTGCCTTGTTGAAAGCAGAGGTTACCGCGGGTGGTATTTCTCCTGTCAAGGTCTGTCGGCGTGCTCCAGGTATATCTCATCTTCTCTTCATTGATGACACTCTCCTCTTCTTCAAAGCTGAGGGAGCGCAAGCGAATCGTGTGAAGCAAGTAATTGATACTTATGCGCTGAGTACGGGGCAACTAATAAATCCGGCTAAGTGCTCAATACAATTCAGCCGCCTTTGCCCAGTTGCTATGCAGGAGGAGATCCGGGGCATCTTGGATGTTCGGAGGGGAGATTTTGAGGATAAGTATTTGGGGCTACCCACTCCAGAAGGTAGAATGAATAGAGGAAAGTTTCAGAATTTACAAGACAAATTATGTAAACGCATACTCCAATGGGGGGACCTGTCTCAAGGTGGTAAAGAAGTCTTAATCAAGGCAATAGCACAGGCTCTTCCCACATACATAATGGGGGTATTTAAATTACCTTTTTCGGTCTGTGATGATCTAACCAAGTTAGTGAGGAATTTCTGGTGGGGTGCAGATCGAGGAAAAAGGAAAACTCATTGGATGAGCTGGGCTAGAATGTGTAGACCAAAGTATGAAGGCGGTATTGGGTTTCGAGATATGCGTATTTTTAATCAAGCTCTCCTAGCTCGGCAAGCATGGAGGCTAATTGATAAACCAGAGAGTTTATGTGTCCGGGTTCTCAGAGCAAAGTATTACCCCCAGGGGAATATTGTGGATACTGTATTCACCGGTAATCTGTCATCGACTTGGACTGCAATTGCGTATGCATGGTATGGAGCTGCTTAAGAAGGGCTTGATATGGCGTATTGGTAATGGCAAGTCAGTCCGTGTGTGGAGGGATAACTGGATACCTCGTGATTACATGCTGAAAGTTATTGGGCCACGTGGTGGGAAGTCTAGACTAAACCGTGTGTCAAGTCTTGTTGACGAAAATGGTGCCTGGAAGGCGTAATTGGTTAGGAAAACATTCCCGCCAATTGATGCAGACATTATTCTAAAAATCAAAACGTCACCTCGACATGATGAAGACTTTCTTGCATGGCAGACAGAGAAAGGGGGTGTTTTTACTGTCCGGAGTGCATACAAGCTTGGGCTCTCTCTCATGTCCCTGGAGAGAGGCTATGAAGCATCAAGTGTTGCGCCTGTTGATAACAGAGACATCTGGAGAGTTATCTGGAAGAGTAATGTGCCTGAGAAAGTTCGCATATTTTTGTGGAGGGCCGTTCAGAATTCCCTTGCTACTGAGATGAATAAGCAGAAGCGGAATATGCAAGTTACTGGGTTGTGTCCTATCTGTGCCATGGAGAAGGAAGACGGCGCTCACGTCTTCTTCCGATGTCCGCATGCCATAGCATTTTGGCAAGCTATGCGTGAAGTATGGATGATCCCGAGAATTGATAACCTAGCTGGGCCTCGAGAGAAGTGGCTGGAGGAGCTCCTCTTATCTCTTTCAAAGGAGGCACTCGATAAGGTGATGATGATTCTCTGGAGAATCTGGTTTGTCCGCAATGAGATAACTCATAATAAGCCAATGCCAGCAGTGGAAGGATCTAGAAGGTTCATCTGCAGTTATATGACATCTTTGTCCAGTCTCTCGAACTCCACAAATGAGGAGATGCTGAAAGGGAAGAGGCCGATCGGTCATCTCATCTCTGTCGACAATGAAAAACCAAGCTAGACCACGTTGTACCCATGGGTGCGACCTCCTGAAGGGGTGATGAAGCTGAATGTAGATGGTTCGTTTATGGCATCAGATGGCAAGGCAGGGGCTGGTATGATCTTGCGGGCACATGATGGGACTATTATTTTTTCTGCGTGCAGATCCCTCTGTCAGTGTAATTCCGCGCTGGAGGCGGAGCTCTGTGCCATTATGGAGGGTATTGCTCTAGCGGTAGAGCATTGTCAGCAGCCAATTTTGGTCGAAACAGACAGCGCGGAGGCAGTGCAGATGCTGACAGCTAGTGCAAGGGATCGCTCGCCCATGGGACATATTGTTGCTGAAGCTAGGACCCTTTTAATCTCTGAACAGGTGACTGGTGTTTTTAAGATTGCTAGATCGCAAAATGTAGCTAGTCATATGTTAGCTGGTTATGGTAGATTGAATGACCATCCTGCTGTGTGGTTAGAGATAGGGCCAGAGTCTATTCTGGATGCCCTTGTAAGGGATTGTAACAACTCTATATCTGCTTAATACAATCCTTTTTCCCCGCAAAAAAAAAAAGTACCGGCCAAGAAACGAAATGTTTGGAGACTACATATATGCTTCTATGTTAATTAAGTACCGGCCTGCGCGGAAGGAATAGAATCTGATTTGATGATCATCTAATTTCTTGAAAGCTATATTGTATCGCTTTACTATTAGTTTGCGATACGACCGTGGTAGGTCGCACGCCCGGATCGATCGATCGTCTGGATATTGATGGTACAACTTGGCCCATGTAAAGAGCATAGGATAAAACCAGCCCAAAACACAAGCGATTAAAAAGACGAGGGCTGCCAATTTTCTGAAGCTACGAACAAGCCGCCTTGAAAAATAAAAACAAGCAGGAGCATTATTCTTGGGGCTAAGATCCAACGATCGGAAGGAGGATTAAATGTTGATGCTAGTTTTGACCCTATTTCAGGTTCAGGTGGTACTGGAGCAATTATCCGAGACAACCATGGTTTTTTCATTTCGGGATGTAATCGAACCCTCCCCTACATTGCTGATGCTCCTACAGCGGAAGCCATGGCCCTACGTGAGGGCCTCCTCCTGGCTGGACAGATTGGATGTAACAAGCTCATGGTCGAATCCGATTGTTTGGAAGTGATACAAATTATGCAAGATGGAGGGTTTTCGAGTGGAGCAGCAGCAGCGATTTATGAGGAATGTTGTTTCCTTTGCCGTGGTTTTACCTCAGTTTCTTTTAGTCATTGTGCTAGGGAAGCAAATAGTGCTGCTCATAGTTTAGCTGCTAGAGCGGAGGGGTTAGATAGTGTGGTCTGGCATGAAGACCCCCCTGATTTTCTCCTTCCTGTAATCACCATGGTTGTAACTATACTGTGATCGCGGCAGCAGGTTTCAGACGCACTCTTTTTCTTCTAGGGTACCTAAGGGGAGTGGAAGGTTTTTAATGAGGCGGCCTGCTGTTTTGCTTAATAAAGTGGAGTTTACAGTTTCCAAAAAAAAAACGATCGGAAGGAGGATAAAGGAGTAATTGCACGTTGGCTATCTGGATCAGACGAAATCATATTGTTTCTATGAAATATGAAGAGCATATATATCTGGAAACGAATAAATCCTGACAGGCGTTGACTTCGGGGTAGGTGCCACTGCTGGCCAGACCAAGCTCGACCGGCATACTAGCGCTGGCGAATGGAGGAAGAAGAGTATTCGGTTAGGAGGCGCCTCGACGACGCCGTCGCCATGAACCATATTGTTTCTATGAAATATGAAGAGCGCATATTTTCGGCGATAACTATGATGCGCGTAGATGTACACGTCCGTTGGGAACCCCAAGAGGAAGGTATGATGCGCACAGCAGTAAGTTTCCCTCAGTATGAAACCAAGGTTATCGAACCAGTAGGAGCCAAGAAGCACGTGAAGGTTGTTGGTGGAGGAATGTAGTGCGGCGCAACACCAGTGAAACCGGCGCCAACGTGGAACCTGCACAACACAATCAAAGTACTTTGCCCCAACGTAACAGTGAGGTTGTCAATATCACCGGCTTGCTGAAAACAAAGGATTAAACGTATCGAGTGGAAGATTGTGTTTGTTTGCAAAGAACAGTAAAAACAGAGATTGCGGTAGAATGTATTCAGATGTAAAAGAATGGACCGGGATCCACAGTTCACTAGAGGTGTCTCTCCAATAAGATAACTAACATGCTGGGTGAACAAATTACAGGCGGGCAATTGAAAAATAAAGATTCAATACATATCAACGATGATTACTATGTGATTTACTCAGGGCATTACGACAAAGTACATAGACCGCTATCAGCATGCATCTATGCCTAAATAATCCACCTTTAGGTTATCATCCGAACCCCTTCGGTATTAAGTTGTAAACAACAGATAATTGCATTAAGTATGGTGCGTAATGTAATCAACACGAATATCCTTAGACAAAGCATCAATGTTTTATCCCTAGTAGCAACATCCACATCCACAACTTTCTGTCTCACTGTCCCAGATTTAATGGAGGCATGAACCTACTATCGAGCATAATTACTCCCTCTTGGAGTTACAAGTATCAACTTGGCCAGAGCCTCTACTAGCAACGGATAGCATGCAAGAACATAAACAACACATATATGATAGATTGATAATCAACTTAACATAATATTCTATATTCATCGGATCCCGCCAAACACAACATGTAGCATTACAAATAGATGATCTTGATCATGTTAGGCAGCTCACAAGATCTAAACAATGATGGCACAAGCGGAGAAGACAACCATCTAGCTACTGCTATGGACCCATAGTCCAAGGATGAACTACTCACGCATCAATCCGGAGGCGGGCATGATGATGTAGAGCCCCTCCGGTGATGGTTCCCCTCTCCGGCAGGTGCCGGAGGCGATCTCCTGAATCCCCCGAGATGGGATTCGCGACGGTGGCGTCTCTGGAAGGTTTTCCGTATCGTGGCTCTCGGTACGGGGGTTTCGCGACGAAGGCTATTTGTAGGCGGAAGGGTAGGTCGGGGAGGCGTCACGAGGGCCCACACAGCGGCGCGGCCAGGGCGGGCCGCGCCGCCTGGTGTGGCGCCACCTCGTGGCCCCACGTCTCCCTTTCGGTCTTCTGTAAGCTTCGTATAAAAATAGGCCCTGGGCGTTGATTTTCGTCAATTAGAATATTTCCTTACTAGGATTTCTGAAACCAAAAACAGCAGAAAACATCAACTGGCACTTCGGCATCTTGTTAATAGGTTAGTGCCGGAAAATGTATAATAATGCTGTAAAGTATGTATAAAAACATTCAAGTATTGTAATAAAAGTAGCATGGAACATAAGAAATTATAGATACGTTTGAGACGTATCAAGCATCCCCAAGCTTAGTTCCTACTCCCTCGAGTAGGTAAACGATAACACAAATAATTTCTGAAGTGACATGCTACCAACATAATCTTGATCAACATTATTGTAAAGCATATGAGATGAATGGAGTGATCGGAACAAAAGATTGCTAACAAAGATAATGACTAAACAAATGAATCATATAGCAAAACCTTTCATGAATAGTACTTTCAAACAAGTATGAATAAGACTTGCATAAGAGCTAACTCATAAGCAATAAATTCTAAGTAGAATGAATTGAAGCAACACAAAGGATGATTAAGTTTCAGCGAATGCTTTCAACTTGTAACATGTATACCTCATGGATATTTGTTAACATAGAGTAATATAACAGGTGCAATAAGTAAACATGTAAGAATCAATGTACACAGTTAACACAAGTGTTTGCTTCTAAGATAGAAAGAAGTGGGTAAACTGACTCAACATAAAGTAAAAGAATGACCCTTCGCAGAGGGAAGCATTGATTACTATTTTTGTGCTAGAGCTTTTGTTTTGAAAACATAGAAACAATTTTGTCAACGGTAGTAATAATTCATATGTGCTATGCATAATACTTCCTACAAGTTGCATGTCTCATGCATAGAGTACTAATAGTGCTCGCACCTTGTCCTACTTAGCTCGGAAGACACGGATTATCATCACATGACATATGTTTCAACCAAGTGTCACAAAGGGGTACCTCTATGCCGCCTGTACAAGTGTCTAAGGAGAAAGCACGCATTGGATTTCTCGCTTTTGATTATTCTCAACTTAGACATCCATACCGGGACAACATAGACAACAGATAATGGACTCCTCTTTTAATGCTTAAGCATTCAACAAATAATATTCTCATAAGAGATTGAGGTTGTATGTCCAAACTGAAACTTCCACCATGATACATGGCTTTAGTTAGCGGCCCAATGTTCTTCTCTAACATATGCATACTCAAACCATTTGATCATGAAATCGCACTACTTCAGACAAGACGAACATGCATAGCATCTCACATGATATCCAACAAACATAAAGTTGATGGCGTCCCCTAAACATGGTTACCGCTCAACAAGCAACTTATAAGAATTAAGACACATAACTACATATTCATCACCACAATAGTTTTTAAGCTATTTGTCCCATGAGCTATATATTGCAAAGGTAAAGGAATGAAATTTTAAAGGTAGCACTCAAGTAATTTACTTTGGAATGGCAGAAAAATACCACATAGTAGGTAGATATGGTGGACACAAATGGCATGGGTTTTGGCTCAAGGTGTTTGGATGCACGAGAAGCATTTCCTCTCAGTACAAGGTTTGGGCTAGCAAGGTTGTTTGAAGCAAACAAGTATGAACAGGAACAGCAAAACTCACACAAGAACATATTGCAAGAATTATTAAGGCTCTACACTGTCTTTCTTGTTGTTCAAACACTTTACCCGAAAATATCTAGACTTAGAGAGATCAATCATGCAAACCAAATTAAACAAGCTCTACGGTAGTTCTTCATTAATAGATTAAACTACATGATGCAAGAGCTTAAACATGATCTATGAGAGCTCAAACAATTGCCAAATTTACCAAACCATATGCAGCATTTTCTGATTCCAACCAAATAGCAATTTAACGAAGCAATTTCAGCCGCCATGAACATTAAAGCACAATTAAGAACACAAGTGTTCCATATGAAAAAGCGGAGCGTAATATCTCCAATATAAGAATGGTGGGATCCAACTTTATTCAAAACAAAAAACAAAAATAAAAACAAACTGACGCTCCAAGTAAAGAACATAGGATGTGATGAAATAAAAATATAGTTTGACTAGAAGTGACCTGATAATGTTGTCGATGAAGAAGGGGATGCCTTGGGCATCCCAAGCTTAGATGCTTGAGTCTTCTTAAAATATGCAGGGATGAACCACCGGGGCATCCCCAAGCTTAGACCTTTCACTCTTCTTGATCATAGTATATCATCCTCTTCTCTTGACCCTTGAAAACTTCCTTCATACAAACTTCAAGCAAACTCATTAGAGGGTTAGTGTATAACCAAAATTCACATATTCAGAGGTGACACAATCATTCTTAACACTTCTGGACATTGCACAAAGCTTCTGAAAGTTAATGGAACAAAGAAACTCATTCAACATAGCAAAAGCGGCAATGCGAAATAAAGACAGAATCTGTCAAAACAGAACAGTCCGTAAAGATGAATCTGGCAGGGGCACTTAACTTGCTCAAATGGAAAAACTCACAACTAATGAAAGTTGGGTACATATATGAGGATCACGCTCGTAAATTTGCAGATTTTTTCGATTTTTTTACAGAGACTTCTACGAGAATTCGTGACAGATAGCAGTGCTGTTTCCGCGCAGCGATCCAAATCTATCATCAACTTTAACATAAAAATTTTACTTGGCACAAAAACATGATAAGAAGAGGTTGCTACAGTAGTAAACAACTTCCAAGACTCAACAATACAGTAAATAAAATGAAACTTGGGTTATCTCCCAAGAAGTGCTTTCTTTAACGCCTTTAGGCGCAGAAAGTGCAAATCAAGTAACATCAAGAGAAGAAGCATCAAAATCATAACTTGTTCTAATAATAGAATCAAAAGGAAACTTCATTCTCTTTCTAGGGAAGTGTTCCATACCTTTCTTGAGAGGAAATTGATATTTAATATTACCTTCCTTCATATCAATAACAGCACCAACGGTTCGAAGAAAAGGTCTTCCCAACACAATAGGACAAGATGCATTACATTCGATATCTAAGACAACAAAATCAACGGGGACAAGGTTATTGTTAACCGTAATGCGAACATTATGAATCTTCCCCAAAGGTTTTTTTTTAACATTATCAGCAAGATTAACATCCAAATAACAATTCTTCAATGGTGGCAAGTCAAGCATGTCATAAATCTTTTTAGGCATAACAGAAATACTTGCACCAAGATCACATAAAGCATTACATTCAAAGTCATTGAATTCCATTTTAATGATGGGCTCCCAACCATCTTCTAACTTCCTAGGGATAGAAGCTTCAAGTTTTAATTTCTCTTCCCTAGCTTTAATGAGAGCATTTGTAATGTGTTTTGTAAAGGCTAAATTTATAGCACTAGCATTAGGACTTCTAGCAAGTTTTTGTAAGAACTTTATAACTTCAGTAATATGACAATCATCAAAATCTAAACCATTATGTTCTACAGCAATGGAATCATTGTCACCAATATTTTGAAAAATTTCAGCAGTTTTATGACAAACAACAGTTTCAGCAGTTTCAGGCAATTTTGTACGCTTTGCACTAGGAGTAGAAACATTGCCAACACCAATTATTTTACCATTGATAGTAGGAGGTGTAGCAACATGTGTAGAATCAACATTACTAGTGGTGGTAATAGTCCATACTTTAGCTACATTATTCTCTTTAGCAAGTTTTTCTTTTTCTTCTCTATCCCACCTAGCATGCAATTCAGCCAACATTCTAATATTATCATTAATTCGAACTTGGATGACATTTGTTTTAGCAAACCTAGCATCTTTAACTTCCTCACGCATAACTTTCAATTTTAAAAGATCAACATCAAGAGCAAGACTATCAACCTTGGAAGCAAGAACATCAATTTTACCAAGCTTTTCTTCATTTATTGAAAGCAGTTGTGTACTAATAAATTCTTTAAGCATCACTTCAAGACCAGAGGGTACACTCTTATTATTGTTGTAAGAATTACCATAAGAATTACCATAACCATTACCATTATTAGAAGGATATGGCCTATAGTTGTTGTTACCATAATTATTCCTTTAAGCATTGTTGTTGAAATTATTGTTCTTAATGAAACATTTTCTTCTTGAGCAACCAATGAAGCTAAAGGAACATTATTAGGATCAATATGAGATCTACCATTTGCAAGCATAGACATAATAGCATCAATCTTATCACCCAAATAAGAGGTTTCTTCAACAGAATTTACCTTCTTACCTTGAGGATTTCTTTCAGTGTGCCATTCAGAGTAATTGATCATCATATCATCAAGTAACTTAGTTGCGGCGCCTAGAGTGATGGACATTAAAGTACCTCCAGCAGCTGAATCCAATAGGTTCCTTGAGGAAAAATTCAATCCTGCATAAAAGGTTTGGATGATCATCCAAGTAGTCAGTCCATGGGTTGGGCAATTCTTTACCAAAGATTTCATTCTCTCTCATGCTTGAGCAACATGTTCATTATCAAATTGTTTAAAATTCATTATGCTACTTCTTAAAGATATAATCTTAGCAGGAGGATAATATTTACTAATAAAAGCATCTTTACACTTAGTCCATGAATCAATACTATTCTTAGGCAAAGATAGCAACCAATCTTTAGCTCTTCCACTTAATGAGAAAGGAAACAATTTCAATTTTATAATATCACCATGTATATCCTTATACTTTTGCATTTCACAAATTTCAACAAAATTATTAAGATGGGCAAGATCATCGTACTAACACGAGAAAATTGCTCTCTCATAACAAGATTTAAAGCAGGTTTAATTTCATAGAATTCTGCTGTAGTAGCAGGTGGAGCAATAGAGTACATATAAAATCATTATTATTTGTGCTAGTGAAATCACACAACTTAGTATTTTCAGGAGTACCCATTATAACAGTAGTAAAGTAGACTAGGCAAATAAAGTAAAGACAAGTAACTAATTTTTTTGTGTTTTGATATAGAACTAGTAAACAAGACAGAAAGTAAAGTAACTAATTTTTTTGTGTTTTTAATATGAAGCAAACAAGAAAGAATAAAATAAAGTAAAGCAAGACAAAAACAAAGTAAAGAGATTGAAGTGGAGACTCCCTTGCAGTGTGTCTTGATCTCCCCGCAATGGCGCCAGAAATTTATGCGTGATGTACACGTCCGTTGGGAACCCCAAGAGGAAGGTATGATGCGCACAGCAAGTTTCCCTCAGTATGAAACCAAGGTTATCGAACCAGTAGGAGCCAAGAAGCACGTGAAGGTTGTTGGTGGAGGAATGTAGTGCGGCGCAACACCAGTGAAACCGACGCCAACGTGGAACCTGCACAACACAATCAATTTGCCCCAACGTAACAGTGAGGTTGTCAATCTCACCGGCTTGCTGAAAACAAAGGATTAAACGTATCGAGTGGAAGATGGTGTTTGTTTGCAAAGAACAGTAAAAAACTTGCAGTAGAATGTATTCAGATGTAAAAGAATGGACCGGGTCCACAGTTCACTAGAGGTGTCTCTCCAATAAGATAACTAACATCTGGGTGAACAAATTACAGACGGAAATTGACAAATAAAGATTCAATACATATCAACGATGATTACTATGTGATTTAATCAGGGCATTACGACAAAGTATATAGACCGCTATCCAACATGCATCTATGCCTAAATAATCCACCTTCAGGTTATCATCAACCAGTATTAAGTTGTAAACAACAGATAATTGCATTAAGTATGGTGCGTAATGTAATCAACACAAATATCCTTAGACAAAGCATCAATGTTTTATCCCTAGTAGCAACATCACATCCACAACCTTAGAACTTTCTGTCACTGTCCCAGATTTAATGGAGGCATGAACCCACTATCGAGCATAATTACTCCCTCTTGGAGTTACAAGTATCAACAGAGCCTCTACTAGCAACGGAGAGCATGCAAGAACATAAACAACACATATATGATAGATTGATAATCAACTTAACATAATATTCTATATTCATCGGATCCCGCCAAACACAACATGTAGCATTACAAATAGATGATCTTGATCATGTGTTATCACCAGATTTTGGCCAAATCAGGAGATGGGCTGTAAGTGAAGATGGGCTTGAAGGATACACGCGTGAAGCATCTTTGAAGCGGCCTTGCACGAAGAGTTTGGGCTTAATTGCCCGTGTATCTGTAATATAGTAGATCACATTTTAGTTTAGAATTAAAAGATAGAGTTTAACTCGTGCACGGTTGATACGTCTCCAACGTATCGATAATTTCTTATGTTCCATGCTACTTTATTGATGATACCTACATGTTTTATGCACATTATATGTCATATTTATGCATTTTCTGGAACTAACCTATTAACAAGATGCCGAAGAGCCAGTTGCTGTTTTCTTGTTTTTGGTTTCAGAAATCTTAGTAAAGAAATAATCTCGGAATTGGACGAAACTTTCGCCCGGGGTCCTATTTTTGCGAAGCTTCCGGAAGACCGAAGACCTAACGAAGTGGGGCCACGAGGCAGCCAGGGGTGGCCGGCGCGGGCCCTGGCCGCGCCGACCTATCCCCTGGGCCCCTCGTGTGGCCCCTCGCGTTGACCCTCCGCCTACTTAAAGCTCCGCGCGAAACCCCCGGTCGAGAGCCACGATACGGAAAACCTTCAGAGACGCCGCCGCATCCCATCTCGGGGATTCTGGAGATCGCCTCCGGCACCCTGCCGGAGAGGGGATTCATCTCCGGAGGACTCTACACCGCCATGGTCGCCTCCGGAGTGATGAGTGAGTAGTTCACCCCTGGACCATGGGTCCATAGCAGTAGCTAGATGGTCGTCTTCTCCTTGTTGTGCTTCATTGTTGGATCTTGTGAGCTGCCTAACATGATCAAGATCATCTATATGTAATTCTATATGTTGTGTTTGTCGGGATCCGATGGATAGAGAGTACTATGATTATGGTGATTATCAATCTATTGTTCATGTATTGTTTATGATCTTGCATGCTCTCCGTTATTAGTAGAGGCTCGGCCAAGTTTTTGCTCTTAACTCCAAGAGGGAGTATTTATGCTCGATAGTGGGTTCATGCCTCCATTGAATCTGGGACAGTGACAGAAAGTTCTAAGGTTGTGGATGTGCTGTTGCCACTAGGGATAAAACATTGATGCTATGTCTAAGGATGTAGTTGTTGATTACATTACGCACCATACTTAATGCAATTGTCTGTTGCTTTGCAACTTAATATGGGGTTCGGATGATAACCTGAAGGTGGACTTTTTAGGCATAGATGCAGTTGGATGGCGGTCTATGTACTTTGTCGTAATGCCCAATTAAATCTCACTATATTTATCATGTCATGTATATGCATTGTTATGCCTTTCTCTATTTGTCAATTGCCCACCGTAATTTGTTCACCCAACATGCTTTTATCTTATGGGAGAGACACCTCTAGTGAACTGGACCCCGGTCCTATTCTTTACATAGCATACAATCTACTTGTTTTACTGTTTTCTTTGCAAACATCTTCCACTCGATACGTTTAATCCTTTGTTACAGCAAGCCGGTGAGATTGACAACCTCACTGGGACAAAGGTTGTGTTGTGCAGTTCAGTTGGCCGGAATCCCCGTGTTGCGCCGCATCACATTTCGCGACCATCAACCTTCAACGTGCTTCTTGGCTCCTACCGGTTCGATTAAACCTTGGTTTCATACTGAGGGAAACTTGCTTCTATACGCATCATACCTTCCACTTGGGGTTCCCAACGGACGTGTGCATCTACGCGTATCAAGCTAAATTTCTGGCGCGCGTTGGGGAGATCAAGACACGCTGCAAGGGGAGTCTCCACTTCTCAATCTCTTTACTTTGTTTTTGTCTTGCTTTATTTTATTTACTACTTTGTTTGCTGCACTAAATCAAAAAAAAAATTAGTTGCTAGTTTTACTTTATTTATTGTCTTGCTCTCTATAAAACACGAAAAAAAAATTACTTGCATTTACTTTATCTAGTTTGTTTTATTTACCGTTGCTAAAATGAATACCCCTGAAAATACTAAATTGTGTGACTTCACAAATGCAAATAATAATGATTTCCTATGCACACCTATTGCTCCCTACTACAGCAGAATTCTTTGAAATTAAACCTGCTTTAGTAAATCTTGTCATGAGAGAACAATTTTCTGGTGTTAGTTCTGATGATGCTGCTGCCCATCTCAATAATTTTGTTGAACTTTGTGAAATGCAAAAGTATAAAGATGTAGATGGTGATATTATTAAATTGAAAGTGTTTCCTTTCTCATTAAGAGGAAGAGCTAAAGATTGGTTGCTATCTTTGCCTAAGAATAGTATTGATTCATGGACTAAATGCAAGGATGCTTTTATTGGTAGATATTATCCTCCCCTAAAATTATATCTTTGAGAAGTAGCATAATGAATTTTAAACAATTAGATACTGAACATGTTGCTCAAGCTTGGGAGAATGAAAACTTTGGTAAAGAATTGCCCAACCCATGGACTGACTACTTGGATGATCATCCAAACCTTCTATGCAGGACTAAATTTTTCTTCGGAATTTATTGGATTCAGCTGCTGGAGGTACCTTATGTCCATCACATTGGGGGCGGCTACAAAACTTCTTGATGATATGATGATAAATTACTCTGAATGGCACACGGAAAGAGCTCCACAAGGTAAGAAGGTAAATTCTGTTGAAGAAACCTCTTCCTTGAGTGATAAGATTGATGTGATTATGTCTATACTTGTGAATGGTAGATCTAATGTTGATCCAAATAATGTTCCTTTAGCTTCATTAGTTGCTCAAAATTCTAGGGCATATCCTGCTAATGGTAATACTTATGGTAGATATGAGGGAAGGATGCTAGATATTGAAAGATCCACTAAAAACTTTATGCAATCGCAATATGAGCAAAATCAATTGTTTACTAAAACTATGAATGAACAATCTACCTTGTTGAAAAATATAGGAAATCAACTTGAAAATTTGAATAGGGAGATTTCTGGTCTGCAAACTAAAATTTCAAATGCTGAAACCCGAATCTCATACATGTCCGCATCACAATCTTCTTTAATTAATAAAATGGCTGCTAAACCTGATGATATTGATAGTAAGATTACTACTACAGCAAATGCCATCCAAGTTAGAATTAATGAGAATATAAGATTAATGGCTGAATTGCGTGCTAGGTGGGATAGAGAAGAAAATGAAAAACTAGCTAAAGAGAATAATGTAGCTAAAGTTTGGACTATTACCACCACTAGTAATGCTAATTCTCCACATGTTGCTGCACCTCCTACTATCAATGGTAATATAATTGGTGTTGGCAATGTTTCTACTCCTAGTGCAAAGCGTACAAAACTGCCTGAAATTGCTAAAACTGCTGAAACTGCTTGTGATAAAACTGCTGAAATTTTTTCCAACCTTGGGAACAATGATCCCATTGTTGTAGCTCATAATGATTTAGATTTTGATGATTGCCACATCTCTGAAGTTATAAAGTTCTTACAAAAACTTGCTAAAAGTCCTAATGCTAGTGCTATAAATTTAGCCTTTACAAGACATATTACAAATGCTCTCATAAAAGCTAGAGAAGAGAAACTAAAACTTGAAACTTCTATTCCTAGAAAGTTAGAAGATGGTTGGGAGCCCATCATTAAAATGAAATTCAATGACTTTGAATGTAATGCCTTATGTGATCTTGGTGCAAGTATTTGTTATGCCTAAAAAGATTTATGATATGCTTGACTTGCCACCATTGAAGAATTGTTATTTGGATGTTAATCTTGCCGATAATGTTAAAAAGAAACCTTTGGGGAGGATTGATAATGTGCATATTACGGTTAACAATAACCTTGTCCCCGTTGATTTTGTTGTCTTGGATATCGAATGCAATGCATCTTGTCCAATTGTGTTGGGAAGACCTTTTCTTCGAACTGTTGGTGCTGTTATTGATATGAGGGAAGGTAATATTAAATATCAATTTCCTCTCAAGAAAGGTATGGAACACTTCCCTAGAAAGAGAATGAAGTTGCCTTTTGATTCTATTATTAGAACAAGCTATGATGTTGATGCTTCTACTCTCGATGTTACTTGATTTGCACTTTCTGCGCCTGAAAGGCGTTAAAGAAAAGCGCTTATGGGAGACAACCCATGTTTTTACCTACAGCAATTTTTGTTTTGTTGAGTCTTGGAAGTTGTTTACTACTGTAGCAACCTCTCCTTATCATGTTTTTGTGCCAAGTAAAGTTTCTATGTCAAAGTTGATGTTATATTTGGGATTGCTGCGCAGAAACAGCATTGATGTCTGTCACGAATCTGGGCACAATTCTCTGTAGAAAATTCGAAAAATCTGCCAATTTACGAGCGTGATCCTCAGATATGTACGCAACTTTCATTAGTTTTGAGTTTTTCCATTTGAGCAAGTCTGGTGCCATCTCTAAATTCGTCTTTACGGACTGTTCTGTTTTTGACAGATTCTGCCTTTTATTTCGCATTGCCTCTTTTGCTATGTTGGATTTATTTCTTTGATCCACTAATGTCCAGTAGCATTATGCAATGTCCAGAAGTGAAAATAATGATTGTGTCACCTCTGAATGAGTGAATTATTAATTGTGCACTAACCCTCTAATGAGTTTGCTTGAAGTTTGGTGTGAAGGAAGTTTTCAAGGGTCAAGAGAGGAGAATGATATACTATGATCAAGAGGAGTGAAAGCTCTAAGCTTGGGGATGCCCCGTGGTTCACCCCTGCATATTTTAAGAAGACTCAAGCGTCTAAGCTTGGGGATGCCCAAGGCATCCCCTTCTTCATCGACAACATCATCAGGTTCCTCCCCGAAACTATATTTTTATTCAATCACATCTTGTATTCTTTGCTTGGAGCGTCGGTTTGTTTTCGTTTTGTTTTTTGTTTGAATAAGATGGATCCTAGCATTCACTTTGGGGAGAGACACGCTCCGCTGTTGTGTATGGACACATGTGTCCTTAGGCTTTACTCATAATTCAAGGCGAAGTTTCTTCTTCGTTAAATTGTTACATGGTTGGAATTGGAAAATGCTACATGTAGTAATTCTAAAATGTCTTGGATAATGTGATGCTTGGCAATTGTCGTGCTCATGTTTAAGCTCTTGCATCATATGCTTTGCACCCATTAATGAAGAAATACATAGAGCTTGCTAAAATTTGATTTGCATATTTGGTTTCTCTAAGGTCTAGATAATATCTAGTATTGAGTTTTGAACAACAAGGAAGACAGTGTAGAGTCTTATAATGTTTACAATATGTCTTTTATGTGAGTTTTGCTGCACTTGTTCATCCTTGAGTTTGCTTCAAATAACCTTGCTAGCCTAAACCTTGTATCGAGAGGGAATACTTCTCATGCATCCAAAATCCTTGAGCCAACTACTATGCCATTTGTGTCCACCATACCTACCTACTACATGGTATTTCTCCGCCATTCCAAAGTAAATTGCTTGAGTGCTACCTTTAAAATCCATCATTCACCTTTGCAATATATAGCTCATGGGACAAAATAGCCTTAAAAACTATCGTAGTATTGAATATGTACTTATGCACTTTATATTTTATTAAGTTGCTTGTTGTGCGATAACCATGCTTGGGGAACGCCATCAACTATTGTTGAATATCATGTGAGTTGCTATGCATGTCCGTCTTGTCTGAAGGTCTATCATTTTAGTGGTTGGAGCATGCAAAAATTGTTAGAGAAGAACATTGGGCCGCTAACTAAAGCCATGAACCATGGTTGAAGTTTCAGTTTTGGACATATATCCTCAATCTCATATGAGAATAATAACTTTGCTACATGCTTATGCATTTAAGAGGAGTCCATTATCTGTTGTCCATGTTGTCCCGTATGGATGTCTAAGTTGAGAATAATCAAAAGCGAGAAATCCAAAATGCGAGCTTTCTCCTTAGACCTTTGTACAGGCGGCATGGAGGTACCCCTTTGTGACACTTGGTTGAAACATGGCATGCAAAGATCCGGTAGTCCAAGTTAAGTAGGACGGTGCGGGCACTATTAGTATACTATGCATGAGGCTTGCAACTTGTAAGATATAATTTTCATAACTCATATGCTTTATTACTACCGTTGACAAAATTGTTTCATGTTTTCAAAATAAAAGCTCTAGCACAAATACAGCAATCGATGCTTTCCTCTTTGAAGGACCATTCTTTTACTTTTATTGTTGAGTCAGTTTACCTATCTCCTTCCACCTAAGAAGCAAACACTTGTGTGAACTGTGCATTGATTCCTACATACTTGCATATTGCACTTGTTATATTACTTTATGTTGACAATATCCATGAGATATACATGTTATAAGTTGAAAGCAACCGCTGAAACTTAATCTTCCTTTGTGTTGCTTCAACACCTTTACTTTGATTTATTGCTTTATGAGTTAACTCTTATGCAAGACTTATTGATGCTTGTCTTGAAGTACTATTCATGAAAAGTCTTTGCTTTATGATTCAGTTGTTTACTCATGTCATTACCTTTGCTTTGATCTGCATTCATTACATATGTTTACAAATAGTATGATCAAGATTATGATGGCATGTCACTTCAGAAATTATCTTTGTTATCGTTTTACCTGCTCGGGACGAGCAGAACTAAGCTTGGGGATGCTGATACGTCTCCAACGTATCGATAATTTCTTATGTTCCATGCTACTTTATTGATGATACCTACATGTTTTATGCACATTATATGTCATATTTATGCATTTTGGAACTAACCTATTAACAAGATGCCGAAGAGCCAGTTGCTGTTTTCTGCTGTTTTTGGTTTCAGAAATCTTAGTAAAGAAATATTCTCGGAATTGGACGAAACTTTCGCCCAGGGTCCTATTTTTGCACGAAGCTTCCAGAAGACCGAAGACCTAGAAGTGGGGCCACGAGGCAGCCAGGGGGGTGGCCGCGCCCCGGCCCGCGCCGACCTATCCCCCGGGCCCTCGTGTGGCCTCGCGTTGACCCTCCGCCTACTTAAAGCTTCCGTCGCGAAACCCCCGCACCGAGAGCCACGATACGGAAAACCTTCAGAGACGCCGCCGCCGCGAATCCCATCTCGGGGATTCTGAGATCGCCTCCGGCACCCTGCCGGAGAGGGGATTCATCTCCCGGAGGACTCTACACCGCCATGGTCGCCTCCGGAGTGATGAGTGAGTAGTTCACCCCTGGACCATGGGTCCATAGCAGTAGCTAGATGGTCGTCTTCTCCTTGTTGTGCTTCATTGTTGGATCTTGTGAGCTGCCTAACATGATCAAGATCATCTATATGTAATTCTATATGTTGTGTTTGTCGGGATCCGATGGATAGAGAGTACTATGATTATGGTGATTATCAATCTATTGTTCATGTGTTGTTTATGATCTTGCATGCTCTCCGTTATTAGTAGAGGCTGGCCAAGTTTTTGCTCTTAACTCCAAGAGGGAGTATTTATGCTCGATAGTGGGTTCATGCCTCCATTGAATGGGGACAGTGACAGAAAGTTCTAAGGTTGTGGATGTCTGTTGCCACTAGGGATAAAACATTGATGCTATGTCTAAGGATGTAGTTGTTGATTACATTACGCACCATACTTAATGCAATTGTCTGTTGCTTTGCAACTTAATACTGGAGGGGTTCGGATGATAACCTGAAGGTGGACTTTTTAGGCATAGATGCAGTTGGATGGCGGTCTATGTACTTTGTCGTAATGCCCAATTAAATCTCACTATATTTATCATGTCATGTATATGCATTGTTATGCCTTTCTCTATTTGTCAATTGCCCGACTGTAATTTGTTCACCCAACATGCTTTTATCTTATGGGAGAGACACCTCTAGTGTGTGGACCCCGGTCCTATTCTTTACATAGCATACAATCTACTTTTTTTTCTTTGCAAACATCTTCCACTCGATACGTTTAATCCTTTGTTACAGCAAGCCGGTGAGATTGACAACCTCACTTCGTTGGGACAAAGTACTTGGGTTGTGTTGTGCAGGTTCGCGTTGGCGCCGGAATCCCTGGTGTTGCGCCGCATCACATTTCGCGACCATCAACCTTCAACGTGCTTCTTGGCTCCTACTGGTTCGATTAAACCTTGGTTTCATACTGGGAAACTTGCTTCTATACGCATCATACCTTCCACTTGGGGTTCCCAACGGACGTGTGCATCTACGCGTATCAACGGTTAGGTGCACGCCCGAATTAGAAAGTCCCTTGGACTATAAATATGTATCTAGGGTTATCGGAAAAGGAGGACAATCACATTCACAACAAACACAAATCAGGCGCATCGCCACCCCTTCTTTCGAGGGTTTCTCCCGGGTAAGCATCATGCCTAGATCGCATCTTGCGATCTAGCACGTTTATTCGTTTACCTTGTGTTGCTCGTGCTGAAGCGTTGTTGATGGCGAGTAGCACTACTTATCGTAGATGTTTTGGGGCTTGCATAGATGCTTTTCTTACGCATATCTGCTTAGCTGTGCCGTCCCTCGATATCTAGCTGCCCTTGCACCTATCCAGGTGTAAGGGCAGCATCTTGCTTGTTCGTTGTTTAGTAGATCCGATCCGTTATAGTTGCTCCTTGATTCTTCAAGGATTGGTTTAATATCCGTATGGTTAGGCCTTGCAAACGGGTTGAACGATCTGGTAGTGCGTTAGGTATGGTTTGTTAGTCCTAAGAGGGATGTTCCGGGAATTAACTTAATGTTGGTTTTTAGGCCTCTTTTAGGGTTAGTTTTCCATTATCTTTCGTGTCTATTAGGCTCAACTACGCGTAGGATGTTCCGATCATACGGTGAAAACCCTAAACTGTCGTAGATTGGTTTAGCTTTATACTGATCAAGCAGGAGCCCCATGTCAGCGTTAACCCTACGTAAACCATGGGGCGATCGGCTTTGTGAGCCGATCCACAGGGCAACCTGAGAGCCGATAGGGCTCGTATTTAATGTTTACGTGTGCCATGCAGAAACTAATCGAAGCAATCCAACACCTTCCGACCAGGTATAGGTCAGGTGGCACGCCTTGCAACCACTAGGACGTGTGCCGAGCATTTTTGACGGATCGAGGGACCATCAGCAGCCTTGGAAGTCTCCCGGCTCTTCGTGTTGCTTAACCACTGCTCGCCACTGCAGCATGGACGACTTGTACCACGAAGGAGCAAACTCGATCGGCCCGCTACGTCGCTACTGATCTGCATGGGTGTGGTGAGCTAAAGCGCCGCTGACTCTTGCCTCCGCACGCATCGCCACATCCTCCTCGCATGGGACCACCGCCTGCAGTACTATCGCACAGCCAACCAATTGTTCCGCCGCAAAACCCAGATGCAGGAACGGGAATCCGCCGACGATCTTCCCTGGTGTGCGCCGTCCCTGAACTACTGGGAGCGCTGGCCGTGGAGGCGTGGACCCCCAACAAAAACCTGCAACAACGGTTTGTGGCGAGCAATCTTTGGGAGGCAAGAGCAGGCTCGGTGTTGCTTTTATCGAAGCGATCGAGGCCAACTACGGATTTCGTGAAGGATTAGATTTCCTCATCAGAATCCGGCTCGAGCACGAGGCAGGCGAGACGTAACGAACCAAGAAACCAGAGACGGACGAAAAACCATAGGGAACGACCAGACGGACGAAACCAGGGAAACGCTTCTCCTTTTATTATTAGGTATAGATATGGTTGTTTGGACATGTTTTGTAAGAAAACATTCCATGGTTAAAAGTTTCAACGGTATTTCTAACATTTTTAGTGGCAGCGAACAAATGTTTCTGAAATTTCTGTCTAGATTGTAAAGACATCCCAAGTATATTCAAAATTTGGTCAAAACTCGTCATAAGCTGAAGAAAATAATTCACGCGATGATTATTCTTTCCAAAGCAGCAAGAAATTCAGAAATTTATGTGGGTCTTAACTTTATCTACGTTGCACGCTCCATCTTAAATTTTAAGGACTATAGTAGAGGGAGTTGAACAATAAATTTTTCGTCAAAAAAATAAGTATAATCCAAAATTTTCCCAGTAGTCCAAATTCACATCGAATTTAACTAAAACCAAACAACAATGCTTCAAATTTTTTTTCTTAATGGAACAACATAACTATTATGTTAGAGCAACTCTAACAGAGCCTGTAAAACGGGCTGAAACCGAAAAAGTCCGGCGACAATACGGGTTCAGGCCGAAAGAGGTCCAGAACATAGCCCGAACTCGCGGCCTGACCCGTAAAACGAGTTCGGGGGCCTGAGAAACTCGGCGGCCACTCTGTATTAAAATGGGCCGTGGAGGGGAGTTCGGTTTCCAAACCCTACTCGCCTCCACTGCTAACACTCCCTCCGCCGCCGCCTTCCTCCTCTTCGGCGAGCAATTCTGCCGCCGCTGCCGCCACCACCCCTCCGTCTGTAATGGGGCACTTAAGACGCGTAGGTAGGGGAGGGGGCCGAACCGGCGGCGAGAAGCCAGCACCGAGTCCACTGGGTGTGTGGTCGGAGGCGGACCGCGAGAGGCGGGCGCGCTCCGACGGCGCTTGGAAGCGGGCAACACGGTAGTGGCCGCGTGCTTTCGCGCGCCGGGCAGCGCGCGAGGAGGCGCGCGAACGAGAAACCAAGGCGCCCCCGCCGGCTCGTGCAGCCCGCCGCTGTCGGCGCTTCCCCCGCGCGGCGACGACAATGACGCAGACGGGCCGCGCGCTTAGTCATGTATTTTGGCTAGTTTATGTAAATTATCTTCGAATGTAGCTCGATCGGAGCAAGAATGGATTCAATTTCGCAAGATCATCGCAGCACATTTTCCCGCGACGTTTAATTTTCTCGTTAATTAGATGACCAACTGATGGAAGCTGCGATAGATTATTAGACCAACAAGTGGTGAATTGTGCAAAAGATAAGTCCGTGTTTTATGCAAAAGAGTGATATGGAGATCTGGTGGAATCTTGAATCCTCTTCAGTGGTAGGCATGCTTCACTTATTATAGCTGGAGTACATTGCGTACCTGGTGCATTTCGTCAGTACCGATCAGCTATTTTTGCTTATCACGGAAGAGAAGGTAGTAGCCTTTTCAGTGCTACGGAGTTGTCTGTTCACTGCTTGCTTTGTCTGCTCAAACGTCTCTCTTCTTGTCAGTCTCGCAGGTGAGACTCCCCTCCCCCTCCTCCGCGCATCTGTCAAATATTCTGCCTCCTATTTAAAAGGACATTGCCACCGCTCGTGGGCCCCGCGCCTCCAGTGGGAATTGATGCTTCTCCATCGGAGTGTAGGACGAATGACAGAACAAGATTCGGGAGATAACTACGTAATGTACTCCGTAGCAATACTGATATTCTATGGTCCAACATGCGAAGATGCCATTTACGGGATTGAACTTCGGTGACTTTGCCAGGCTGACTTTGCCATGACTTTGGGTGACTGACATGTGGACCACACTTGTTAGTGACTCAAAGACACTGAATTTGGGGACTCCTGAATGCTTCGTATATTTCTGACGGTTTCTAAATTATGTACAACTTTTGTAATATTGGTTAAACTAGTTTTGACCAGGGTTTGTGTAGGGTGGTTGAATTTTTTGGTTGGTCTAAATGATGTAATCTTATTTCCTTTGGAAGTTCAGCATTAAACTCTACTAGTACAACCGTGGTGGTCTTGTGATGTAGTACTCTTTTGATGCATTTGTGATGTTGTAGTACTTTTTTTTTGAACTGGTATAGTACTATCTAAGAAAAGTACTCCCTCCGATTCACATTCATTTTACACCAAGAAATATGGATCAGAGCGAGGGAGTAAATTAAACATGGCATCTCGTGCATGAAGCTTGACAGATCGATCAGGTTGGCTAGAATAGCAATACAATGCTGCTCATTAGGCAAATGCATGCCATGTACGATAGTATACATCCAGTAAAGAAGTCTATACTGACATTAAAAAAGACTACATTGGGGATGAGAGTCAATTGGGGCATCTACAATAGAAAATCTTGCTCGTAGCTGATTTTGGCTAAGAGGGTTTTACTCACATTACACGTGCCACTTTCCTTGTCTGCAAAACAAGTTCCAATAAGGAAGAGGAAAGAAGAGGACATTGTGGGCGAGATTGAACACCTTTTTATGTGTTAAGCTGAGGCCTCATTTAGCTGAGGATTTCGACTTAGGCCTAACAGCTCAACACACCCACAAATAAATCTAATTGCGTGCACCACCGTCAGCAAAAATAACAAAATTAGCACACAAGATTAAGAACAAAGTGAATTTAAGTAACTTGGTTAGCTTTTCAAGCAATATATTCAGAGAAAGAGCACACATGTTCGGCTCGAAATAATCGTAAGAGAAGAACAATAAATCTAAGGCACCCCACTTCATTGGCAGAAGGGGCGCGACAACACATGGATTCATACCTTGAGTCGACGCTGGCTCGTAGAAGGGCGACCGCGCCTTGAGGATGCCGACGACGTCTCCACCTCGGTCTCACATGTGTCTGCTTCTCGGCGGGCGGTGCGCCGCGCCATGTAGAATATCTATCAAGTGAGGAGAGCCCGATGACGCTACCGACGCCTCAACCTTGATAGCACCGATCTGTTGCTCCGCACCGAGATGCGCCACTTGCAGGATTTAGCGGATGCGACAATTTTAGAGATATGTCATGATCGTTGTAACAAATTTCAACGTGATCATGATTTGATCCTACACTCGTCCTTGAACATAAGTACTAGTACAGTCTCACAATTTTTTTATCATTATACTTTGCGAGATTTAGCGGAAGCGCCAAATTCAAAGATAGATCATGATCATGGTAACACAATTTTCAATGTAATGATGATTTGATGTTGCACTCGACCTTGAACATAAGTACTAGTACGGTCTCACAAATTTGTATCATTATACTTTGCAAGTTTTAGCGGATGCGCCCATTTTCAGAGGTAGATCATGATCTTGGTAACAAATTTTCAACGTGACGATGATTTGATGTTGCACTCGACCTTGAACAGAAGTACTACTACTGTCTCACAATTTCTTTATCATTATACTTTGCAAGATTTAGCGGATGCGCCAAATTTAGAGATAGATCATGATCATGGTAACAAATTTTCAACGTGATGATGATTTGATGTTGCACTCGGCTTGAACAGAAGTACTAGTACGGTCTCTCAATTTTTATCATTATACTTTGGCGGATGAGCCAATTTTAGAGATAGATCATGATCATGGTAACAAATTTCAACGTGATGATGATTTGATGTTGCACTCGAACTTGAACAGAAGTACTAGTATGTTTCACAATTTTTATTATCATTATACTTTGAAAGATATAGTGGATGCGCCAATTTCAGAGATAGATCATGATCATGGTAACAAATTTTCAACGTGATGATGATTTGATGTTACACTCCGCCTAGAAGAGAAGTACTAGTACGGTCTCACAATTTTTTTATCATTATACTTTGCAAGATCTAGCGGATACGCTAATTGCAGAGATAGATCATGATCATGGTAGTGACCGATATTCAAGGTGATGATGATTTGATTTTGCACTCGCCTTGAACAGAGGTACTAGTACGGTCTCACAATTTTTTATCATTATACTTGGACCTTAGCCAAATTCAAAATCTCATAGCGGCAAAACTTCCCGCCTACAAAATACAAAAATCACACGCTTTCAAATTCCCATTCTACCCCTGGAGATGACAATAAAGTCAGTTGGTGGGGGTCCGCCGTCATTTTGGATCACCACCTCCCTAGCCCCGGAAACCCTCCAAAAAATTCATTTCCCTCGTCTCTCCTCGAGACCACCCACCGGAACTTCTCAAGTCCCTCTCTACCACCTCCACGACCACCGCACCGAACATCCCCGCCGGACTTCCTGGCCTACCCGAGGCCTCGCGATCTCGTCATCCTGCTGCCGGAGCCGCTTCATCGACGCCGTCATCAACCGGACCGGATCATCCCCGCCGAACCACAAAACCATATGCTCATCCAGCAGTCTACCGCAGTCGCTCCAGCTGTGGTATCGTCCACCGCATCGGATCTTGCTCACCGACACCGATGTGCATGAACCGAATCTGCTTCACCGGCGCCGTGCATGATCTAAACTCTTCTACTGTCGCTTTTCTATTGCTTGCCTACAAGTTCTTGTTTAATCTTGGGGAACCTGTTTGTGCTAACGACGCGCCGTTACGTCTTTGCAGATGAGATGAGTAACCATGAAGTTTAATGGCCGTCTCTCCAACCCCAAGGAGCACATGTAGCGTACTTCATCACCGGATCTATCAACCCCAGGAAGATCTGCTGTGACTCCCACAGAGTGCTTCTCCTAATGTAAGTCCCTTGTTTTAGCGCCATGTTCTGGGTTCAGATGCTTGTTTGTCTGAAGCTCTTTTAGTTCATTCCTAGCTATGACCGTAACACCTTGCTATTTTCTAGTTCATTGCTAACTTTAAGCGATTGAACATTTTGGTTTGCATTCCCTGCTCTGTAGATGTAGCCATCATAACTTCTATCTTGCTCAGTCGTTGTTACAAAAATTATAGGTATTATAGAGTTCATGGCCAATTTTAAGTAATTGCACATGTTGGTTCGCATTCCCTGCTCTATAGCTTGTGGCATCGTAACTTCTATATTTGGTTTACATTCCCTGCTCTATAGATCTAGCCATCATAACTTTATCTTGCTCAGTCGTTGTTACAAAAATTATGGCCTGCTACTATATATGTTGTTTGTGCCAATTTTTTACTCCATGAACATGTTGGCTTGCATTCCCTGTACTACAGGTGATGCCATTGTTTTGTATCTAGTTCATTGTAAGCTAACAAAGTAAGGACTTAGTTTGGCATGCTATCACTCTGCTAGCCTGTAGTACAAATAAACTTGTCATACTACTAGATAATAATTTTGCGTGCCATCTTGTTCTTCAAAAGCTGCATTATTGACTTGTTTCTCCTTGGCATGACGCTCACATATGGAAAGCTGAACATATTGGTTTGCATTCCCTCTTATACAAGTTCACAGGTGATCCCACTATATTCGTATCTGGTCCATCCTAAGCAAGCATTAACTATCCTCTATGTGTTGCTCATTACAAGTTTATATCCCGAAACATCTTGATTTGCATCCCCTTCACTATAAGTTCAGGAGTATTATTTAGTTCACGGCCAAAATGAAGTAATTGCACTTGGCACATGTTGGTTCACATTCCCTCCTCTTTAGCTTTTGCCATCGTAACTTCTATTTTTGGTTTACATTCCCCTCTGTAGATGTAGCCATCATAACTTCATCTTGCTCGATCGTTGTTACAAAATTTATAGCCTCCTACTATGTTGTTCATGCCAATTTTGTACTCCCTGAACATGTTGGTTTGCATGGGACTCGACAGTAAGTCTGCTGTTTCATTCTAACATGCTCTGTTATATTGGCTGTTGGTATGCGGCATGCACTCTTTGTTTGCTTATTGTGCGCATTACAATGATCTTGTTATAACGACGAAATGATGAGTTCCAAATTCTTTGGCAAACAATATTGTAGTGTCTTTGCCTTTCCATTGTTGCTGTCTTAACTTGTAATGTCTTTGTTTCAGATATAGGTGCTGCATGGACAACTTAAAAGATTGCGGATCGCTTCATTGTATTGCTAGGTTTAATTACTATTCAATTTCTGTGGGTTCTGTAATATTTTTCAATGCCTTGCAGCTGATGTAATATTTAGTTAGTTTTTATAGTTCTTTCGCGCATTTTTTCTTTTTTGCTTGTGGTAAGTGAGGCTATCCGACAGAAATCAATGCTGCGTAAATATTCTCAGTATCTAAATCACGAATTCCCATCCCTTAAACGGCCCAATTAAGCGAAATCACATATGTGCCTGCCCGCAAAATCCTAAAGCGCCTATTATGCCGGCATATAACAACTAAACTTCTGGCCCACTTACTTATTGGGCGGTCCATTTGATTTACGGTTGACACTCTAATTGGGCTGGCCCACTTGCTAAGGTGGACCCCACCCACTGCGGGCCGGCCCACTAATTAGTTGGGCCCCAATTGCTTTTGTGGTGGACCCCACATAAATGGGCCGGCCCTTTAAGAGGAAAGTGGGACCCACCCGTGCTTTTGGCCGGCCCACTATCTTGTTGGGCCACCACTTGCTAGATGGTGGACCATACTAATTGGGCTGGCCCTTAACAGAAAGTGGGACCCACGTGTTTTTGGCCCACTATCTTGTTGGGCGGCCCACTTGCTAGATGGTGGACCCCACATACTAAATGGGCCGGCCCTTTAACAGGAAAGTACCTGTGTTTTTGGCCCGACCCACTATCTTGTTGGGCCACCCGTTTGATCTATGGACCCACGTCGAAATGGGCCGGCCCTTTAACGGAAAGTGGGACCCACTGTGTTTTTGGCCCACTTTCTTGTTGGGCGGCTGTTGATCTATTGTGGACCCCACGTACTAAATGGGCCGGCCCGATAGAGGAAAGTGGGACCCACATGTTAATGGGCCGGCCCAATAACTTCTTGGGCGGCCTAGTTGTTTTAAGGTGGACCCCACTAGTTAAATTGGCCCGATAACAGAAAGTGGGTCCCACATGTCTTGTGGGCGGCCCTTTTGCTCTGTTGACCGGTCAAACGAGTGCATTCGGTCCGGCCCACATGCTTAGTGGGACGGCCCATTAAAGTTTTGACGGTCAACCTTAGAGGTTAGGCCCGGCCCACGTAACTAATGGACCAGCCCAGCTATATAGTTGACCGGTCAAACTAAGTCAGCTGGCCCAGAAACTTAATGGGCCCCGCTAAGACGTGGCAGCCTCGTGTGGGCCTACCATCTACCACGTTTCAGTTAACGCCGTTAGCGGCGCGCACGTGTCCATGCGTCGCACGTCAGCAACTACCGGAAACACTTGGGCAACGGTCCGATTTTCCGTGGCGGGGCGCCCAAGCGCGACGGACCGAAAAATCGTCGTTGGACTTGCACAACTTCCACAACAGAACCCATATCGTCGGGTTAGGCCCATAGGCGACGAAAAATACCCCTTAGCGGACGATTTTGAGACGTTGTCTATCAGAACTTTTCTTGTAGTGAGACATGGTCTCGGAACACGGGATACCGAAAGGTAGAGCATGAGTCATATGATTGATATGATGAACACTTTGAGTGTTCGCCATTGAAATTACATCTTGTTCGTGATGATCGGGCTTGGTGTGGTGGATTTGGTTCGTGTGATCACTAAGACAATGCGAGGGATATTGTTTTGAGTGGGAGTTCACCAGTTTTTAATTTTGTTAAATTAAAATTTGAACTCAATTTGTCATAAACTTAGTCTAAACTATTGCAAATAATTGTTGTAGATCATGGCGTCCCCATCAATCAATTTTAACCAGTTCCTAGAGAAAGAAAAGCTTAAAAGCAATGGTAGCAACTTCACCGACTGGTTCCGTCATGTGAGGATCTTCCTCAATGGCGGAAATCTGCAATATGTGCTCGAAGCGCCGCTAGGTCCCCCACCACCCCCTGCAGTATGCGAGGAAGAAAAGAATGTTTTTGAGACTCGTACCGAAGTGTACTCTCAAGTTCAGTGTGCCATCCTGTGCAGCCTAGAGGCAGAGCTTCAAAAGCGGTTTTGAGCACCACGACCCTTGTGAGATGATCCATGAGCTCAAAGTTATCTTTGAAACTCATGCGGCCGTGAAAGCTATGAAGCCTCGAAGCAGTTCTTTGGCTGCATGATGGAAGAGGGCAGCTCCGTTAGTGAGCACGTGTTCGCTATGTCCGGACACGCGAGGAAGCTCAGTGACTTGGGGATTGTGATCCCTAACCAGGTGGGTATTCATCGTGTTCTCCAATCACCGCCACCAAGTTACAAGAACTTTGTGATGAACTACAATATGCAGAACATGAACAAGGAGTTACCTGAACTCTTCTCCATGCTGAAATCTGCTGAGGTTGAGATACGAAAAGAGCACCAAGTGTTGATGGTCAATAAGACCACCAAGTTCAAGAAGCAGGCAAACCTAAGAAGGACCTCAAGAAGGGTGGCAAGAAAGTGCCGCTCATCCTGAGAAGCCTAAGGGTGGCCCTAAACCTGATATTGACTGCTATTACTGCAATGGGAAGGGGCACTGGAAGCGGAATTGCTCCAAGTATCTGGCTGATCTGAAGAGCGGCCTTGTCAAGAAGAAGAAAGGTATATCTGATATACATGTTATAGATGTTTATCTCACTCGGTTCTCGTACTAGTGCCTGGGTATTTGATACTGGTTCGGTTGCTCACATTTGTAACTCGAAACAGGAACTACGGAATAAACGAAGCCTAGCGAGGGATGAAGTGACGATGCGCGTTGGAAATGGATCCAAGGTCGATGTGATCGCTGTCGGCACGCTCCCTCTACATCTACCATCGGGATTAGTTTTAGACCTTAATAATTGTTATTTGGTGCCTGCGTTGAGCATGAACATTATATCTGGATCATGTTTAATGCAAGACGGTTATTCATTCAAGTCTGAGAATAATGGTTGTTCTATTTTTATGAATAATATCTTTTATGGTCATGCACCTGAGAAGAATGGTTTATTTCTATTAAATCTCGATAGTAGCGATACACATGTTCATAACATTGATGCTAAGCGAATTAAATTGAATGATAATTCTACTTATATGTGGCAGCACTGTCGTCTTGGTCATATTGGAGTGAACGCATGAAGAACTCCATGCAGATGGACTACTTGAGTCACTTGACTTTCAGTCACTTGAGATGCGAAGCATGTCTAATGGGAAAAATGACTAAGACTCCATTTTCTGGTATTATGGAGCGAGCTACATACTTATTGGAAATCATACATACAGATGTGTGTGGACCAATGACTGTAGCCTCGCGTGGTGGTTATCGTTATGTTCTAACCTTCACAGATGATCTGAGTAGATATGGGTATATCTATTTCATGAAACATAAATCTGAGACTTTCCAGAAGTTCAAGGAATTCCAAAGTGAAGTAGAAAATCAACGTAACAAGAAGATCAAGTTTCGTTCTGATCGCTGAGGCGAATATCTGAGTTATGAGTTTGGCATGCATTTAAAGAAATGCGGAATACTTTCACGATTGACACCGCCGGGAACACCACAGCGCAATGGTGTGTCTGAACGTCGTAATCGAACTCTCTTAGATATGGTTCGTTCTATGATGTCTCTTACTGATTTCCCGTTATCATTTTGGGGTTATGCGTTAGAGACAGCTGCATTCACTTTAAATAGGGCACCATCGAAATCCGTTGCAACGACACCGTATGAATTATGGTTTAATAAGAAACCTAAGTGTCGTTCCTAAAAGTTTGGGGTTGCGAAGCCTATGTAAAAAAGTTACAACCGGACAAGCTAGAACCCAGCGGAGAAATGCGTCTTCATAGGATACCCTAAGGAAACTATAGGGTATACTTTCATCACAGATCCGAAGGCAAAATCTTTGTTGCTAAGAACGGAACCTTTCTTGAGAAAGAGTTTCTCACTAAAGAAGTGGCTGAAAGAAAAGTAGAACTCGACGAGGTTATTGAACCTCTCTCGTTGCTCGAGTAGCGCAGACGGAAGATGTTCTGTGCCGCCCATTAACAGAGGAAGCTAATGATAATGATCATGAAACTTCGAGCGAGGTAGCTACTGAACCTGTGGGTCGACAAGAGAACGTACCACTCCTGATTGGTATGATCCTTGTCTAAATCTCATGATTGTGGACAACAATGATGAGGACCTGCAACGTATGAAGAAGCAATGATGAGCCCAGATTCCAACAAATGGCAAGAAGCCATGAAATCGAAATGGGATCCATGTATGATAACAAAGTATGGACTTTGGTAGATCTACCTGATAGCCGCAAGGCTGTTGAGAATAAATGGATCTTCAAGAGAAAAACAGATGCTGATGGTAATGTTGTATAAAGCTCGACTTGTCGCAAAGGGTTTCCGACAAATTCAAGGTGTTGACTACGATGAGACTTTCTCACCTATAGCGAAGCTAAAGTCTGTGAGGATTTTGTTAGCAATAGCTGCATTTTTCGATTATGAGATTTGGCATATGGATGTCAAAACAGCGTTCCTTAATGGTGACATTGAGGAAGAGTTGTATATGGTACAACCCAAAGGTTTTGTCGATCCTAAAAATGCTGACATGGTATGCAAACTTCAGCGTTCCATTTATGGACTGAAGCAAGCATCCAGAGTTGGAACCGACTTTGATAAAGTGATCAAAGACTTCGGGTTTACACAGTGCCATGGAGAGGCCTGTATTTACAAGAAAGTGAGTGAGAGTTCTGTAGCATTCCTGATATTATATGTAGATGACGTATTGTTGATTGGGAATGATATAGAACTATTAAGCAGTGTAAAAGGTTATTTGAATAAGTGTTTTTCAATGAAGGACCTTGGTGAAGCATACATTTTAGGCTTCAAGATTTATCGAGATAGATCAAGACGCCTAATAGGGCCTCACAGTACATACCTGGACAAGATTCTAAAGAAGTTTAGAATGGATGAAAGTAAGAAAGGATTCTTACCGATGTTGCCAGGTAAGGTCTTGAGCAAGACTCAAGGTCCAGCTACGGAAGAAAGAGAGAGGATGAATTAGATCCCATATGCCTCGGCAGTAGGCTCTATCATGTATGCCATGCTGTGTACTAGACTGGATATAGCACATGCTGTTAGTTTGACTAGAAGATATCAAACTGATCCAGGAATGGACACTGGACAGCGGTCAAGAATATCCTCAAGTACTTGAAAGAACTAAGGATATGTTTCTTTGTTATGGCGGTGACCAAGAGCTCATTGTAACAAGTTACACCGATGCAAGTTGGAACACTGATCCTGATGACTCTAAGTCTTCATCTGGGTATGTGTTTATATTGAATGGTGCAGCAAGTTTGCAACTCAAAGGTGCACGGTATAAGTCTTCAACAGAATCGGAATACATAGGGCCGGAGGCTTCATCAAGCGGTATGGATGAAGAGGTTCATTGTTGAGCTCGGTGTGGTTCCTAGTGGACCCACTAGTCATTTATTGTGACAACATGGGTGCCATCGCCAATGCACAAGAACCAAGGTCACACAAGAAGCTAAAGCATATCAAGCTGCGTTTTCATTCGATTCACGAGTACATCGAAGATGGAGAAGTAAAGATTTGCAAAGTACACACTGATCTGAATGTAGCAGATCCGTTGACTAAAGCTCTCCCTAGGGCAAAGCATGACCAACACCAGAATGCCATGGGTGTTAGGTACCTTACAATGTAATCAAGATTATTGACTCTAGTGCAAGTGGGAGACTGTTGGAGATATGCCCAAGAGGCAATAATAAATTGGTTATTATATATCATTGTGTTTATGATAAATGTTTATATACCATGCTATAATTGTATTAACCTAAACATTGATACATGTGTTATGTAAACAACAAGAAGTCCCTAGTAAGCCTCTTGTATAACTAGCTTGTTGATTAATAGATGATCATCGTTTTCGTGATCATGAACATTGGATGTTATTAATGACAAGGTTATATCATTATGAATGATGTAATGGACACACCCAATTAAGCGTAGCATAAGATCACGTCATTAAGTTCATTTGCTATAAGCTTTCGATACATAGTTACCAAGTCCTTTCGACCATGAGATCATATAAATCAGTTATGGAAGGGTACTTTGATTACATCAAACGCCACTGCGTAAATGGGTGGTTATAAAGGTGGGATTAGGTATCCGGAAAGTATGATCTTGAGGCATATGGATCAACAGTGGGATTTGTCCATCCCGATGACGGATAGATATACTCAGGGCCCTCTCGGTGGAATGTCGTCTAAATGGCTTGCAAGCATATGAATGGTTCATAAGAGACCACATACCATGGTACGAGTAAAGAGTACTTGTCAGGAGACGAGGTTGAACAAGGTATCGTGATACCGATGATCAAACCTCGGACAAATAATATATCGCGAGACAAAGGGAATCGGTATCATATGTAAATGGTTCATTCAATTACTAAGTCATCGTTGAATATGTGGGAGCCATTATGGATCTCCAGATCCCGCTATTGGTTATTGGTCGGAGAGAAGTCTCAACCATGTCTGCATAGTTCGCTAACCGTAGGGTGACACACTTAAGGTTTGATGTCGTTTGAGTAGATATGGAATTTGGAAATGGAGTTCGAAGTTTTGTTCGGAGTCTCGGATGGGATCCAGGACATCACGAGGAGTTAATGGTCCGGAGTATAAGATTCATATATAGGAAGTCATATTCCAAGTTTGGAAATGATCCGGTGCATTTATGGAAGGTTCTAGAAGGTTCTAGAAAAGTCCGGAAGAAAGGCACTATGGAAGGTGGAGTCCGGAGGGACTCCACATCTATGGCTGGCCAAACCCTAGAGGGGAGTCCCACGTGGACTCCACCTTGGCGGCCACCCCCCACCAAGGAAAGGTGGGAATCCCACATCAAGTGGGACTCCCTCCTTGGGTAGGTTTCCCACCAAAGGTAGGTTTGCTTTTGGGGTCTTATTCGAAGACTTGGGATCCAACTCTTTGGGGATTCCACCTATATAATGAGGGCCAAGGGGAGGGGGCCACACCCAAGCCCCAAGTGGCGCCGGCTCCCCAAACCTAGCCGCCTCTCCTCCACCGCAACTCCCGCATACGCTTAGGCGAAGCCTGCCGGAGTTCTCCACCACCACCACCACCACGTTGTCGTGCTGCCGGGATTCCGAGGAGGCTCTACTACTTCCGCTGCCCGCTGGAACAGGGAGAAGGACGTCGTCTTCATCAACACGAACGTGTGACCGAGTACGGAGGTGCTGCCCGATGGTGGCACCGTCGAGATCAAGATCTTCTACGCGCTTTTGCAAGCGCAAGTGATCGTCTACATCCACCCCGAGATCTAATCTCGTTAAGCTTTGTGAATCTTCGAGGGTTAGTCTCATCATCTCCTCGTTGCTACCGTCTACTAGATTAGATCTTGGCTTGGTTTTCGTTCTTGCGGTAGGAAAATTTTTGTTTTCTATGCTACGAATCCCTTCACAAACATATGTACATTCCAAGGGTACGAGATAAATGGGAATATATTTTACACGATCGACCAAGATAAAAAGAGCACAAACCAAAACAGTGGTGTCCACTTCGATGCAAAAGACGAGAATGGGAAGACCACCACATATTATGGGTACATAGAGGAGATATGGGAACTTGACTATGGACCCACTTTTAAGGTCCCTTTGTTCCGGTGCAAATGGGTGAAGCTCAACGGTGTACAGGTAGACGATAAGTACGGTATGACAACAGTGGATCTCAACAATCTTGCGTACATGGACGAGCCATTCGTCCTAGCCAACGAGGTGGCTCAAGTTTTCTACGTGAAGGACATGTCTAGCAAATCGAGAAAAAGAAATCAACAAAAGAATACATCAACCAAGGAGCCAAAGCGCCACATAGTTCTTTCGGGAAAAGAAACATCGTGGGAGTGGATGACAAGACAGACATGTCAGAAGATTATAATAAGTTTAAAGAAATTCCGCCCTTCACGGTGAAAATTGACCCAAGCATCTTGCTAAATGATGAAGATTCTCCATGGCTACGGCGTAGAAGATCACAACAATAGATGGCGATGTAATAATGTATTCTTCATATATATTTACCAAGACAATCTCTACATTTATTTAATAATGAGAACCCTTTCCCCAACACTGTTAGAGGAGATCGAGTCTTTCACGGGCTTGCAGGGAAAGTTTTCCGAGGAGCAGCTTCCGAAGATGCCGTAGGGCGTGTGCACCAACGACTTCTTCGAGAAGCTGCGCCACGGAGATTTCCCAACCCTTTCCCCAAGACTGTTAGAGGAGATGGAGTCTTTCACGGGCTTGCAGGGAAATTTTTCCGAGGAGCAGCTTCCGAAGATGTCGTAGGGCGTGTGCACCAACGACATCTTCAACCCTTTCCTTCATCCATGCTCTGCTTGGCTTGTTGATCTGCTTGGCAAGGCGTATCGATGCTCCTTTTATAGGCACGACACCGCTTCTACTTTGTCTTGTTCCTTCGACAGGGCGTCGTGCGCTACATGCTTTATCTCATCGAGTAGTGCGTCCACCCACGCGTCCTTATCCTGCCGGCAGCTTTAGTCTCGGTTGCACCCAGCAACCGTGACTAAAGGTTACCGACACATCCTTATCCCGCCGACATTAGTTGTTGCACACCGTGACAAAAGGTTACCCACACGTCGCCCCCCAGATAAGGCCCTCCTAGATAAGCCTCCCCCAGTTAAGGCCCACTATCATTTGTCCCGGTTTGAGCCTCCACCCGGGATGAAAGTTTCCCGCGCCACTGCGTTCCCGCCTATTTTCTTCCCGCGTTCCCGCCTCCGTCTTCCCGCCATTTTTTCACTATATATATGTAGGCTTGGCCTCCATTTACATATCACATCTAGACTCATATCTGCAAACCTCATCACTCTCTCCCATGGCTTCCATCGTATGTCTAACACCCCGGGAGGTGGAGGCGCTTTGCGCCTCGAACTACCCCTGCCCGCCAGGCTACCGCGTCCCGACCGGCTGGATGCTGAGCGTCGGAGGCGTACCGGTCCCTCCTATCCCTCTAGGTGTGCCACGCGAGAGGCCATCACAAACCACTACTATTTCGAGCTCCTGAGCAGCGGAGGAATCCCAGTGGCATCCCGACTACAGCCCGACTTGGGACAGCTTCTTCATCAATCGGCGTGAGAGGGTGGTTGCCAGGTAAGGAGGACGGCCCGCCTCCTTCGAACTTCAACGAGGCCGGCCGGCCGGGTGGCGCGGCCGGACTCTCCAGAGCGTCATGGCCTACCGTGGCCCCCGCCTGCGCTACCCTCAATCCCAGCCCACGCGTGCTCACCCGCCGAGGTTCGACAACCGTGACCCCGATGTTAGCGATGATGACGTCGGCGACTATGATGACTACAGTGGCGAGCATTATAGGGCTAGGCACGACTATGACTGAATGGCTCCAACATTCGAATCTGGCCATGTATCTTAATTTTCAGTTGAGCTCTGTACTTTAATTCCAGTTCAATCGTAATAAAAATTTCGTAACAACCACTTTATTGAACAAAAACAACCGACAACGACTTTATAAACTAAATTTAAACTAAAGAACCGACAACGACTTTATTGAAATTACAATAAAATAGATAAATGACTAGTCTAGTCTCTACTCGTCGTCGGAGGTTGTCTCCGTCCAAATGTCATCCCACCGACGGTCGTTTTCGGTCCAAGTTGTATTCGGGTTCTTGAGCTCGAACTCGGCGACGGCCCGACGGTGGCGCCTGTTGAACCTGCGTTGTGCCCTGAGGTCATCAAAGAATGCGTCGATGTTGTCGACGGCGTTGGGGAACTGCGCCCTCCACTGGTGCATCAACTGCTCGTCGTGCTCAGCGATGGCGATCCTGCGCTGCACCTGGCGGTGCCGGTGACGGTCCTCGTCATCGACGAGGCACGCGCGCGAGGAACTCCGCCTCTCTAGCGATTCAACATCCGGGAAGTTCATGTCGCGTCGTGGCCGCCGAACGCCACGCCGCCGCGTCGCGCGCGCGCCGCCAGCTCCGGCATGTTGTATGTGCTGAGGGTGAGGCGGAAGCCACCGGCGCGTATCTCGGCGTAGAACCTACCTCTCGGACGCACTCGAATGCCACGGAAACCGGACGACTCTCGACGACGTGGAGGCATCCCGGAGATGAATGAGCGGAGGCGGTGGCGACATGTGGTTGCGCCTGCACGCGTCGCTCTATATAGCGCACGCGGGGCATGGCACGTGTAAGCCACGGCTACACACGTCGCACTCCGGCAGCGACGGGGCGAGGCACGTGGAAGCGGTGGCGACACGTGGCACGGGGAAACCTTAGTCTATGTCACTCCGCATATCATTAGGATGAAACATACACGACTATCAATGTTTGATATGATGCGAGATGCAAATAGTTATATGGATGTTATATGGATGTCATATTAATGTTCATTGGATTTTTCTGATCAATTTTCATATATAAAACTTCTCTATTTGAGTTACCATTTAAAAGTTATTGAAATAATAGTTTTTATTAAGTTAAAATAGATAAATAAAGGTTTAATTTATAAAATAGAAAAGAAAAAGGCTCCAGGGGCTGATCTGCGTCCAACGGCTCCATGCCGTTGGATTCAAACGGCCGGAGCCGTTGGATGCAGACGCCGCGGATCAGCCCCACCTTTTGTCGTGGGTCGTGCCACGACCCGTGATAAAAGACCCCCCTTTTGTCGTGGGTGGTTCCACGACCCGCGACAAAAGAGGGTCCCGTATATAAGCTCCACGTCGCGGGCGGAGCCGCCACCGCGACACCGGAGGCCACCCGCCTCGAGCTCCTGCGGCGCCGCCCCCGCCACCTCTGCGCCTCCGGCCGCCGCCACAACCACCTCCGCTCCTCTTCCGCGCCGTAATCTTCCGCCCCGGCCTCTGCCGCGCCGCCGCGCCGCCGGCCTCTGCCGCGCCAGCTCCCTCTGCGGCCTCCCTCTGCGGCGCCGCCCACAGAAGGTAGCCGGCCGTCGGCCCGGCCCTTTTTTTTAAAGTTTTTTATGTAACTTGTTATTAGTTTAATTTTTTTGTAAGTATTTCTACTTAGTTAATTAGTTAGGTATTTTACTATATATATAGTTAAGTTTAATTAGTTAGTATTTGTAGTTGGTTAATTAGTTAGGTATTTTAGTATATATAGTTAATTAGTTGGGTATTTTTTTTAGAATTGATTTTCTTGTATATAATTTAGTTAATTATTTTAAGTTTTTGTTTAGTAATTAGTTGGGTATTTTGTTTTAGAATTGACAACCCTAGTAGACGACTCCCTCCCCCCTCGCAAAAACCCTAGTGGCGCCAAACAATCGACGCCGACCCCCTCCCCCCCTCACAAAAACCCTAGTGGCGCCAAACAACCGACGCCGACACCCTCTCCATCTCGCAAACACGCGTCGCCGACACCCCTCTCCCTCTCGTAAACACGCGTCACCGACACCCTCTCCCTCTCGCAAACACGCGTCACCGGCACCCTCTCCCTCTCGCAAACACGCGTCACTGATACCCTCTCCCTCTCGCAAACAACCGACACCCTCTCCCTCTCGCAAACACGTGTCGCTGACACCCTCTCCCTCTCGCAAACACGCGCCCTCTTCTCCCTGCTCAACGCCGCCTTCCCCTCCTTGAGCCTACCCCATCTGTGGTTATGGTTAGGGTTTGGTTAGTGTTTGATTATGGTTAGGGTTTGGTTAGGGTTAGAACATGTACTTATCGATTTAATTTTTTGCAGAAACAATGGATCCATTCGAAATCCATCGGGACTTGGAACAGGAAGACATTTTCGAGAACATAATCCGCGATGGTAGAAGACGACCGAGAAGACCGCGACTCGGTGATGGAGAAGCCGCGGCTCTGGTGATGGAGAAGCCGACGGCTCTGGTGATGGAGAAGCCGACGGCTCCGGTGATGGAGAAGCCGACGGCTCCGGTCATGACGAGGTATACGATCAGTAGAGGCATTAATGGAATTCTATATGTACATATGTATATAAATTAATTAATTTTTATTCTCTTAGGCCTCCGAAGATAAGTTGGAGAAACGAGTCCCGGCAAAGAAGTTAACCAAAAAAGACCACTTCACAATTGAAGCTATATCATCGGAAGGCCAACCTGTGGCACCCAATGCTATCAGAACGATATTTAAAAATCAGTGCGGAGTTCTGGTTAGGGATTGTCTCCCGATCACTATTAGAGAATGGAACAAGACCAAGAAGGTGTCCGAAAGTCAGGTTGCCGATAGGTACAAAGACACACTTTTTGACGACCTCATGGCACATTTCACTTTGCCAGATTTGGGATCGGAGTCTGAGATGGCTAAGCAGAGGGCGCTAGTGAAGAAATGGGCTCTTAAGAAGATGGGGGAACTTTTCCGGGCGTATAAGAACCGGTTATGGGCAACTTATAAGGCCGAGAATAAGCCTCTGAAGGGATTCGTAGCATAGAAAACAAAAATTTTCCTACCGCAAGAACGAAAACACAAGCCAATATCTAATCTAGTAGATGGTAGCAACGAAATGAGTCTAACCTCGAAGATTTCCAAAGCCTAACGAGATTAGATCTCGTGGTGGATGTAGTCGATCACTTGCCGCTTGCAAGCGCGTAGAAGATCTTGACCGCTTGCAAAGCGCGTAGAAGCTTGACGGTGCCACAATCGCAGCACCTCCGTACTCGGTCACACGTACGGTGTTGATGAAGACACGTCCTCTTCCCGTTCCAGCGGGCAGCGGATGTAGTAGATCCTCCTCGGAATCCCGCCAGCACGACGGCGTGGTGACGGTGGTGGTGGAGATCTCCGGCGCCGCAAGCGCCGCGGGAGAAGAAGGAGGAGGGAATAGCTAGGGTTTGGGCGCAGGGTGGTGCTGCGACTTGGGGAGCTAGGGCTGCGACTTGTGGTGCCCTTGGGGTGCCCCTTGGCCTCTTTAAATAGGTGGCCAAGCCCCTTGGGTCGTCCAAAACCTGCCCCAAGTTTGACTGAGTTCCGATAGGTTTCCGGTTCCAAACCTAGTCCTACTCGGACTCTTTTGCCAATTCCGAAATTGCATTAAGGAAAGACTCCTTTTCCCTTAAGGCAACGTGGTTGCACCTATTATGGAACCCTCCGGACTTCCTTAGACATCCCGGGTCATCCCGGACACTTCCATAATATTCCGGACTATTCCGGTCCTTCTAGAACCTTCTAGAAGCTCCGGTCAAAACACCGGACTTTTTCCGAACCCCGGAAAATGACTTCCCATATATGAATCTTATTCTCCGGACCATTCCGAACCTCCTCGTGATGTCTTGGATCCCATCCGAGACTCCGAACAACATTCGAGCTCCATTCCATATTCCATATCTACTTAAACGACATCAAACCTTAAGTGTGTCACCCTACGGTTCGTGAACTATGTAGACATGGTTGAGACTTCTCTCCGACCAATAACCAATAGCGGGACCTGGAGATCCATAATGGCTCCCACATATTCAACGATGACTTTAGTGATCGATTGAACCATTTACATATGATACCGATTCCCTTTGTCTCGCGATATATTACTTGTCCGAGGTTCGATCATCGGTATCACTATACCTTGTTCAACCTCGTCTCGACAAGTACTCTTTACTCGTACCGTGGTATGTGGTCTCTTATGAACCATTCATATGCTTGCAAGCTAATTAGACGACATTCCACCGAGAGGGCCCAGAGTATATCTATCCGTCATCGGGATGGACAAATCCCACTGTTGATCCATATGCCTCAACTCATACTTTCCGGATACCTAATCCCACCTTTATAACCACCCATTTACGCAGTGGCGTTTGATGTAATCAAAGTACCCTTCCGGCATAAGTGATTTACATGATCTCATGGTCGAAAGGACTAGGTAACTATGTATCGAAAGCTTATAGCAAATGAACTTAATGACGTGATCTTATGCTACGCTTAATTGGGTGTGTCCATTACATCATTCACATAATGATATAACCTTGTTATTAATAACATCCAATGTTCATGATCACGAAACCTTGATCATCTATTAATCAACAAGCTAGTTATTCAAGAGGCTTACTAGGGACTCCTTGTTGTTTACATAACACACATGTATCAATGTTCCGGTTAATACAATTATAGCATGTTATGCAAACATTATCATAAACACAAAGATATATAATAACCAATTTATTATTGCCTCTTGGGCATATCTCCAACAGTCTCCCACTTGCACTAGAGTCAATAATCTAGTTTACATTTGTAAAGATATAACACCTTGGCCTTTCGGTGCTTTATCATGTTTTGCTTACGGGAGAGGTTTTAGTCTACAGTTCTGACATGCTCAGAAACGTATGTATTTTGCAATTCATTTGCGTCTCAACGCATCACTCATTTTCTAAATGAGTCGGCATATATGCTTAGTCCTCTGGTGGAACCTTAATTCCGTCTGAAATATGTCACTAATATTGTCATACACAATATAGCTTCAAAGTTCTGACTTATCGGAACTACACCAAGTTCTCAAAGAACTTTTGACTTAACATCTTTAGTCTTTGTTAAAACAATGACATATTCCTCCTTCGTTTGTAGAATCCGTCACAACATTTAGAACTCTTCTAAATCTAGCATTGTGCTACCTTTTAAACAACACTTAGCCTAATTGAGATTTGAAATTCATTTTTATATGTGATCAAACTAATATCGGTGCAACACTTTACAGCGATTTGTTTGTCATTACCCCATACAAAAATATATTTATATATATATCCTAGGTTCTTCTAAAGTACTCAAGGATATTCTTACTGTCGTCCAATGATCATCACATGAATCATTAGGTATATGCTCATAACACTTTAGAGCATAGGACATCTGATTATGTACATATTATACATGATCTATAATCACTCATGTGTTTTAACTCATTGAGTGTCATATACACTCAAGTTTTGTTAATCCTTCACATGAAAAGAACACCTTCTTTATATTGAACTACTTCAATATTCATTCTATGTACTTTAACTTAAACTTATTATGTGTTTTAATCTATCTTCATAGATCTTGACACTAAATATGTTTCAGTCCATATCCATTCATTGAAGTTAATTCTCAATGAAACCTTTTTAATCAATTATATAATTACACTATTTATAATCAACGATATGTCACTACATAAAGCATTACAAATATGTCTCAGCGCTCCCACTTAATTTCTTGCAAATGCAAGCACCTTCATCGTTTCTGATGAAATCAAAACTCTTTGACTATTTCATCCGGTGAAGATTCCAACTCCGCAATACTCACTTTATCCAATTGAAGTTCGTATTCCTATCTAGTATTCTACGGACTAGCAAAACTCTTGGTTGTATCTTGTATACACCTTTAATACACACTTCATTAAGTAATATATTTTGCCATCCTACTAACATATCTCATAAAGAAATATGTAGCGATTACTAGAATAATCCACATAGACTATAAGCATTGCTACGGAAGATCTAATCTTCACGTAGTCAACTCTTTGAACTTTGTCGTAAACAACTTTTCGACAAGTCGTGCTTATTTAAGGATATTTTATCCAAGTCCATCAATTTCATAGATTCATTTACTTTCAAAAAGTATTCACCTATCTTGGATTTCATGGCGCATAGCCATTTTAACGGAGTCAGGCCCATCATAACTTCTTTGTATGTAGTTGGTTTATCATTGTTCAAAAACAATCCTTTGTCCACAAATCATTTATTTGATCACAAAGTAAACCAAACCTACAACGTTCAATAGGTACTTGATCTCCATGGCTAAAACACTTTGTAGTCATGGGAGCCATGATCGTCGTGGCCGCTCGAACCATTCCGACGCTGCGCTACTCTGATCATTATGCTCAGGTTCATAAACCTTATCAAGTTCTATTGTCCTCCCACTAGAAAACAATTTCTTGGATATAAGCAAGTAACTATAATAAACACTTTTGTCTTTTTACTTCATAGTGGAAAGAATTCCCAATCAATTCTCTGGGATAACCAACAAAGACATTCATCCGATTTTGGTTGTAAACTTATTTACATATGCTATGCATATCAAAATTTAAGAAAGGACTATTAGGGTTTATACCCATGCCATAACTCGTATGGTGTCATTTCAACGGATCATGATGATGCTCTATTTAGTGTAAAAGCGGTAGTCTCTAAAGCATAATCCATAAAAAATATAATGGCGTCAAATTATCTCATCATTTATCCAACAAGGTTTGGATACATCTCTCGGATACTCCATCATCATTATGACACTCCAAGAAATGTGAGTTGTAGAACAATTTCATAACTCTCTTAGATGTTCGCTAAAACTTGTAATTCAAATATTTCCACCATGATCCAATCATAGATATTTGACTTTTCTATTACGATGATTTCCACTTCATGCTGAACTTTATTTGAATCCATTCAAACGTTTCAAACTTCTTCCTTATCGAATATATCCACAAATATATACTCAATTCATTGTTGGAAGTTATCATGAAGTAGAAGAATCTCCCGCACACAACTATACCCAGTGAACCACATACATCATCATGTATGTTTCCACTAAGTTAGTTGCCCGTTCAACTCTTGGCCTATGAACGGTATTTAAGTCATTCTCTTTTAGAAAAGATTTGCAAGCGCCAAATGATTCAAAAATCAAATGACTCCAAAATCCATCTGCATGGAGTTTCTTCATGCGTTCCTTTCTAACATGACCTAAATGGCGGTTCCACAAATAAGTAGAATTCAAATCATTTGCCTTATGGCATTTTAGCGTCTGTTATGTATGTGTGTTTCACCATTAAGATTTATAATAACTTATCCATCGTACATGGAGTAATGTCATAATTTGAACAAACTCCAAAACCCCCGACGGGCGTTGGTTAAGCAACACGAAGAGCCGGGAAGCTCCCAGGGCCGCTTAGTGGATCCCTGGCACCTCGCGTCGTCCGCAAATCTTCGGCCAACGTCCTGGCGGTTGCTAGGCGTGCCACCTGACCTAGACCCGATCGGAAGGTGTTAGTGCTTCGATTGTTCCTGCATGGTAGACACGTAAACATTAAATACGAGCCCTATCGGCTCTCAGGTTTCCCTGTGGATCGGCTCAAGGAGCCGATCGCCCATGTTTCACGTTGGATTTACAATGGCATGGGGATCCTGCTTGATCAGGACAAAGCTAAAACGATCCACGACAGTTTAGGGTTTTCACCGCATAATCGGAACGTCCTACGTGCGATCGGGCCTAGCAGCTACGAGAGACGATGCAAACTACCCCTACGAGAGGCCTAAAACCAACATAACGTTGATCCCCGGAACATCCCTCGCAGGACGGTAAACAACTCCTAACGCACCACCGGATCCTCCGACCCCAACATAAGGCCTAACTATGCAGATATTAAACTAATCCTTGCGTAGCAAGGAGCAACTATAACGGATCGGATCTACTAAGTAAGAACAAGCAAGATGCCCTTACGTCTGGGTAGACGTAAGGGCAGCTAGGTGTCTAGGGACGGCATTGCCACGCAGATATGCACGTGAAAGCACCAATGCAAGCCCCTAAACACCTAAGGATAAATAGTACTGCTCGCCATCAACAAGGCTTCAGCACGAGCAGTACAAGGATAACGAATCGTATACTGCCTAGATCGCTAGATGCGATCTAGGCAGCATGGTGCTTACCCGGGAGAAACCCTCGAAGAGAAGGGGTGGCGATGCGCCTGATTTGTGTTGGTTGAACGATGATTGTCCTCCTTTTCCGATAACCCTAGATACATATTTATAGTCTAAGGGACTTTCTAATTGAGGCGTGCACCTAACCGTGCACGGGCCAGACTCTATCTCTTTAATCTAAATTACAATACGATCTACTATATTACAGATACACGGGCCACTTAGCCCAAACTCTTAGCGCAAGGCCGCTTCGAAGATGCTCCACGGGTACGTCCTTCAAGCTCATCTTCACTTACGGCCCATCTCCTGATTTGGCCAAAATCGGGTGGTAACACATGCCCCCCTGTTTTGATAATGGTAATTGCAAAACCATCTGTTTCTTCGAAGGGTCATGTCGTGGCAGAACCGTCGCAGTTTTCTTCGTGATGATGTCTTGCCTTCTCAACTTCTCTGCACGATTTGACGGTTCTAGCACCACGTCCTCGGAAACTGCTTAGGCATTAAATCGCTATACCCCTTTTTATTTGGTCACTTCCTGTGGTTTCTTCCTTCATCCCCCTGCTCCACAGTAGCCATCGGCAAACCGAAAAACCCTCCTCCGCCGCCATGTCTTCTTCTTCGTCTTCTCCCTCATCGGGTCTTTCCACCCAATCCTCCACCTCCCGTGAGCCAACGCCTGAACGGGACCCACAGGAGGTCCACGCGGCCAACATTCGCCGCGCCATAGCCGACGGGGACGAGTCGACCCACGACTCCTTCGTCTGGTCAGAAGACGAGTCCTTAACGGACGGGAGAGCGACCTTCGCTTCCTTGCCGTTGGGCAATCGGAGGAGGAAAGCGACGACGACGGCTTCTCCTGGGACGGCTACTCCTCCGCCGAGGAGGTGAAGGAAGAGGAGGAGGACACCACCTCCTCCGACGAACCGCCGGCCAAGCGTCTCTGCCCCTGGGCCCGGCAACATCAGCGACTCGACAGCGATTATGGCGACGCTAGCGAAGAAGATGAGGACAATGAAGGTCCCGCCGGTGGTCACTACAGCAGTGACGACGAGCCGGCCAGAGCAGCGCCGACAGCGGCGACGGCGACGATGAGGGCAGCAGCGGCCTTAGATAGGATAGAGCTAGGAGTAGTAGACGGGCAATGTTCCCCCTAGCAATTCCATTTGAGAGCAATCAGCTCTTTATGTAAGAAATCCTTGTTTATCAATGAAGAATTCCCCATTTGATTTTACTGATTCCTTAGCGATGATTTAGCCGATTGCCCTTCGTACTGAGTCTGCCGATTGTCGATTCGGTAGATGCTCAATGAGCCGATGGCAAAGCATCAGCTTTTCCAATAGATTGCAAAACAGATCGATCTAATCACCTTCTCAGATATTAACTTGCAATCCATGAAATTCAGATCCAAACTTCCAACCGGACAGGTCCAGCGCACAGCCTTGAGACCCCTAGATCCTTGGACTTCGAAATCATCCGATTGTAGTGTTTGTCCTGACAGCAAAACTCCTGGATTAATGCTTCCAGGAAAGCTCCTTAGCCCGCTGCTGATAACCTTGAGATTGAAGCTGACACCTCTGCTCAACAGGTGTTTGCTCACAGCTTTCCTTGCGATGTTATACTCCTTCGCAGCACCGAACTGGTCTAGAGCCTAACCACTGATGATGGCTCCTTCTCCTCTGCAAGAGTCCTCCTGTTCAACATGGTTATGATGCAGAGATAGCCAATGTCAACTCCACGGGTTCTACAGAATGAGGAATTTTCAGGACTTGCTGCCCCCCGAGCCTCGGTCAAGGCGAGGACAAGAAGCGCATCCACCGAATGGGCCACCATCGGCTTCCCAATTGCAGTGCAGCATTAGCCGATTCTGACCAAATTGGCTTTTTCAAAAGCCGAGAACCTTCAACTTGAACTGCCCCCCGAGCTTCTTCAGTCAATGAGGCAACCTCGGTGAGAATGCAGTTCATCCAACCGGACAGCTCGGTTGTTCTCATGATCCTAGCCTGATCTGCACGTCCATGCTGTTCTTTGTTTGGCCGGGCTTGATCCTCAAACTTGCCGGCAAATATCAACATCTTAAATGAGAAAAAGGGCCGTCTTGGACGCCCAAACTGATGTTTCTGTCGATGCTGCCGAGCTTGAAGTCTTGCGAAGGAGTTGGAAGTCCTTGAAGAGGGGCCTGAGTCGCCAAGCAATCTCAATGAGGGGCCTGCTCTTGTTAGGCTTCCGCTTATATCCCTTGAGTCGATGGCCGTGCATCGGCTTTGAATCCTTAAGTCGATGTCTACGCATCGGCTTTGCTCAAAAATTTCTATATTTTCGATTTTTTATGGCCGATTTGTTTATATCGGCCCCCATACTTAAGTTGCTCTGCTGGAGATTTGACACTCGTTCCCAGCTCCGTATCCTCGTATCTCATCCATATGTGCCCCCCGAGCCTGTCAAGTGATTGATGGCATCGGCTCTTGAGCATCTGTTGGACAGTACAACACAGACAAGGTATGTTGAGGATAATTTGGCCGATTGCGGGAATCGGCCTCCTTTTTCGTTGCAAGGTTTTGGCGATGATTTGCAACTTCTTGGATTTCCATTGTAGCTACGTGGCATGCGGAGATAAGATCCTTTGCTTTTCATTTTTTGCGGGCCGATCTCAGGGATCGGCCTCGCCACGTATGTCCAATGTCTTGGACTTGCTACTCCGTCCGGGTCACGGATATCATGTTTATATCAGCCGATGTCTCTGCATCGGCATCAGCCCGATGCCTGCATCGGCTTCACCTGCTTTGGGCGCCATACTTTCTTTGGCGGCGCGCCTTCGTCTCCAACGTTTGCTGGATTTTTACGGCCAGATCGGGCCGTGCTCTTCTCAAAGTGTACTGTACTGTGCCTCGGCTTCTTCCAGTTTCGCAGCCGCTGCACTCACGCTTCTGAGAATGGCTGAGTCCGTCGGGCACCACCTTGGTCGGTGATATCTTCTTCTCCATCTGACTCCTCGAAGTCTTCTTCTTGAGATGACTCAGCTCGTTTGCTCTGATGTGGGAGAGGTCCTAGACGCTCGAACACTGAAACTTTGTTTGTCCTTCTCCTTCGCTGTTCGCACTCTGGCGTTCTCGATTGTTGGCAATCGGCTCATTCCGAGTCCCAGCAATGTTTGAAGAAGGGACAGTTCCAGTTCTTATCCACGTTGTCTTGCTCCCTTGACCTCCCCTCTGGCGCGACGTTCGTGCCCGTCGTTGTTGCCGCCGTTCTGACGATACCTCCTGTTCTCCGCATCGGACCGACGATATCTTTCATCGTCTTCGTCGTAGCGCCGACGTCGTCGTACTGCTGCTCATATTTGTTGAGGAGATGTACGGATAATGGGCGCTGATACCGTATGCTTCTCACCTCCTCTTCGGTTAGGTACCGTCTATCGTCGTCTTGGGGTCGCGTGGAACGGCCTCCTCTTTATCTTGCCACGAGAGTGGCTGCTCTCTGCTTTGTCCACGCCATGGCGGATCACAAACCCTGCCATATTGACATCGAAAGAGAACCCTGGCTCTCTTATGGAGTGGCTTAGGTCCACCATGTTGACGTCCGGAAACGGGCGCATGTCTACCTTCATGGCAAACTGTCCGAAAGTTAATCGGCCTGATTCTATCGCCATCTGAATTTGTGCGCGTAACACTTTGCAGTCATTGGTGGCGTGTGTGAACGTATGATGCCATTTGCAGTATGGCCTCTTGTTCATCTCCGTGTGCCGGGATCTTGTGGCCTTCGGGTAGCTTCATCTGTTTTTCTTTCAGCATCGAAGATCTGTTCGGTCTTGGTCACGTCAAAGTCCAACCCTGGAGGCCCTGGCGGGTTCACCCATTTGCAGGACACAGTACTGGCGTCCGAGTCCACTGGCCTGCAACTTCCTCGATCTTCCGAGAATCTTCATCCTCATCGTATTGACCAGGGTTATCGCGCGCTTGAACTTGTCCTGGTGCACTCGGATGGCGCTGTTCATATAAGGTCACTATTGACCAGGTGCGTCAACGAGTTGTACTCAACCTCGAACGTCAGTCTTTGAACGACGCTGTGGCCTGCCACGGCCAGCTCGACTCTTCTCGCTTAGGTGAGCCGAATAGCATCGGTTCTTGACAGTTCTGAAACGTTGGATGTATTCGGAGACTGTCTCTCTCTTCTGCCGAACCTGAGCGAGTTCGGCAATACCAGCTTCGCACTTCGAATGGTTGGGTGTGGAACAGTTCCTCCACTGCTTCCAAGATTGCAAATTTGGCGGCAATGAGGTATACCATCCGAACGCGGACGGTGAGGGACTGAGAAGAACCTCACCCGTAGCTGATCCGACATCAAACCATGCCCGCTGGGCCAGGTATCGGCTCACGTGCTCGATGGAGCTTGACCCTTCCGACCCACGAATTTGTTGAAGTCGGGCCGGTACTTAGGCGGTAGTGGGATCAGGTCGAACTCATTGGGTACGGCTTGGAATAGCCGATTATCTTCTTCTTCGGCAAGATGCCGAACTAATCTCTCAGGACTGCGCTGATTTGATCTGCGGTGGAGGTGGGCTGAGCTTTCCTGGACTGGTGCGGTGGTGTACTTGGCTAGCCACGCTTGTTTCTCGCTTCCGCTCCTAGACTCCCCGCTGCTGCGGTCGTTCTTCCGCCGAACAATCGCTCCTGCTCCGGCAATCCCTCCTGGTGGGGCCTGGATCGCTTGCGTCCAGCTGTAATCCAATCCATACGCGCACACGTATCCGTGTGGGATTTCCTTGGGCGGGTCATGGAAGAACTGATAGTCGCCGGGTCACCCCCAACTTTGTAGGCGACGTATGCCGGTGAGCCTTGTTGCTGTGGAGCCGCCGTTGCGTACGGTAGAGGTGGCCGGAGTGGTGATCTCTCCCTGGTGAGTCCCTAGAACAGGTCCTGAAGGGGAGTATCGACTCTCCATGATCTCTTGCACCACACGGAGCGCAACGCGCTCCAAAGTGTTCACCAGGCTCTCAGAGTGCCGATGCAGTGAATGGGCCACCATGTAGTTGATTTCCTGTCGCAGGGCTCGGTACGTTCCTCCGAAGGGAGGGACAGATCCAACCCATCGAGGATGCCTTGTGGTGCGAATCCTTTGAACCTGACGCCGTGCGACCGGGTCTTCTCAAAGGAGCCGATGAGTTCGGCGTCCAGGATGGCCTTCAGGTCATCGTACTTCTTCTTGTGTTCCGTGGGGAGATCCTTGTACGTAATCGGTTCCTCCGCCACCTCGGATGCCGATGTTGACATGGATGTCGCAGAAAGTGTCCCACCGGGCGTGCCAGAATGTGTTACCCTCCAAAACCCCCCGACGGGCTTTGGTTAAGCAACACGAAGAGCCGGGAAGCTCCCAAGGCGCAGTGGATCCCTGCTCGCGTCGTCCCGCAATCTTCAGCCAACGTCCTGCGGTTGCTAGGGCGTGCCACCTGACCTAGACCCGATCGGAAGGTGTTAGTGCTTCGATTGTTCCTGCATGGTAGACACGTAAACATTAAATACGAGCCCTATCGGCTCTCAGGTTTCCCTGTGGATCGGCTCAAGGAGCCGATCGCCCCATGTTTCACGTTGGATTTACAATGGCATGGGGATCATGCTTGATCAGGACAAAGCTAAAATGATCCACGACAGCTTAGGGTTTTCACCGCATAATCGGAACGTCCTACGTGCGATCGGGCCTAGCAGCTACGAGAGACGATGCAAACTACCCCTACGAGAGGCCTAAAACCAACATAACGTTGATCCCGGAACATCCTCGCAGGGACGGTAAACAACTCTAACGCACCACCGGATCCTCCGACCCCAACATAAGGCCTAACTATGCAGATATTAAACTAATCCTTGCGTAACAAGGAGCAACTATAACGGATCGGATCTACTAAGTAAGAACAGCAAGATGCTGCCCTGCTCCTGGGTAGACGTAAGGGCAGCTAGGTCAGGGACGGCATTGCCACGCAGATATGCACGTGAAAGCACCAATGTCAAGCCCCTAAACACCTAAGGATAAATAGTACTGCTCGCCATCCAAGGCTTCAGCACGAGCAGTAGGATAACGAATAAACGTATACTGCCTAGATCGCTAGATGCGATCTAGGCAGCATGGTGCTTACCCTGGAGAAACCCTCGAAGAAGGGGTGGCGATGCGCCTGATTTGTGTTGGTTGAACGATGATTGTCCTCCTTTTCCGATAACCCTAGATACATATTTATAGTCCAAGGGACTTTCTAATTGAGCCGTGCACCTAACACGGGTCAGACTCTATCTCTTTAATCTAAATTACAATACGATCTACTATATTACAGATACACGGGCCACTTAGCCCAAACTCTTAGCGCAAGGCCGCTTCGAAGATGCTCCACGGGTACGTCCTTCAAGCTCATCTTCACTTACGGCCCATCTCCTGATTTGGCCAAAATCGGGTGGTAACAACAACTCATTGTTTTCATTTGACTAGAGCAAAATAACAATTATTAAGTTCTTTATTATAAATTCTAAGGGCTAGGTAGAATGCCAACGACAAACATAATAACACTTTATTATGTTCCAGACGTGCATTATTACCATATTCCTTATCAGTCACTTAGGCCATCGTATTCTTGTATTGCGTTGTTTTGTATGACATCTCATACCAACCAATCTGGTACAAATACCCAAGAATTTCATTATGTGACCAAACAAGGAATACATCCATAACATGTATATCATTTATATACACCTGAGCTAGACTTTCTAGTCTTTTCTTTCTTTCTGCCAAAATATCTTTTGTAGTTTCTCTTTTAGCTTTCCTCATTCTCAGAAAAACACTTCAACATCAATAACTTCTAGGTTTGTTGGTCAAATACCAATAACCTTGAGGTTCTTACTTTAGTTGACCATCATATGACAAGTGTTCAGATTTCACTATTAGTAACTTTGTAATATGATGAAAAATATCACTCATAATTTTATCCATCATGACGACTTTCCGAGACCATGTCGTACATGCTAGGCTCGTAAAGTTTAACTTAGTATTCGCATGTGCAAATCTGGCTTGCACCCGTTGTATGCACTCGTGGAATCTATAACACCCGATCATCACGAGATGCTTCGAAACAACGAGTCTTAGCAACGGTGCATACTAAGGACGATCACTTCATGGATATGCGAATATTGTTAGTGCCCCAATAGTTGGAGGATTGGGATGCCTGGCGTCTTCAACCTTCGTACATTCCCATAAAACTTATGAGTTTATGTAGTCTCACTAGATTATATTCTATCATCTTGCAATAGGGTCTTAGATATCACATATATCTCATACCTCACTTATTTCTGAAAACATAATTTCCAGCTCCTTACTTTAATTTCAAACGATTTGAACTTCAAGTTTCATGGAGACAAGATGATTTTAGGTACTAATTGAAACCTTTGTTCTTTGAATCAACAATGTGAGGTTTACTAAAAGTTTGCAATAGGACTTAATCATTTCTTTATTCTTTAACAATACGGTACCAGTCCGTAAAGTTATTTGTCAGACTTAACAGTATTTCTATCTCAATTACAAGACTAACGCATGGTAGAAAACGGATGCCAATTCTACAAATTTAATTCAAAATACTATTCAGACTATGTTCATGATAATTAGTTCAAGTTTTAATCTAATTACTAATGAACTCCCACTTAATACAACATCCCTCATAGTTGTTAAGTGGCACACGATCCACATCCACTACACCAAAACCGATCATCACGTGAGATGATGTAGCTTCAATGGTGAACATCAACATGTTGATCATATCATCCATATGACTCGTGTTCAACCTTTCGGTTTCGTTGTCCCGAGGCCATGTCTGTACATGCTAGGCTCGTCAAGCAAACCCAAGTATTCCGCGTGTGCAAACATGACTTACACCCGTATGTGAACGTAGAGTCTATCACATCCGATCATCACGAGATGCTTCAAACGACGAACTGTAGCAACGGTGCATACGAGGGAGAACACTTTATTATCTTGATATTAATGTGAGGGATCATCTTATAATGCTACCGTCGCGATCTAAGCAAAATAAGATGCATAAAGGATTAACATCACATGCAATTCATATGTGATATGATATGGCCCTTTAGTCTTTGCGCCTTTGATCTTCATCTCCAAAGCACGGACATGATCTCCATCATCAACGGGCATGATCTCGATCATCGTCGGCATAGCGTCAAGGTCCATGGCGCCGTCTTCATGGTTGTTCACCTCATGTAGCAACTATTACAACTACTTTGAAATACTACTTAACATGAAATTTAAAGACAACCATAAGGCTCCTGCCGGTTGCCACAATACAATAATGATCATCTCATACATATTCATCATCACATCATGGCCATATCACATCACCAAACCCTGCAAAAACAAGTTAGACGCCTCTAATTTGGTTTGCATATTTTACGTGGTTTAGGGTTTAGTAAGATCCAATCTACCTACGAACATGAACCACAACGGTGATACTAGTGTTGTCAATAGAAAGAGTAAATTGGATCTTCACTATAGTGGGAGAGACAGACACCGAAAAGCCACTTATGCAATACAAGTTGCATGTCGAGCGTGGAGCAAGTCTCATGAACGCGGTCATGTAAAGTTAGCCGGGCCGCTTCATCCCACTATGCCGCAAGATGCAAAGTACACGAACTAAAGACAACAAAAGCATCAACGCCCACAAAACAATTGTGTTCTACTCGTGCAACCAATCTATGCATAGACACGGCTCGATACCACTGAAGGATTCGTAGCATAGAAAACAAAAATTTTCCTACGCAAGAACGAAACACAAGCCAATATCTAATCTAGTAGATGGTAGCAACGAGAAGATCATGAGACTAACCCTCGAAGATTTCAAAGCCTAACGAGATTAGATCTCGTGGTGGATGTAGTCGATCACTTGCCGCTTGCAAAAGCGCGTAGAAGATCTTGACCGCTTGCAAAAGCGCGTAGAAGAACTTGACGGTGCCACAATCGGGCAGCACCTCCGTACTCGGTCACACGTACGGTGTTGATGAAGACGACGTCCTCTTCCCCGTTCCAGCGGGCAGCGGATGTAGTAGATCCTCCTCGGAATCCCGCCAGCACGACGGCGTGGTGACGGTGGTGGTGGAGATCTCCGGCGGCCGCAAGCGCCGCGGGGAGAAGGAGGAGGGAATAGCTAGGGTTTGGGCGCAGGGTGGTGCTGCGACTTGGGGAGCTAGGGCTGCGACTTGTGGTGCCCTTGGGGTGCCCCTTGGCCTCTTTAAATAGGTGGCCAAGCCCCTTGGGTCGTCCAAAAACCTGCCCCAAGTTTGACTGAGTTCCGATAGGTTTCCGGTTCCGAAAACCTAGTCCTACTCGGACTCTTTTGCCAATTCCGAAATTGCATTAAGGAAAGACTCCTTTTCCCTTAAGGCAACGTGGTTGCACCTATTATGGAACCCTCCGGACTTCCTTAGACATCCCGGGTCGTCCCGGACACTTCCGGAACCTTCCATAATATTCCGGACTATTCCGGTCCTTCTAGAACCTTCTAGAAGCTCCGGTCAAAACACCGGACTTTTTCCGAACCCCGGAAAATGACTTCCCATATATGAATCTTATTCTCCATTCCGAACCTCCTCGTGATGTCTCGGATCCCATCCGAGACTCCGAACAACATTCGAGCTCCATTCCATATTCCATATCTACTTAAACGACATCAAACCTTAAGTGTGTCACCCTACGGTTCGTGAACTATGTAGACATGGTTGAGACTTCTCTCCGACCAATAACCAATAGCGGTACCTGGAGATCCATAATGGCTCCCACATATTCAACGATGACTTTAGTGATCGATTGAACCATTTACATACGACGATTCCCTTTGTCTCGCGATATATTACTTGTCCGAGGTTTCATCGGTATCACTATACCTTGTTCAACCTCGTCTCTGACAAGTACTCTTTACTCGTACCGTGGTATGTGGTCTCTTATGAACCATTCATATGCTTGCAAGCTAATTAGACGACATTCCACCGAGAGGGCCCAGAGTATATCTATCCGTCATCGGGATGGACAAATCCCACTGTTGATCCATATGCCTCAACTCATACTTTCCGGATACCTAATCCCACCTTTATAACCACCCATTTACGCAGTGGCGTTTGATGTAATCAAAGTACCCTTCCGGCATAAGTGATTTACATGATCTCATGGTCGAAAGGACTAGGTAACTATGTATCGAAAGCTTATAGCAAATGAACTTAATGACGTGATCTTATGCTACGCTTAATTGGGTGTGTCCATTACATCATTCACATAATGATATAACCTTGTTATTAATAACATCCAATGTTCATGATCACGAAACCTTGATCATCTATTAATCAACAAGCTAGTTATTCAAGAGGCTTACTAGGGACTCCTTGTTGTTTACATAACACACATGTATCAATGTTCCGGTTAATACAATTATAGCATGTTATGCAAACATTATCATAAACACAAAGATATATAATAACCAATTTATTATTGCCTCTTGGGCATATCTCCAACAGCCTCCAGTATTCGAAAACTATCTAGCGAAGCAGGAGCATAATTGGGAAGAATTTGTGAAGTACAAACAATCAGAGGAGGCTGTGAACCTGTCCACGAAAAACAAGAAGAATGCAAGCGAAAAGAAATATCACCATCATACTGGGCGAGGGGGCTACGTAGCCATGCCTAAGTGGGATGCACAAGAGGCTGAGATGGAGCGGAATGGGATCACTCCAGAACCCATCCGAGAAGGATGGGACTTTAGGGCTCGAAATTGGTTCCTTGCGCATGGCTGTGAGTATGACATGAAGACAGGGAACATTATTGAAAGTGACAACAGGGTTAGGGTACCCAGGGAAAAATGGATACAAGTGACGGCAGATATAAAAGCGGGAAAACTAAAGTTTGCTCCCGATAGAAAGAAAGACTTGCTGACACTTGTCCTCGGTAATCCTGAGAAGGGAGGACGAACAAGACGCTTCGGCCCTAGTGTTCCGTGGTCGCTTGGGTTTCCGGCGGACGCGGAGACTTATAGAAGCCGAGCGAGAGCAAAACAACGCGAGCTGGAGGTGCAAAATGACCGGATGGCCGAGTTCAAACCAACTTGACCAGCAGCAGCGAGAGATTCAGCAGCAGCAGCGGGAGATAAATGAACTAAAAGGACAGCGCCAGCCAGATAATACCGCCGGCATATCTCAGCGGCGAGACGGCGTGGCCGACTCGGAGGCACCGCCTTTAAAGATGATAGATGGCGGTCCTGGCGACCCCGTTGATGGAATCAAGGAGCAAACACCTTGTGATCTCCATGACGTGTTCAGGAACGTATCGTTAAGGTGGCGGTCGGCTATGTCTTACCTGCATTTGGGGCTGAAGGTGAGCCGGCAACATGGCATGGCAATGAGATTCCAGCTGGCTATGCTCGTGTCGGGGTGGATTCAGTTGTACCGTCGTGGGAGACATTGCAGCTCGAAATCCCTGGAGGTGATGGGGGGTTACACTCGGAGAGCTGCTGGGCGAAATCATTCTCTGGGAAAAGAAGAACATCAGGCTGCCAGGCTGGGTAGCCCCTAGTACCAGTCGTCCCAGGTCACCATCACCTCCTCCAGGTGATCGCAGGCCACCATCACCTCCTCCTACTGATCACATGTCGCCACCATCACCCCATGGGTACGACGTCGACCACGACATCCGTAGTTCATCTCCATCTCCAGCGCCGCCGCCTCCACCCACTAAGACTCGGAATGCACCCGGCCGGAAGCGTTTCAAGAGTCCTATCCGCAAGATGTCACCCCTCCCAAGAGTACCAAAGGTTCCCCCCCCCCGTCCTTACGATCGTACTGAAGAGGAAAATGCGGCCATTGTTGCGAAACACACGTATGATCATTTTCATAAGCCAAAACCTCCAGCGCCAGAGCCATACACCGAGAAGCAAAAAGCATATTCTATTTCTTTTCTGAACACACCATCGCAATATGACTTACACAAGAAGAAGGATGACTATACACGGACCCTTGCGAGGGTAATTGATGACAAGTTTAAGGAGAAGAAGGATGACAAGGCTAAGGAGAAGGATAGTGCTAGCACGAGCAAATCATCAGCTAGAACTGTAGCCGGGAAGAAGTGAATTCAAAAAGTGGACCCCTCAAGACGCCCAAGCAAACGACAAAAGGCAAAAAAAGAAAGGAAGTTCCCCAGCTCGGAGAACATGCCAAACAATCGATCCCAGCACTCAAAGTGTTTGATGTTCCCAAGGTGTACCTGGAACATGGTGAAGGTTTCAATATGGAAGAAGCTGTGTCGCTAGCGGCTTCGATGTCCTGTACCGTGGAGGAATTGCTGAGTGCGCAGATGTTGCACTACCCATTGCTGAAATAGCTCCTAAATTTGTCTACGGGGCCGACTTGGTCAGCAGAGAGCGGCTGCATAAACTGCCAACGCATATGCGGAATTTGCATCAGTGGTACCTTGATGCGTGCAAGGAGAACACAACTTACATCGTGGCGAAGATCCCATTTGAATATTACTACCAAAAGGAGGAGATCCATATTGAGATGAATGAACTCTGGCAGTTATTCAATTTAGAAGCCCTCGACAAATCTCTCATGAGCTGCTATTGCTTGTAAGTTGTTAACTATATATAAGTTCATTTTCATTCAGTTCATGTTCGTTTTCATTGCATATACTCATTATATCTTATGTGTTCTCTTATGCAGACTGAAGATCAGTGAATGCAAAAGTAATAATATTATCAATATTGGGTTTGTTGACCCAGATAAAGTACATGTTCAAACGGTAAAGCATAAAGGCGAAGAAACGGGGGGAAACCTACTAAGGTTTTTGGGGGAGCAAAGTTTCTGTGATTCAATACTGTTTTCTTACAACTACGAGTGAGAGTCTTAATGATCTTTTTATGCACATTCAATTTTGCTTATTCGATGTTAAGTGTAATTCCTGACGTATATACATAAACATGTGCAGCTTCCACTGGATTCTACTAGACATTCAAGTTGATAAGGGAATATTTGAAGTAAGGGACCCAATGAGTAGAGGCCTGGACGGGTTCCGCGACTTGCAGAAGTTGCTCCAAGTGTAATTTCCTTCATCGCCACGCTATATCTTTCGTGAGATATCAATTAATTATCCACTCATTCAATCATTCTTTTGCCTGGCAGGGCTTGGATAGCTTTCAGGAAACATACTGAGGGTACCTGGGCAGAGAGGCTAACATTTACTCCTGTACCGTGCGCCCAGCAGCCACAAGGGACGAATCTATGTGGATACTACGTTTGCGAGTCCATTCGCATGTTAGCCACTGAGAAGCAGAACAATAATAAATTCAACGTAAGCAATAAAATTCACAACTTTATTTATTATCGTCAATATTTCGTTATCAAGATTGATATAGTCATACTCATCTCATTTTCTTATATAGGTCTACTTCATGCGGGACACACTCCAACCAAAGAAACACCTACTAGGAATTGCGGAGGAACTGGCGGGACTTTTGGTTAGAGAAGTAATAGAAACAACGGCTTGTTTAGTCCAAATAGGCGCTCTCCCTCTCCCTCCAAATAGACGGTCTTTAGTCCCGGTAGTCATAAGCTCCATGTATATATGTAAGGGGAATCTACGAATATGTAAGGGGAATCAACTTTTGCTTTCAATATTTGTTTGATCGATCTATATATATAATGAATGAACGTGTACAACTTCTAGTAGCATACAAATAAATGCAACTTTTATTTTCGAATGAAACAATGAAATAAAAGGGGGCGGTGGCGGGGGGGGGGGGCTGCACCACTCAAACCCTAAAGCAGCAGCGTTCAGCGCGCGCCACGTAGAGGACCGTGTGTCGCGGGTGGTAATACAGCCCGCGACAAAAGGGCTGTCCCCTGCGCGCCCGCGCCTGCCACATGGTGGACTGTATGTCGCGGGTGGTAAGCGACCCGCGACAAAAGGATGGACCTTTTATCGCGCCTTCGTTGTCGCGGATGGCCGCCCGCGACAAAAGGTCCTTACCACCCGCGACATTAGGCATGTTCTCCACTAGTGCGTGTCCAGCCAAATGCCATCTTGCATATAGATCGGTGGGTGGCCACCATGTTGCCACTCATCACCGCCAATGCCCGGTGGCATAGCGTGTTCGGTCGACAACCGTTTTGCATACAGATCGATGGGTGGTGACCAGGCTGCCACCTGTCGACACTAATGTCCGACGGCATATCGTCTCTCCCCTCTAGCGTAGAAATATGTTTTTTCATCAACAAGGAGAAAAATCTTTATACGAGGTCTGAATCCATTTATTTCTCATGAAAAAAACATCAAGTATTGTGCGGTGGCAGCACATTAATTCATGATAATAGACACACCGTTCAAACCTTCCACATAAGACGGATTCACATGTTGAACCGTGCATTCCTTGCCTAAGTGTTCAACTATATTTTCATACGGGTATTGCAAAATCAAAGCTCGAAGTCAAATATGTGATTTATTAGTTCAAATTTTATTGGTTGTTGACGAAAGCATAAATTCACCTCTCAACGTCTAATAGAAGTTGAAATAAATCGTGGAGATCAAATCTTTTTAGATGACTCTATCTTCATTTTTGACAGAAGAATATTATAAGTATGGTAGTAGTAAATTTGAATATTAAGCCCATAGAAATTCGAATGTTACAAAAAATTAATCATTACCTACCAATTTCTATTTTCTGAGATTAAGCGCCTTTTATATATGATGACGTGCTTAGCACAATTAACTAAAATTGCACAAAAAACTATCAATTAACTAAAGTTGCCAACCGCGACCAAAGGCCAATTTTCTACCAGTGCTAAAGATAGTGCCCTCGCATTTGCGAGGGCCACCTTACTAGTTTAAACTAAGAAGATAGGAGAGAGTAGCTAATATACTCCCAGCCTCAATACTTGATAAGCCTACATTACTATTTTCTTAACACCGCCACCTGCATCCTTGATAACTCCTAGGCGAAATCTTCGTCGGCATCTTCCATGTCGAAAAAATCGAAGGAGCTGCACCGTATGTGGCCTCTAATTCTGTCGCATCTTCCTCTTTCTTCTCGTGGACGGTGATCTCAAACTGCATCACTACTACCGTATTTTCTTCTTTCTTCTCGTCCACGGTGACCTCTGCTTGCTTTACTATTATTGCATTTTCCTCTTTCTTCTCGTCGACGATGACCACTGCTTGCTGTACAACTGATGCATCTTTCTCTGTCTTCTCGTCGATGGTGATCTCTGCTTGGTTTGTTTTTGCTGCTGCATCTTTCTCTTCCCCATCGATGTCGCCGAGCTCAATCTCCTTTGTACCGGGCACCATTGTCTAGGACCTCTGCTACGTACGTGGAAAAGCCATTGGCTTGTACTCCCGTCTCATCCTCTCCAGCTCGGCGAGCACCCATTCCGTGAGTTTCTTCTCAGTGGTGGCCACATGATCCCGTTCAATAAGTTTTCACGAAACTTGATCTTAATATTACTTTCAGTGAAATTATTTGTGGTTGTACAAGAAACAAAAAATATTTTAGCAGATGAAATAGATAAGATAGACAGGGACAGTGAGCTAGTAGGTATGACAGTAGAGAACTATTTATTAAGAAAGAAGATAGAGGTGAAGTTGCATGAAATTTACAAAGAAGAAGAAGTTATGTGGTTCCAGAGGGTGAAAGAGAAAGAATTGCTTGAAGGAGATTCCCTTACCTTCTTATTTTATGTCTAAAGCTAGTGGTAGAAAGGGGAAAAATAGGATTATTGCCTTACAGCAAGATGAAGGTCTTATTGAAGGGGATGTTAATATTCTAAGATATGCGACTGATTTCTATAAAAAGCTTTTTGGGCCTAGTGAAAATGTTGGTAATGTTGTTTTAAATTCCAGTATGCCTTGTGTGCTTGATGATGAAGATAGAAAGTTGTTTTCTAGAGATTTTACTATGGAAGAGATCAAGTTAGCAGTTTTCTCTATGAAAAAGAATAAAGCACCTGGTCCCGATGGACTGCCGATAGAGTTTTACCAGAATTTTTGGCCTTTGGTTTGCGACGATTTACTCACGATGTTCAGAGGGTGGCATAGAGGAGAACTTAACATATCACGTTTCAACTATGGTGTTTTAACCTTGTTGCCTAAATGCGTAGATGCGAGCATGATCCAACAGTACCGTCCCATATGTTTGCTTAATGTTTTGTTCAAGGCTTTTACTAAAGTAACGAACAACAGAGCTATTGAGGATTTGAGGTAGCAAATAAGATCATCTCTCCTGTCCAAACTGTTTTTATAAAAGGGCGTTTCATCTTGGAAGGAGTTGTGGTTTTACATGAAGTAATGCATCATTTACATAAGAAAAAGTCGAATGTGATCATGTTTAAAGTAGATTTCGAAAAAGCATACGACAAGATTAATTGGTCTTTCCTGAAGTCTGTTATGGTTCAAAAGGTTTCCCTGTAGTGTTTATAGAGATGGTTATGAGTACTATGATACGTGGTAAAGTAGCTGCGAAAGTCAATGATAGAATAGACCCCTTTTTAAATCTAGGAATGGTTTATGGCAAGGAGATCCCATGTCACCAACCTTTTTAACATAGCTGTAGAGGTTCTAGAGTTTCTTGTACAGAATGCTGTAGAGAATAATATTTTTATCCAGTAATCACTGATTTGGTGGAAGAAGGTGTCAGCATGTTACAGTACGGGGATGATACTATTTTTATGTTTCAGGATAGCCTGGAGGGAGCTAGACATTTGAAGTTTATTTTGTGTATTTTTGAACAGCTCTCTGGTTTGAAGATAAATTTTCATAAAAGCGAATTGTATTGTTTTGGTAAAGCTAAAGAAAAAATGCAGAAATATGCTACCATTTTTACTTGTGCAGTAGGTAATGTCCCTTTTAAGTATCTAGGCATTCCGATGCACCATATCAGGTTGTGTCGGCGGGATTGGTGTGTGGCAGAAGAAAAAGTAGAGAAAAAACTTCATACGTAGGTAGGTAAACAAAACTCTTACGGAGGGAGGTTAATTTTGTTGAAATCTTGTCTTAGTAATATTCCTTATTACATGATTTCGATGTTTGAGTTGCCCAAGGGGCCAGAAAGTAAGTTTAACTTTTTTATGAAGAGATTCTTTTGGCAACAAAATGATGATGTAAAGAAATATCATTTAGTTAAATGGGAGAATGTTACTAGGCCGAAAGAAATAGGTGGTTTGGGAGAGTAGTGGACTTACCAGTAATGAATATTTGTTTGTTGAGTAAGTGGTTATGGAAATTAGAGACAGAGGATGGTTTGTGGCAGAATATTATTACGAAAAAATATGTGAAGCATAATTCTTTGTCTAGGTGTGAAATAAAACAGGGCAGTCACATTTTTGGCAGGGCATTATGAGGGTAAAGGACTTTTTTTTTTCAAGTTCTGTAGGAAGATAATCGGTAATGGAGAGAGGACTAGATTTTGGGAAGATGTATGGCTAGGAAATAGTCCTTTGTGTGAACAATTTAGTAGACTGTTCAATTTAAATTTTAACAAGCATATTATGGTTTCTGAGGTTATAAGGAAAAGGATGGGGTTGTATGAAGTTTAGGAGAAATTTGTGGGGGAAGATGGCGATTTTGTGGCAAAAGCTGAAAGATCTTTGTGCCAGTGTGGTGCTGGAAGATGAAAATGATTCCTGTAGATGGATGTTGACTGGTAATGGCAAGTTCTCGGTAAGATCTATGTACTTAACTTTGAAATTAGGTAGTATAAAATGGCCGCACAGCAAAATGTGGTGGATAAAAATGCCTTTAAAAATTAAAGTGTTCCTGTGGTTAACCTTACATAATAGTATTTTGACTAGAGATATTCTGATTAGGAGAGGATGGAAAGGTAAAGACAGTAGATGTTGTTTTTGTGATGAACTAGAAACCATAAACCAGATATTTTTTGAATGTAGGCTAGCGAGATTTGTTTGGGGAGAGGTTAAATGTGCAACCGGGATACTTGACATTCCAGTAAATTTTAACGACTTGAGTAGTTGGTTGTTCTCTTTTCCCAGTAAAGTAAGAAATTTAGTTGTTGTAGGCATCTCTGCTGTAGTTTTGACTCTCTGGAATACTAGAAATGCAGTATGTTTTGAACATGTTTATCCCTGTAATCCGGTGGTGGTAGTACATAAAGTAGCGGGTTTAATTAACAAGTGGACTCGTTTGCAGAGACCAAACGCGCGGCCGGCGCTTCTCAGCGTGGCGCGGCTGCTGGTAAAGGTGGTATCTGATATCTTCAACAGGAGCAAGGGCTAGGCTCCTTTGTCACATCGGATTGGGGTCGGCTAAAAAAAGGTCCAAAGAGAGCAAAAGGAGCAGAAAAAAGGTGGAGGAAAAATGTTAAGAGATGTTCCAAAAGGAAAGACATTGTTCTGTGATAAAGTTTGTTTTAGATTCAAATCCTTGTTGTACTGTAAAGGCTTTCCGAGTTTATCGAAATTTACTTAGAGTGATACATGTATGATGTCTGATTCTATTTACTCAAACTTTAGGAGTTTGGAGGAAAGGTGTGGGAGGAAGTTGTAATGGGCGCAAGTGATACTTGGTTTCATTTTTAGTGAAATCAGGAGCGGGAGCTCCTCAATTCAAAAAAAAAATATTACTTTCAGCGAAACTTCAGATTGCGTCCAGAAAAAATTCGAAGCAAGTTCTTAACGTATGGTTGATATTTATTGATTTTATTGCTGCAAATTATATATAATTTATCTTACTTTCGAAGCAAAGTTTATCACGACGTGCACTTGTATAATTGGCTGGACTTACATATATCATGTATGATTACGTTAAATAAGTTTTCACTAGTGCGAGCGAATCGTTAACACTGTAGCAACTTTCTTTACAATGGTTAAATAAGTTTTCACCGTTGTAAAGGAAATGAAATTGGAAACAAGCAACATATATAGGTAGAATTATAAATTTAATCCAGAAATTTTGAAATTAACAACTGAAGCAACTTTCTTTGATCGGATAGAGAGAGTTACATAACAACAGGATAAATAGATGTAGTCTTGACTGCAAACACTTATTAGCTCATCATGCATGTATGATATTCATCATTCCGTGATTCCATCATACTCGCTGCCATCTGATGAGTAGTATGAATGTTTGTTGCGGCGAAGCATCATTTCAAGCTCGGAGACGTCGAAGTCCTTGCAATAATCCACAAAAAGCTGAGGAACTGTGGGAGGACGACACCTATCTTCAAGAGACACAAGGCTTATATAGCCCACCTTCTTCTTCTTCCATCCTCCGTTCTGGTAATCGCAAGCCCTAAAGCTTCCCGTGTAGTAAATGGTACCGGACTCAACGGTGGTGAACTTTCTTGCATCGACAGAGAGGGACCGGTAAGGACTGACGAAGAGGGCACGGTTGCCGATGCTCCAGACCGGGATGAGAACATTGTTCACGGTATCCACCTTGTAGACCACTGGACCGGTGCTCTTCCTTCTGTTTAGCACTAGCAACAGCTCCCCATCAGACTTCACCAGATAATAACCACGCTTCCTTTCCATGTCGGAAGAACAATCCTCCAAAGTTGGGCCAAGAATGGCTGTGGTCATTGTGGCTTCCTCGCGAACGGTGGAAGTTGAGATTATGGATCCATACATATTGGCAAGATATATCTGGTCGGCGAAGTGTGTCATGTTCCAAAGACAAAGATCATCGGATGGGTAATCCATGATGAGCTCCCTTTCTTTGAAACTCTCGCTGCTCTGGTCAGCCCAGCTCACAGAGTACTTGTGCGGGCCAGTAAAGATGAACACCATCATGGGAGAGGGCATCACAATGACGTCTTGGACCATGTCCGCCGGTATGGGCGCCTTGAAGTTCACGACGGCGCCCGTGAAGGGATTGAGCACCCGAGTCTCATATGGTGGCGCCCTCTCTCCGAGGACGAGGAGGCCATTCGGCGAGGCGCCAACGAAGAAGTAACGGCGCAAACAAGTCATGCTCTTGCGGAGGAAGCGTCCCGTGGTGGTGTTGACGAAGGTGATGGGGGCATCCGGAAGAGTGGAGCCCTCGCGCCGCAGCATGATCCAGGATGTTGGCAGGAAGCGAGGATTCTTACCGTCGGCTCTGGGGTCGTCGGTGACGCGGCGCCACGCGGCACAGACGGCGCGGAAGTCCATGTAGAAGTCGAGATCGTCCGTAGCTACGAAGCAGTCGCTGATTTTGCGGATGAGGTCGTCGGGGAGGCATTTCCAGTCCACGGTCGGAGGGGAAGCCATGGATGACTGCGCCATCGCAGCCGGCGATATGTTGGCAAGAGACGTACGGAGGATTTCTTTTTTGGTGGAGGTACAGGACCTTGTCTAACGATCGAGGCAGAGCTACCGATATGATCTCAGGGATGCTTTCGCAGATGTCTTGGGGCTAGCTATATATGCAGTTCAAACGGTTTGAAAAAAGGTTGGTGTGTGAAAACATGCGAGACTCGATGCGTGGTCACGATGAATATCTGCCTAAATTACCAACGCTTGCTGTGACCGGTCACATTTTTGGAAGAAATTGAAAGGAGAGAAACGTTGAGAACAGCTAGCGATGCCCATCTTCATGGATGCACTCTATATATAGGAGTATGAAAAATATTGGTGTTTACAATATACTGAAATGCGTTCATATCCACTTTTACTCTAGTAAACTTTTCGCTGTGGAGCAAAAAATCAATTTAACATAGAGTTCAAATTCCAAGTTTATGCGTAAAACATGAAAAAAATCTAGAAGCACTAAAGATCTAGGGAAAAGGTGCAGTTGAGCACCATGACATTGCACACCCACACTTTTTTTGAGCTTTTGTTTTTTCATATCTTGCAAACTATATAGTATATGAACTTGAAATTTTGCAAGCCACTTAAAAATAACAACTAGTAGAGGAAATTTTTTTTTGGAATTTTTGTTGCACTTTAAAATAACTCACTAGTGGAAAACAGGGCTTTCGTCCAATCCTTTTGTCGCGGCCGCGTCTGGAGCCGCCACAAATGGCCTGGCCACGTCGCCCCGAAACCAGCTGGAGGGCTCTGGGCCTTTTGTCGGCCTTTTGTTGCGGGCCGTAGCACAACCCGCGACAAAAAGAGTCTGAGGCTTTCTGCGGCCTGCTGGCACCCCTTTTGTTGCGGGTTGTGGTACGGCCCGCGACAAAAGGTCCATGCCTATATATACACAGCCAGCCCCCCACCTCTCTACATTTTTTTCCTTGGTGGTAAAAGGTGGAGGTTTATGCTAGCTCTTTTTTTATTCATGTGCACAAGAGTTGTTTGATGAAATGTTTGTGAGGATGCCACTTGATTTTATTTGATAAGATTTCTCCTCTTTTTGATCCTAAAAGGTTAGCAGCTATTTTCTCGTATACATAGTTAGTACAATACTAATTTTAGCATGGTGATTGCATCTGATACATAATTGTACTTATGATGCAGATGAGTCATCCAAGGATGTACAGTAACCGATGTGATTCCGCTTTCAGAGAGGGCGTGAAATCTTTCCTGCTTGTGGCCGAGGCCAACAAGTCGAAGCAAGGTTTTATTTGTTGTCCATGTCTGAAAGGTAAGAATGAGAAGGATTACTCTTGCTCAAGAGACATTAAGAGCCACCTGCTTCGGTTCGGATTCATGTCCGGCTATAATGTTTGGACCAAGCACGGAGAAGGGGTTATGATGGAAGAAGGCGATGAAGAAGAAGATAACGATGACCAGTTGAATGTACTAGGACGTCGCCTAGAGGGGGGGCGTGAATAGGCGATGTATAAAAACTTCTACTTCAGAGCTAAACTAGGCGGAATAAAACTAAGTGTTTACTAGTTTAGCTCAAAGCATATCAACTAGGGGTTTGCCTGTCAACACCCAGATTTTTAAGTCCAGATGCCTGTTATGCCATACATCGCAATCCCAGGAATATTGTTGTTGCGAGACATAACAGTTGAATATCATAAGTCATCATTCATTACATATCATAGTCGTCTTACAAATAGATCACATGATCCAATATTACAATAATAGTTGAACTATTGTTTCAACACACATCACAAATACATAGCGGAAGCGTAGTAGTAGTGGACTATCTAATCCACAGGCCAACGTCACGTCAGAAGATTCCCTAGTTGTCGTAGGCGTCTTGCTGTCCGTCCTCTGGTGGTTCTGCTCTTCTTCATAGTCTGGCCATTTGAATAGCCAGGGACACAGCCGTGAGTACTTTAAAGTACTCGCAAACTAATACTAAGGTAAGTGCTAACCATTTTATTAAGGGGTACTAAGCTCTAGTTTATTTGCAGAAAGCCAATTTTAGTTCACAAGTATTTTATAAAGACTTATCCATGTGCTAACTAACTCAAGTGGGAACATTAGTGTCATTCCCACAACATTGTGGTGATTCAAAATCAAGTCACCATTCAACATTCATTTTATCAACATTTTCAAGACTCTAACACTGGAAACTGTATGGCCTTTCCAACTGTCCGTAACCGTGGACACGGCTATTCGAATAGGTTTACACTCTGTAGAGGTTGCACACTTGTGCCACAACATTTGATTTCATCCGTCGGGATAACCCCGAATCATCGTAACACAGTACGCGGATCATCAACCATAACCTTTCATTTACAAACCCTAGTATGACCACCTCTCCCCATGAGCTTGGCCTCCCAGTGAAGACTAACTGTCAACCTGGGAACTGCACAGGGCTTGGCTGTACAATTCACCTCAAATCACATCATTCATCAACAACGGAGGCAGCCTCGGCATAACCCCTATGATGTGTTCAGAGGGAACCCATACTAAGGTACATAAACTTCTAGTTAAGCCCTTACCCATAATCAGGTATTGTGGGGGTACTTATGAATTGGAAAGGTATCGCATCCAAACCAATATTAGTTTTTAATCAAAAATCACTATCTTCTCTTGGTCATATTCACCTTCAAAATTCATTCAATGGAATGCATCCTCATTCCAAAGTTTCAAATTCATTTCAAGTCACATGTTTCCATCTAGAGTAGTCAAGTTTTAATATTAGCACTAGCATCTAGTCAGGAGGGGTGCTAACTACTTGGAATGCTAGTTAGGCTAAGTTGGATACTCTTGTAGTATTCTAGACTTAGTGAATCATGAATCAAAAAGTACTTTGATAAAACCAAAGCCATAAAGCTTGCAAGTAAAGCTTGTAGTAAAACTTGGGATGGGTTCATGAATTATAAGAAAAGATGAGTGTGCCTTGTTCTTGGTAGAACTCTGCACTTTGCAAGAATATTAGCTTGCAACATTATAACTTGCAATAGTGTAGCTTGCCTTGGTGGTTGAGGTGATCAAAGTGCTCTTCTTCTTCTGGGTAGAATCCTTCCTCTTCCTGGTATTCTCCGGTACTAGCGTCTATACATGAATACGAGGATACAATCACTCAACAGATCAAGAGCTATACTAAGCACACACATAAATCACACAAATTATTATAGTGCTAACACCTTGCCATCATGTTGGTTGGTATTGTTTTATTCTTAAGAAAAATAATTTCCTCTCATTATATATGTAAATGATGGTTTCCTTTTAATTCTTGAGAAATAATTTCCTCTCATTGAATCTTCTTAAGATTTTATTTCTCAAACAATAGTACATGATATCATGTTGACCTAAGTCAACCATTCATCACCATTATTTGAGAAGAAGATTTAAATGAGGTAGAATACCTCATACCATTTAATAATGCCTATTATGATTTAAAATCTCCAAGTATTTCATGTGAGAGTATTTGACCAGGGGTTCAAACTTCATATGAAAATACTTGGGACAAGTTTTAAATGGAATGAAGCACTTCATATAATTTGCATAATAGTTTTGGACAATATCAACTAACTAAATTAACCATATAATCCTTTATTTAATTTGGGCCATGAACACTCAAGGTAACCATACCATATTTTTGCATAAACAATTAGTGTAAATGAAATGTGAATTATAGCAATTGGATTTACTTCAAAATTCAAATTGGTTGATTTTTAAGATTTATTTGAAGTCCCAAACGTCCCTGACTTGTTATTTTTGTCACATTAATTCTACACACGATTTCGAGGTGGGACTAGTGGGGTTGGATAGATCTTTTTGCAAGCTTTCAAACAACATAAAATTCATCAAATTTGGTTGGGTAGAATTGAAACTATTTAATTTCTAAGACATGACCAGTATTTAAATTTAGCTGAAAAGGATTAAATTTATTTGAAACGTGGGGCTTGGGCGGGAAAACTAACAGGCCAAAATGGGGAAGAGAGAGATGGGCCGGCCCAGTATCGCTTCACACGCCACGGGCCAACTGACAGAGGGGCCCGCACATCAGCGAGTCAGCCTTACCGAAGCGGTACGTTGCAGTGGTGGCCGTGCGATTAGATGCAGATCCGACGGCTAGCAGTCGGCATCGTCGTCGACGAGAGGGAGGCTCTGGCGCGACGGAGGTAGGGGTCGGCGGCGCTCCTGGACTCCGGCGAGGGATGGCGACGGTGCTAGGCGACGATGTAGTCGACGACGAGTCGAATGGTACCGATGGCGAGACTTGGGGCAGTCTGTGGCGGTGAATTGCTCTGCAGTTGCTCGCGGGCCTCCGGCGAGCAATTGGCCGGCTAGCAGCGGCGATGTGCGATGGAGAGGGGCGGAGGAGATTCAGGGAGAGGAGAGGAGTGGGTTTGCTGTGGTGAGGAAGGCGCGGGGGTGGCTCCTTTTATAGGGTTCGAGTTGGCCGTGAGGTGGGCGGCAAGGGCGACAGCATAGCGGCGGCTCCGGCGAAGGAAGGGGGTCGGCGAGGTAGGCGCGAGGTAGGCGGCGTCTAGGCGGTGCTAGAGAGCTAGAGGGCGAGGTGGGGGACGGCCAGGTGAGCGCTTGCGCGTGCAATGCCGTGCGACACGGCGGCGGAGAAGTGGGGAGGTTGTCGACGGCGACAGCCTGCGCGAGGGCACGGGCGCGTGTCCGGCGGGTTCGCGGTGCGGCGGTGAAGCTCAAGGAGAAGAGAAGGGGGCCTGGGGTGGAGCAGAACGTCGGGGCGACGTGTGGCCGTGGCGTGTCCGTGGGCGTGCCCACGCCGTCATCGGCATGGCCCTGGGCGTCGTGGGCGCGATGCGTGCCGCCTCTGTGGCCCTCCTCTCTGGCAATGGCGGCCACCAGGGTGCTCAGGGGACCAAGGGGATCCAATGGGACATGGTGGCCAGGTGCTGAGGTGAGAGGGGAGAGGGGAAGCATGTCCATGGGGGACATGGCCGGCATGGCCATGGCTAGGCCATGTCTTGCCCTTCCCTAGGGTTGCTGTGCAATGGTGGGGTGTAGAGGGGACCAGGGAGCAAGGGGGAGTGAAATGGGGCAATTGGTTTGGCCTAAAACACTATTGCAAATAGTGTTTGATTTGTTCCATATTTGCTTATTTCAAAAACTTGCAAACTTGGGTTGAATTCAATTGGTTGCAAAAATTGAAAGTGGTTGGTTTGGTTGAGTTGTAAAAGACCAGAGACAACCATGTGTGGTGGGGGAAATTTAAAAATAAAAGAATTGCAAAATTTGACAAAGTGAGATTGTTGCTCATATTAAAAAGTCTCAACTTTGCATGAGCATAGAATTTGATCCAAGATGAATTTGGTATGGTGGTCTTTACAAAAGTTGTTCTCCTTCATGTGTACTTGGGTGAGGTGCAAAGAATTGAGATTGTTTGGTTTGAAAATCTTGAAATACAGGGGCTCAAAGTGGTGACCAGAATATAAATGGCAGATTTGACCATCATCATATGTGATCACAATTTGAGTTTGAATTTGATTTGAGTTGTGTTTCTTTGATTCCAAAAGTTGTAATAAGTGTTTAGTATCATATTACAACTAATGGTGAAGACCAAAATGGTCTAAGTCAAAGATTTAGAAAAATGGCATAAACCATATGTGAGGGTGTTGTGAATTTCTAACTTTTATTCTTTTATTTTTCTTTGCTTCATTTTGACAAGGGTGAGGTTTATTTGGTGTTATAATAAGTTGGGTAAAGGGTTCAAACCATTTTGAGGCAATGGGAGTGCCTAGGTCAAGATTGGATATTTTGGCTAAGTGCCACATATGCCTCTATGCATATGTTTATTTTGTTTCTTACTTGAATTGGTTGGTAAGTACTTTGTTGAGTGTGTTGATGTATTTCAAAACATATACAAGGTCAACACTCAAAGTTGGAGCATTTGCAAAAAGTAGCCATAGGCTTGCATATGCCTTTTTCTTAATTAAGATCTTTTCTTTTTATTTTGTTTTTCAAAGATTGGTGACAAGAGGGATGAGGTTTAGGGTTTAGCAAGTTTGAAATGATTCACCACCATTTGGCAAAGTAAGAAAGGTAGAGTTCAAAATTTACACATTAGGGCTACATGCCCACATATGTCTTTTTCTTTATTTTAGGTTTCTCAAAATAGATCCAAAATATTTTTGAGAAGGTTAGGGTTTAGGGTTTTTCTTATTTGATTTCTTTCTCTTTTATTTTATTTGGTTGGTAATCTTCACTTGATCACTTTAGGGTTTTAGGGTTTATCACATAAGCATATTAACACTCATCAGAGCAAAACACCAGTATTAGGTATGAGCCCTATGCATAGCACTCTATGTAAGAAAAGTTTTTGTTGGTTCTCATTTTTGGAAAAAAGGAAATTCATTTTCTTTTTGTTTTGAAATTTGGGGTGTTACATTGCCTAAGTGCACCAACAAACTATGCTAGCATGATGAGCAACAAGGTGATAACAAGCTAGGTATAGCACATCAAGCAAGATAGATATCACAATGTAAAGCCCATAGGTAAAGGAGCTCGGGTTGAAAAGTAACCGGTGCACGAGGAGACGACGATGTATCACGAAGTTCACACCCAAAGGTGCTATGTCTCCGTTGGAGCGGTGTGGAGGCACAAGGCACTCCAAGAAGCCAACTAGGGCCACCGTATTCTCCTCGAGCCCTTCCTCCAAGGAGGAACGCCTCGATCCACTAAGGGACCCTTGAGGGTGGTCACCGAACCCGTACAAGCTTGGGCAAACTCCCAAGTATCAAGCTTGAGGCAACTCCACAACACGGAGGCTCTCAAGTACAAGGCCACAAGAGGCTACAACACGCCACACCGGCGACAAGGCCACCAAGACACCAACGCGCCACAACCGGCACCAAAACCACAAAGGCTACCACACTCCACTAAGGCAACAACGCCACTAAGGCTACCACACCACAAAGGCAACAACGCCACAACGACGACAAGGCCACAAAGGCTACAAGGCCACAAAAGGCTACAACACCACAAAGGTAACAAGGCCACTAAGGCTACAACACCACCAAGGTCAACATGCCCTCTACGAGACCGAAACCCCGGAGAGAACCCAAACCGATGCACCTAATGCAATGGCTAAGAACACCACTAAGATGCCCAAGTTTTTCTCACCCAAATTCCAACAAAGCTACAAAAGATATTGGGGGAATAAGGGAGGAAGAACAAATATGAGGAGAAACACCAAGCAACTCCAAGATCTAGATCTAGCAAGATCCCCTCACTTGGAGAGGGATTCAATTGGTGAAGCTCTAGATCTAGATCTCCTCTCTCCTTTCCCCCAAAAATATGCAACAAATAGTGGGGGATCAAGAGGAGGATCAAACAACTCAAGGTCGACAATGGAGGAGAGAGAATAGAGGGGAAGAAGTGTTTGGGTCGGAGGTGGAAGAGAGGTATAAATAGGGGCTCCAAAATATAGCTGTTGGGGCTAAGAAAACAGTCGCGCCCGCGGTACTACCACTTTGGTAAGCGGTACTACCGCTTTGGCGGTACTACCGCTCGGATTCGAAATCCCCACAGAACTTGTCCATGTGGACACAAAGCGGTACTACCTCGCGGTACCGCAATGGGCTCCAAACCTGGATCCCAAGCGGTACCTTGCGATCTGCCGTAACACTAGTTACGGTACTTAAGCGTACCATGTGGTACTCGCTCTAGCGGTACTCGCTCAAGGTACCGCAACTTGTACTGTGGGACTTTTCAGCCGTAACACTAGTTACGGTACTTAACGGTACCATAGGCGGTACTACCGCTCACAAGCGGTACTACCGCTCAAGGTACCGCAAAGGTACCGTAACTTGTTCTGTGGGACTTTTTCAGTGCAATGTAAAATCCATAACTTGAGCTAGGAAACTCGGAATGACATGAAACCAATTTTGCCGGAAAGAGGACAACGAGAGCTATCAGTACAAAAAGTGAAAATATGGAAAAGAGTGAGTGATGATTTTCTCATGGTCATAGAGGTGTAACCTCTCAATATGGTATATCGGGAAAATCATCACTCTCGCACATGCAGCATGCGATGCATCCGGAATCTGTTTCCGATGAGCTAGAGCTTGTCATGGAGATGACACAAGCTCTAACTAATCTCATGGATAAGAACCAAGAACAACCAAGAAACACGATGCAATGCATGCAAGGTTTGAGCTCTCTCCGATGATGCGATCCACTATCATATCGAGCACAAACCTTAACCTTGCGCGTTCCTCTCGAGTCGGCAAGCTCCGTCTTCATCCTCTTCATAATTGTACATGCCACCGTCTTCATCCATCTTCAACGCCGTCTTCTCTCTTCATCTTCTACGCCGTCTTCTCTCTTCATCTTCAACATCGTCTTCGTCTCTCTTCGACACCATCTTCATCATTGTACTCCGTCTTCTCCATCTTGCAACCTTGAGTCCAACATGGCTATGGACTTGACCTAAGATTAATTCTCAATGCAACTGTTAGTCCATAGGGATTGTCATCAATTACCAAAACCACACACGGGGTAATGGACATGTTCTTTCACCAGTACCGATCTATGTTCTCTGAATATGATGATACCGTAATGGAAGAAAATGAAGAAGAAGGAGGTGAAGAACGAGCACCATGATCCTGGTGATGATGATCTTCGTCGGGCCATTTCTGATGCAAAGAGAGAGCACGATAAGGAGAGGTTGCAGTTCGACAAGATGTTAGAGGACCACCAAAAATTGTTGTACCCAGGTTGTGAAGATGGGCAGAGAAAGCTGGGTAGCATATTGGAATTGCTGAAATGGAAGGCAGAGGCCGGTGTGACTGACTCGAGATTTGAAAAATTGCTGATAATATTAAAGAAGCTTCTTCCAAGAAAGAACGAATTGCCCGCCAGCACTCATAAAATTCTTTGTGGAGCCACCAAAGAGATGAACAAGAGTAAAGGAATGGACTCCAACAAAGATGGATATCAAAAGAAAATGTATCATCTCTCATGTGTATAAGTTTCTCTAAGTGGACAACATCACCGAGATATTTATCCATCAAGAAACATGCACACACAAGATAGATACAAGAGAATAAGAGCGAGATATCCAAGGTGAAGTAATACAATATACCAATGAGACATTTGCTTTATAGCACGGCCAATGGCTCATATTTATCACATTGTATATTGAACAACTTCAACCAAAACACCTCAAAGACATCACAAGAATCACCAAGAGAGGGAGATAGTTGAGATGCTTTGAGAGAGGCAAACAAGTATCACCAAATGAAACACCAAGGATAACCCCATGGTTGGATACAAGATAGCATGCATGAGGGGATTGATACTTGTTACCCGGATGCAATGGTGTGATGTAGTAGATATGAGTTAGTCATAACATCATAGCTCGCCTCCAATAGTCACTTATCCTCCACTTCTTCTTCATGAGTGAGACGAGCATCCAAAGCATCACCAATGTACCTAAGACAAAGCTCAAGCACACAATGGTCCCCAAACTAATTGGGTCCGAGTAGTTAGAGCAACTACAACACATAGGACAAACTCCACATAAATATGTGCATATGGATATGAATTTGAATTTCATGCACATCTTAACCGATTTAGGATTATGGTGGAGTTTTCCCTATGCATTTGATCAACGAAAGAAAGCATACCATAAGATATACATGAAGTAAATATGCATGCAAGGCTTTCAAGAACCAAATGGAGATATGACTTGGACAAAACACAAAATACAACATGATGGCACACAAAGGTGTGACAAGACAAAAGGTTGTCCAACCCATATCCAAGAATCAAATCAACACAAGATTGACCCCAAGTTCAACAAATGAACTAAACACGATGAGCAAGAAGATATCCAAAACAAGCATGCTCAAGAACTTATCTCACTTTAGGAAAGTAAAACCAAATATCAAGTAATGAGATAACCAACTCCCAAAGAAATCAAGGTTCCAAATAAACCAAACCCTCAACACTTTTCATGATGGCACAAAAGTACCGAAAAGAAAAGGTTTGTCTTCCAAGGTCAAGTTCTTGAAACAAGGAAGTGTTCTAGCAAACATAGGAGAGCTCCCCCAAGATTAGTGCACTATTTAGGATTTTGCATTTGAATACAAAATGCACAAATGCGGGATCATCGCTCAACCATTGTTTATCAAAACACTAACAAGGTTCAAATGAAAAGAGGAGATACACAAGAAGCAAGGAAGACATATGGAAGTCTAACCCACAAAGACAAATTCTTGGCAAGAAATAAAGCAATTGAGCACATGAGCCAAGTGTGAGGATGATCCGGAACAATACCACACAATTTATTACCAATTATCCAAGGACAAGAGGTATTTAGGAAATATCCATATGATAGTTTGTGAGTATGTTCAAGATTATCTTCACAACAAAGAAAGCATATGGCAAACATGTCACATAGGAACAAGATAATCTATAATATCAATTATATGTGACACAACCTCAAATGTTCACATTTTCTAGGCTTGTAAGATGCACAAAGCACAATACTCCCCCATAATGTGATTAAAACATTTTTCGTGCAAGAGGCAAATAAGAACCAAGTGAGATAATTAATGGACATTATAGAATTTTAATTCATCATGTCGCACATTTTAGGATTGTAAAGTGCACAAAGCATATCACTCCCCCAAAATGGGATAGTCCACTAATTTCTCACATGAGCCAACAACTAAGATATCAATAAGATGCAATAGGCTCAACAAAGGACAATTGTACATGATGTGTCACCCAACATATATAAGAAAGCAAGCAAGATAAGCAAGTAGGAGACACAACATACACAACCACATGCAAGGTACAAAACCAACACATGTAAAAGGGGAGCGAGTAACTTTCAATGTAAAGGAGTTGAGGACTCGTTACCGCAAGGAGGTGCATGGGTAAAGGATGAAAGGAATAGTACTTGACATGAGGAAGTGAGAATGATGAAGATCCCCCAAGTCTTCATGAACTAGTCAAACCTCCATGCCCTCCAAATGTACCTATTGATCAAATTTTGGCTTGATGGTCCCCAACCAAGTTGGGTCCTAAGAACTTAGTCACAATAGGCTTGGCAACCCAAATGGTTCTTTTTGAGAAACCACATTGAGTGCCCATATATTTGGCAAACACATTTCCAACCTTATCCTTGCAAAGAGAATAAGCACCATCGATCAAGATAGGGTTGGATGAGTTACCAATAGTGCAAAAGGAGGAGATGTGGCCCTTCTCACGGCATGTGTAGCATGTTCTTCTCTTCTCCTTCTTCTCACTTGATTTCTCCACAACGGGAGCCTTGGCTTGATCCTTCTTGGGTAGCGGCCTTTCTTCATGTCGAGGTAGACCTTGAGCTCCATCTTGAGGCCGCTTCCCTTGTTTCTTCTCGCCAAGTGGCTTCTTCTTCAAGGGGCACAATCTAAAATGATGCCCTTCAATCTTGCACTTGAAGCACACAATCTTGGCGGGGTCCTTCACATGCCCATGGCCCTTCTTCCACTTGTGCGTGGTGGACTTGTTCTTGTTGTTGGAGTTGAATCCAAGTCCACCCTTGTCATTGGGGGATTGCTTCCCTTCATGACCCTTTACCAAGTCCTTCTTCAAAGAAGGGACTTGGGCCTCGAGCTCTTCGATTTCCCCTACATGGTTAGTAACAACGCAAGTGCTAGAGGAAGTGGAAGCTTCATTGTTAGAGCAACAAGGCAAGGTATGTAATTCACCACAAGATTAGCAATAGCATGGGTGGGTGAATTACTAGCACTAGCACATGGATTTGTAGAGCAACAAGGCATAGAAGGTAGTTCACCACAAGATAAATTAATAGCATGAGTGGGTGAACTTAAAAAATGGCAAAATAGAATTTTGAGAAGTAGTGCTAGTACTCACATGAGGCTCTGATTACGCGTGATGCACACGTCCGTTGGGAACCCCAAGAGGAAGGTGTGATGCGCACAGCAGCAAGTTTTCCCTCAGAAAGAAACCAAGGTTATCGAACCAGTAGGAGTCAAGGAAGCATGTGAAGGTTGTTGGTGGAGGAGTGTAGTGCGGCGCAACACCGGTGAAACCGGCGCCAACGTGGAACCACAACACAATCAAGATACTTTGCCCCAACGTAACGTGAGGTTGTCAATCTCACCTTGCTGAAAACAAAGGATTAAACGTATTGTGTGGAAGATGATGTTTGTTTGCAAAGAACAGTAGAGAACAATGATTGCATTAGATTGTATTCAGATGTAAAAGAATGGACCGGGGACCACAGTTCACTAGTGGTGTCTCTCCAATAAGATAAATAACATGCTGGGTGAACAAATTACAGGTGGGCAATTGACAAATAAATATTCAATACATATAATGATGCTTACTATGAGATTTAATCAGGGCATTACGACAAAGTACATAGACCGCTATCCAGCATGCATCTATGCCTAAATAATCCACCTTCGGGTTAGCATCCGCACCCCCTCCAGTATTAAGTTGTAAACAACAGACAATTGCATTAAGTATGGTGCGTAATGTAATCAACACAAATATCCTTAGACAAAGCATCGATGTTTTATCCCTAGTAGCAACAGCACATCCACAACCTTAGAACTTTGTCACTGTCCCAGATTCAATGGAGGCATGAACCCACTATCGAGCATAAATACCCCCTCTTGGAGTTACAAGTATCAATTGGCCAGAGCCTCTACTAGCAACGGAGAGCATGCAAGAACATAAACAACACATATATGATAGATTGATAATCAACTTGACATAATATTCTATATTTATCGGATCCCACCAAACACAACATGTAGCATTACAAATAGATGATCTTGATCATGTTAGGCAGCTCACAAGATCTAAACATGATAGCACAAGCGGAGAAGACAACCAACTAGCTACTGCTATTGACCCATAATTCAAAGATGAACTACTCATGCATCAATCCGGAGGCGGGCATGATGATGTAGAGCCCTCCGGTGATGATTCCCTCTCCGGCGGGTGCCGGAGGCGATCTCTGAATCCCCCGAGATAGGATTGGCGGCGGCGTCTCGGAAGGTTTTCCGTATCGTGGCTCTCGGTACAGGGGTATTCGCGACGAAGGCTTTAAGTAGGCGGAAGGGTAGGTCAGGAGGCGGCGAGGGGCCCACACCATTGGGCGGCGGGCCCCCTCCGGCCGCGCCCTATGGTGGCGGCGCCTCGTCGCCCGAATTCGTTATCCCTTCGGTCTTCCGGAAGCTTCGTGGAAAAATAAGACCCTGGGCGTTGATTTCGTCCAATTCCGAGAATATTTCCTTTGTAGGACCGTGTGTCGCGGGTGGTAATACAGCCCGCGACAAAAGGGGCTGTCCCCTGCGCGCCCCGCGCCTGCCACATGGTGGACTGTATGTCGCGGGTGGTAAGCGACCCGCGACAAAAGGATGGTCCTTTTATCGCGCCTTCGTTGTCGCGGATGGCCGCCCGCGACAAAAGATCCTTACCACCCGCGACATTAGGCATGTTCTCCACTAGTGCGTGTCCAGCCAAATGCCATCTTGCATATAGATCGGTGGGTGGCGACCATGTTGCCAATCATCACCGCCAATGCCCGGTGGCATAGCGTGTTCGGTCGAGAACCGTTTTGCATACAGATCGATGGGTGGTGACCAGGCTGCCACCTGTCGACACTAATGTCCGACGGCATATCGTCTCTCCCCTCTAGCGTAGAAATATGTTTTTTCATCAACAAGGAGAAAAATCTTTATACGAGGTTTGAATCCATTTATTTCTCATGAAAAAAACATCAAGTATTGTGCGGTGGCAGCACATTAATTCCTGATAATAGACACACCGTTCAAACATTCCACAAAAGACGGATTCACATGTTGAACCGTGCATTCCTTGCCTAAGTGTTCAACTATATTTTCATACGGGTATTGCAAAATCAAAGCTCGAAGTCAAATATGTGATTTATTAGTTCAAATTTTATTGGTTGTTGACGAAAGCATAAATTCACCTCTCAACGTCTAATAGAAGTTGAAATAAATCGTGGAGATCAAATCCTTTTAGATGACTCTATCTTCATTTTTGACAGAAGAATATTATAAGTATGGTAGTAGTAAATTTGAATATTAAGCCCATAGAAATTCGAATGTTACAAAAAATTAATCATTACCTACCAATTTCTATTTTCTGAGATTAAGCGCCTTTTATATATGATGACGTGCTCAGCACAATTAACTAAAATTGCATAAAAAACTATCAAATAATTTTGACACACTGAAGATAGTGCCCTCGCATTTGCGAGGGCCACCTTACTAGTTTAAACTAAAAACTCAAAATATTAGGGATAGGAGAGAGTAGCTAATATACTCCCAGCCTCAATACTTGATAAGCCTACATTACTATTTTCTTAACACCGCCACCTGCCTCCTTGATAACTCCTAGGCGAAATCTTCGTCGGCATCTTCCATGTCGAAAAAATCGATGGAGCTGCACCGTATGTGGCCTCTAATTCTGTCGCATCTTCCTCTTTCTTCTCGTGGACGGTGATCTCAAACTGCATCACTACTACCGTATTTTCTTCTTTCTTCTCGTCCACGGTGACCTCTGCTTGCTTTACTATTATTGCATTTTCCTCTTTCTTCTCGTCGACGATGACCACTGCTTGTTGTACAACTGATGCATCTTTCTCTGTCTTCTGGTCGATGGTGATCTCTGCTTGGTTTGTTTTTGCTGCTGCATCTTTCTCTTCCCCATAGATGTCGCCGAGCTCAATCTCCTTTGTACCGGGCACCATTGTCTAGGACCTCTGCTACGTACGTGGAAAAGCCATTGGCTTGTACTCCCGTCTCATCCTCTCCAGCTCGGCGAGCACCCATTCCGTGAGTTTCTTCTAAGTGGTGGCCACATGATCCCGTTCAATAAGTTTTCACGAAACTTGATCTTAATATTACTTTCAGTGAAATTATTTGTGGTTGTACAAGAAACAAAAAAATATTTTAGCAGATGAAATAGATAAGATAGACAGGGACGAGCTAGTAGGTATGACAGTAGAGAACTATTTATTAAGAAAGAAGATAGAGGTGAAGTTGCATGAAATTTACAAAGAAGAAGAAGTGATGCGGTTCCAGAGGGCGAAAGAGAAAGAATTGCTTGAAGGAGATTCCCTTACTTCTTATTTTATGTCTAAAGCTAGTGGTAGAAAGGGAAAAATAGGATTATTGCCTTACAGCAAGATGAAGGTCTTATTGAAGGGATGTTAATATTCTAAGATATGCGACTGATTTCTATAAAAAGCTTTTTGGGCCTAGTGAAAATGTTGGTAATGTTGTTTTAAATTCCAGTATGCCTTGTGTGCTTGATGATGAAGATAGAAAGTTGTTTTCTAGAGATTTTACTATGGAAGAGATCAAGTTAGCAGTTTTCTCTATGAAAAAGAATAAAGCACCTGGTCCCGATGGACTGCCGATAGAGTTTTACCTGAATTTTTGGCCTTTGGTTTGCGACGATTTACTCACGATGTTCAGAGAGTGGCATAGAGGAGAACTTAACATATCACGTTTCAACTATGGTGTTTTAACCTTGTTGCCTAAATGCGTAGATGCGAGCATGATCCAACAGTACCATCCCATATGTTTGCTTAATGTTTTGTTCAAGGTTTTTACTAAAGTAACGAACAACAGAGCTATTGAGGATTTGAGGTAGCAAATAAGATCATCTCTCCTGTCCAAACTGCTTTTATAAAAGGGCGTTTCATCTTGGAAGGAGTTGTGGTTTTACATGAAGTAATGCATCATTTACATAAGAAAAAGTCGAATGTGATCATGTTTAAAGTAGATTTCGAAAAAGCATACGACAAGATTAATTGGTCTTTCCTGAAGTCTGTTATGGTTCAAAAGGTTTCCCTGTAGTGTTTATAGAGATGGTTATGAGTACTATGATACGTGGTAAAGTAGCTGCGAAAGTCAATGATAGAATAGACCTCTTTTTAAATCTAGGAAGGGTTTATGGCAAGGAGATCCCATGTCACCAACCTTTTTAACATAGCTGTAGAGGTTCTAGAGTTTCTTGTACAGAATGCTGTAGAGAATAATATTTTTATCCAGTAATCACTGATTTGGTGGAAGAAGGTGTCAGCATGTTACAGTACGGGGATGATACTATTTTTATGTTCCAGGATAGCCTGGAGGGAGCTAGAAATTTGAAGTTTATTTTGTGTATTTTTGAAGCTCTCTGGTTTGAAGATAAACTTTCATAAAAGCGAATTGTATTGTTTTGGTAAAGCTAAAGAAAAAATGCAGGAATATGCTACCATTTTTACTTGTGCAGTAGGTAATGTCCCTTTTAAGTATCTAGGCATTCCGATGCACCATATCAGGTTGTGTCGGCGGGATTGGTGTGTGGCAGAAGAAAAAGTAGAGAAAAAACTTCATACGTAGGTAGGTAAACAAAACTCTTACGGAGGGAGGTTAATTTTGTTGAAATCTTGTCTTAGTAATATTCCTTATTACATGATTTCGATGTTTGAGTTGCCCAAGGGGCCAGAAAGTAAGTTTAACTTTTTTATGAAGAGATTCTTTTGGCAACAAAATGATGATGTAAAGAAATATCATTTAGTTAAATGGGAGAATGTTACTAGGCCGAAAGAAATAGGTGGTTTGGGAGAGTAGTGGACTTACGAGTAATGAATATTTGTTTGTTGAGTAAGTGGTTATGGAAATTAGAGACAGAGGATGGTTTGTGGCAGAATATTATTACGAAAAAATATGTGAAGCATAATTCTTTGTCTAGGTGTGAAATAAAACAGGGCAGTCACATTTTTGGCAGGGCATTATGAGGGTAAAGGACATTTTTTTTCAACTTCTGTAGGAAGATAATCGGTAATGGAGAGAGGACTAGATTTTGGGAAGATGTATGGCTAGGAAATAGTCCTTTGTGTGAACAATTTAGTAGACTGTTCAATTTAAATTTTAACAAGCATATTATGGTTTCTGAGGTTATAAGGAAAAGGATGGGGTTGTATGAAGTTTAGGAGAAATTTGTGGGGGAAGATGGCGATTTTGTGGCAAAAGCTGAAAGATCTTTGTGCCAGTGTGGTGCTGGAAGATGAAAATGATTCCTGTAGATGGATGTTGACTGGTAATGGCAAGTTCTCGGTAAGATCTATGTACTTAACTTTGAAATTAGGTAGTATAAAATGGCCGCACAGGAAAATGTGGTGGATAAAAATGCCTTTAAAAATTAAAGTGTTCCTGTGGTTAACCTTACATAATAGTATTTTGACTAGAGATATTCTGATTAGGAGAGGATGGAAAGGTAAAGACAGTAGATGTTGTTTTTGTGATGAACTAGAAACCATAAACCAGATATTTTTTGAATGTAGGCTAGCGAGATTTGTTTGGGGAGAGGTTAAATGTGCAACCGGGATACTTGACATTCCAGTAAATTTTAACGACTTGAGTAGTTGGTTGTTCTCTTTTCCTAGTAAAGTAAGAAATTTAGTTGTTGTAGGCATCTCTGCTGTAGTTTGGACTCTCTGGAATACTAGAAATGCAGTATGTTTTGAACATGTTTATCCCTGTAATCCGGTGGTGGTAGTACATAAAGTAGCGGGTTTAATTAACAAGTGGACTCGTTTGCAGAGACCAAACGCGCGGCCGGCGCTTCTCAGCGTGGCGCGGCTGCTGGTAAAGGTGGTATCTGATATCTTCAACAGGAGCAAGGGCTAGGCTCCTTTGTCACATCGGATTGGGGTCGGCTAAAAAAAGGTCCAAAGAGAGCAAAAGGAGCAGAAAAAAGGTGGAGGAAAAATGTTAAGAGATGTTCCAAAAGGAAAGACATTGTTCTGTGATAAAGTTTGTTTTAGATTCAAATCCTTGTTGTACTGTAAAGGCTTTCTGAGTTTATCGAAATTTACTTAGAGTGATACATGTATGATGTCTGATTCTATTTACTCAAACTTTAGGAGTTTGGAGGAAAGGTGTGGGATGAAGTTGTAATGGGCGCAAGTGATACTTGGTTTCATTTTTAGTGAAATCAGGAGCGGGAGCTCCTCAATTCAAAAAAAAAATATTACTTTCAGCGAAACTTCAGATTGCGTCCAAAAAAAATTCGAAGCAAGTTCTTAACGTATGGTTGATATTTATTGATTTTATTGCTGCAAATTATATATAATTTATCTTACTTTCGAAGCAAAGTTTATCACGACGTGCACTTGTATAATTGGCTGGACTTACATATATCATGTATGATTACGTTAAATAAGTTTTCACTAGTGCGAGCGAATCGTTAACACTGTAGCAACTTTCTTTACAATGGTTAAATAAGTTTTCACCGTTGTAAAGGAAATGAAATTGGAAACAAGCAACATATATAGGTAGAATTATAAATTTAATCCAGAAATTTTGAAATTAACAACTGAAGCAACTTTCTTTGATCGGATAGAGAGAGTGACATAACAACAGGATAAATAGATGTAGTCTTGACTGCAAACACTTATTAGCTCATCATGCATGTATGATATTCATCATTCCGTGATTCCATCATACTCGCTGCCATCTGATGAGTAGTATGAATGTTTGTTGCGGCGAAGCATCATTTCAAGCTCGGAGACGTCGAAGTCCTTGCAATAATTCACAAAAAGCTGAGGAACTGTGGGAGGACGACACCTATCTTCAAGAGACACAAGGCTTATATAGCCCACCTTCTTCTTCTTCCATCCTCCGTTCTGGTAATCGCAAGCCCTAAAGCTTCCCGTGTAGTAAATGGTACCGGACTCAACGGTGGTGAACTTTCTTGCATCGACAGAGAGGGACCGGTAAGGACTGACGAAGAGGGCACGGTTGCCGATGCTCCAGACCGGGATGAGAACATTGTTCACGGTATCCACCTTGTAGACCACTGGACCGGTGCTCTTCCTTCTGTTTAGCACTAGCAACAGCTCCCCATCAGACTTCACCAGATAATAACCACGCTTCCTTTCCATGTCGGAAGAACAATCCTCCAAAGTTGGGCCAAGAATGGCTGTGGTCATTGTGGCTTCCTCGCGAACGGTGGAAGTTGAGATTATGGATCCATACATATTGGCAAGATATATCTGGTCGGCGAAGTGTGTCATGTTCCAAAGACAAAGATCATCGGATGGGTAATCCATGATGAGCTCCCTTTCTTTGAAACTCTCGCTGCTCTGGTCAGCCCAGCTCACAGAGTACTTGTGCGGGCCAGTAAAGATGAACACCATCATGGGAGAGGGCATCACAATGACGTCTTGGACCATGTCCGCCGGTATGGGCGCCTTGAAGTTCACGACGGCGCCCGTGAAGGGATTGAGCACCCGAGTCTCATATGGTGGCGCCCTCTCTCCGAGGACGAGGAGGCCATTCGGCGAGGCGCCAACGAAGAAGTAACGGCGCAAACAAGTCATGCTCTTGCGGAGGAAGCGTCCCGTGGTGGTGTTGACGAAGGTGATGGGGGCATCCGGAAGAGTGGAGCCCTCGCGCCGCAGCATGATCCAGGATGTTGGCAGGAAGCGAGGATTCTTACCGTCGGCTCTGGGGTCGTCGGTGACGCGGCGCCACGCGGCACAGACGGCGCGGAAGTCCATGTAGAAGTCGAGATCGTCCGTAGCTACGAAGCAGTCGCTGATTTTGCGGATGAGGTCGTCGGGGAGGCATTTCCAGTCCACGGTCGGAGGGGAAGCCATGGATGACTGCGCCATCGCAGCCGGCGATATGTTGGCAAGAGACGTACGGAGGATTTCTTTTTTGGTGGAGGTACAGGACCTTGTCTAACGATCGAGGCAGAGCTACCGATATGATCTCAGGGATGCTTTCGCAGATGTCTTGGGGCTAGCTATATATGCAGTTCAAACGGTTTGAAAAAATGTTGGTGTGTGAAAACATGCGAGACTCGATGCGTGGTCACGATGAATATCTGCCTAAATTACCAACGCTTGCTGTGACCGGTCACATTTTTGGAAGAAATTGAAAGGAGAGAAACGTTGAGAACAGCTAGCGATGCCCATCTTCATGGATGCACTCTATATATAGGAGTATGAAAAATATTGGTGTTTACAATATACTGAAATGCGTTCATATCCACTTTTACTCTAGTAAACTTTTCGCTGTGGAGCAAAAAATCAATTTAACATAGAGTTCAAATTCCAAGTTTATGCGTAAAACATGAAAAAAATCTAGAAGCACTAAAGATCTAGGGAAAAGGTGCAGTTGAGCACCATGACATTGCACACCCACACTTTTTTTGAGCTTTTGTTTTTTCATATCTTGCAAACTATATAGTATATGAACTTGAAATTTTGCAAGCCACTTAAAAATAACAACTAGTAGAGGAAATTTTTTTTTGGAATTTTTGTTGCACTTTAAAATAACTCACTAGTGGAAAACAGGGCTTTCGTCCAATCCTTTTGTCGCGGCCGCGTCTGGAGCCGCCACAAATGGCCTGGCCACGTCGCCCCGAAACCAGCTGGAGGGCTCTGGGCCTTTTGTCGCGGCCTTTTGTTGCGGGCCGTAGCACAACCCGCGACAAAAAGAGTCTGAGGCTTTCTGCGGCCTGCTGGCACCCCTTTTGTCGCGGGTTGTGGTACGGCCCGCGACAAAAGGTCCATGCCTATATATACACAGCCAGCCCCCCACCTCCCTACATTTTTTTCCTTGGTGGTAAAAGGTGGAGGTTTATGCTAGCTCTTTTTTTATTCATGTGCACAAGAGTTGTTTGATGAAATGTTTGTGAGGATGCCACTTGATTTTATTTGATAAGATTTCTCCTCTTTTTGATCCTAAAAGGTTAGCAGCTATTTTCTCGTATACATAGTCCGTACAATACTAATTTTAGCATGGTGATTGCATCTGATACATAATTGTACTTATGATGCAGATGAGTCATCCAAGGATGTACAGTAACCGATGTGATTCCGCTTTCAGAGAGGGCGTGAAATCTTTCCTGCTTGTGGCCGAGGCCAACAAGTCGAAGCAAGGTTTTATTTGTTGTCCATGTCTGAAAGGTAAGAATGAGAAGGATTACTCTTGCTCAAGAGACATTAAGAGCCACCTGCTTCGGTTCGGATTCATGTCCGGCTATAATGTTTGGACCAAGCACGGAGAAGAGGGGTTATGATGGAAGAAGGCGATGAAGAAGAAGATAACGATGACCAGTTGAATGTACTAGGACGTCGCCTAGAGGGGGGGCGTGAATAGGCGATGTATAAAAACTTCTACTTCAGAGCTAAACTAGGCGGAATAAAACTAAGTGTTTACTAGTTTAGCTCAAAGCATATCAACTAGGGGTTTGCCTGTCAACACCCAGATTTTTAAGTCCAGATGCCTGTTATGCCATACATCGCAATCCCAGGAATATTGTTGTTGCGAGACATAACAGTTGAATATCATAAGTCATCATTCATTACATATCATAGTCGTCTTACAAATAGATCACATGATCCAATATTACAATAATAGTTAAACTATTGTTTCAACACACATCACAAATACATAGCGGAAGCGTAGTAGTAGTGGACTATCTAATCCACAGGCCAACGTCTGACGTCAGAAGATTCCCTAGTTGTCGTAGGCGTCTTGCTGTCCGTCCTCCTGGTGGTTCTGCTCTTCTTCATAGTCTGGCCATTTGAATAGCCAGGGACACAGCCGTGAGTACTTTAAAGTACTCGCAAACTAAAACTAAGGTAAGTGCTAACCATTTTATTAAGGGGTACTAAGCTCTAGTTTATTTGCAGAAAGCCAATTTTAGTTCACAAGTATTTTATAAAGACTTATTCATGTGCTAACTAACTCAAGTGGGAACATTAGTGTCATTCCCACAACATTGTGGTGATTCAAAATCAAGTCACCATTCAACATTCATTTTATCAACATTTTCAAGACTCTAACACTGGAAACTGTATGGCCTTTCCAACTGTCCGTAACCGTGGACACGGCTATTCGAATAGGTTTACACTCTGCAGAGGTTGCACACTTGTGCCACAACATTTGATTTCATCCGTCGGGATAACCCCGAATCATCGTAACACAGTACGCGGATCATCAACCATAACCTTTCATTTACAAACCCTAGTATGAGCACCTCTCCCCATGAGCTTGGCCTCCAGTGAAGACCAACTGTCAACCTGGGAACTGCACAGGGCTTGGCCGTACAATTCACCTCAAATCACATCATTCATCAACAACGGAGGCAGCCTCGGCATAACCCCTATGATGTGTGTTCAGAGGGAACCCATACAAAGGTACATAAACTTCTAGTTAAGCCCTTACCCATAATCAGGTATTGTGGGGGTACTTATGAATTGGGAAGGTATCGCACCAAACCAATATTAGTTTTTAATCAAAAATCACTATCTTCTCTTGGTCATATTCACCTTCAAAATTCATTCAATGGAATGCATCCTCATTCCAAAGTTTCAAATTCATTTCAAGTCAAATGTTCCCATCTAGAGTAGTCAAGTTTTAATATTAGCACTAGCATCTAGTCAGGAGGGGTGCTAACTACTTGGAATGCTAGTTAGGCTAAGTTGGATACTCTTGTAGTATTCTAGACTTAGTGAATCATGAATCAAAAAGTACTTTGATAAAACCAAAGCCATAAAGCTTGCAAGTAAAGCTTGTAGTAAAACTTGGGATGGGTTCATGAATTATAAGAAAAGATGAGTGTGCCTTGTTCTTGGTAGAACTCTGCACTTTGCAAGAATATTAGCTTGTAACATTATAACTTGCAATAGTCTAGCTTGCCTTGGTGGTTGAGGTGATCAAAGTGCTCTTCTTCTTCTGGGTAGAATCCTTCCTCTTCCTGGTATTCTCCGGTACTAGCGTCTATACACGAATACGAGGATACAATCACTCAACAGATCAAGAGCTATACTAAGCACACACATAAATCACACAAATTATTCTAGTGCTAACACCTTCACTACAAGAAAAGTTCTGATAGACAATGTCTCAAAATCGTCCGCTAAGGGGTATTTTTCGTCGCCTATGGGCCTAACCCGACGATATGGGTTCTGTTGTGGAAACCAGCAAAGTCCTACGACGATTTTTTCGGTCCGTCGCGCGGCGCCTACGGAAAATCGGACCGTTGCGCATGTGTTTCTGGAGCCATTGCCGACGTCATGCAAACCGACACGTGTGACAGCAGGCGCGGTTGGCGTTGGCTGAAACCCGTGGTAGATGGTAGGCCTACACGAGGCCTGCCACGTCTTAAGCGGGCCGGCATATTTAACCGGTCAACTATATAGCTAGGCTGGTCCATTAGTTACGTGGGCCGGGCCTAACCTCTAAGGTTGACTGGTCAAAACTTAAATGGGCCGGCCCATTTCACATGTGGGGTCCACCTTACAACAATTGGGCCGGCCCAAGAAGCAAGTGGGCGGGCCAAAATACGGGTCCCACTTTCCGGTTAAGGGTCGGCCCATTTAGTGTGTGGGGTCCACCATATAGCAAGTGGCGCCAAAAACAGTGGGTCCCACTTTCCAGTTAAAGGGTCGGCCCATTTAGTATGTGGGGTCCACCATAGCAAGTGGGCCGGCCCAACAAGATAGTGGGCGGGCCAAAAACACAGTGGGTCCCACTTTCTGTTAAAGGGCCGGCCCATTTGATGTGTGGGGTCCACCATATAGAAGGGGGCCCAACAAAAAGTGGACCGGCCAAAAACACGTGGGTCCCACTTTCCGTTAAAAGGCCGGCCCATTTAGTATGTGGGGTCCACCATATAGGAAGTGGGCCGGCCCAACAAGATAGTGGGCCGGGCCAAAAACACAGTGGGTCCCACCTTCTGTTAAAGGGCGGCCCATTTACCATGTGGGACCACCATATAGCAAATGGGCTGGCCCAACAAGATAGTGGGCCGCCCAATAAGCATGTGGAGCCCACTATCGTGTAACGGGCCGGCCTAAAGAAGTGGGCGGCCCAAATGAAAGTGGGTCCCACACTCGTAAGTGGGCCGGCCCAATCAGTTGTAGGGCCCTACTTGTTTGACTAGTCAACTTGCATTAAATTTCATGAGCCTAAAATCTGATATCAATGATACACACAATTACATACACAAATAAAACAAGTAGGAAAATTACAAGGCAATTAATGTGCCCAAATAAAAAAATTACATAGAATCATTGAGGACTTCTATTAGCATCATCAATAACACGTTGACATTTGGCAATCGCCTTGATTGAATCTTGTGTACTCTTTGTCAACATATCAGCTACAGATCTTAAAGCAGCAATACCATGTCTTTTATAAAGTACAGCCTTGAGATATTTACTGTTTGATGAAATAAATGGTCTAGGTTGACGGCTATGAGAAGATGCATCAGAAGAAAGATCAGAACTTTTTGTGGGCCTCACTTCTAATGAAGATTGCTTCATGCATTCCGATAATAATGCAAAAAGAGTTAAACGATGAACTATGCAAACATTTATTATGCAATGTAGATATAAGATAATAACAAGTTGCATAAATGAGACAATGTATGGAACTTGTACTAAGCACAAACTTACATCATAATGTTGCACAGGGTCGCTACAGATCATTTTTTGGCGACTATCTTCTAATGATGACTGCTTCATTAAAACTGCATTCTGGTAACATTGCAAACATAGTTACAACAATTAACTATTCAAACATCTATTACGCAATGTAGACATCAGATAACATCATGTAGCAGAAATAAGCACAAGATAAGATAAGATGCATGTACCTGTCATTTTAGGTTCAGCCATCAAGTGAAATGCTAATCCTCCTGCTCCATTGTCCTTAATCTGTGTTTAGATATCACATTTAAGACCAAGTCAGCTGGTTTCAAAAACAAAAAACTTGAGCTGTCAAATGAATAAGCCAATATTTACCAGATATCAGATTAAAACCAACTAGATGTTTGCTTTGCATGAGATACGAATTTCAGACATTCAGATTTAGAGTAGGGTAATGCTAAGGTTTTCCACATAAAGTAAACTGGCATTAAGAATGACCAAATGTCAGGTTCAAATCACCTTCGCAGTTTCTCCAAGACAAGCATATCAAATAGGCAGAAACATAGTAAAGCATGAATGGCATTGCTATGGCAGGGTTCCAAGTGTTAATCTCTTGCATAAGGAACAATGCATATAAATTTCATTGTTGTCAGTATTGACATGTAGAATGGGACTCTCTCTTTGTCCTCGTCCGATTAATCCACTTTTTTAAAGACCTCAAAACTTTGAATTGAAGGATTTGATTACAAAATATTCAATTGGAATGGATTCACAATAAAATAATTCAAAAAAAAAATCTGAATTTTTGATTATAGATAATAACGGAAGTAAACTGCCAAAATTACCAACCAAGAACTCAGATTCCAACCTTCCCTAGCGTCCCCGCTGTTAATGTTGGATGTTCTAATAAGTGGTTCGCATGATCAATCCCTAGGAAAAATAACATTGACAAGTCGTCTACGATAATACAAAGACCAGACATGCACGCAGCAATAACTATATAAGCTAAAGACGAGGTATAAGAGCAAGCAGATTGGAAATGCACATAGCATGATTATAAAAGCAGTGTGAGAATAGCAGACACGAGAAAACAGCTAGCGGCTAGCGGTGAGCTAATGACGTGGTATAAGAACAAGCAGATTGGAAATGCCCATAGCATGACTATAAAAGCAGTGCGACAATAGCATGCAGTACAAAAACAGTTGGCAGCAAATGAATGGGTATAAGGCTATAAATATGTGGATGCACACAGGTGTCAGTAGAATGAACAGGATGGTAGCGACCGGATAATGCTTTTGTACTGTACAATATTTAAACAAACTTCATGCGAAGCAACACATCAAGAAAGTTAACGGCATATGAGATCTGCAAATAACTACACAAAACATGGCTAAAGAAACACCGCGATCTAACGGGCCAGCGTACTAACCAAGCTGCGGCGGGGTGGACGGGGGCGGCAAATTGCATTCCAGCGGCGGCGAACGCGGGAGACGATGAATCGACCCTCTTTCAGTAGAAGCGGGCTTTAGTGAAGCAGATCTGGTTGGCTGGCAAGGGATTCGGTGAAGTTGATACAGCCGCTGCGGCGAGGTAGTCGGTGGCGAGGTCGGCGGTGAAGCAGATCCGTCGGTGGCGAGGTCGGCGGTGAAGCAGATCCGTCGGTGACGAGGGCGGCGGGGAGTGGATCAGGTGGGTGGACAGCCAACACGATCAAGGCTACGCGTGGAGGAGTATGCGGCGATCTAGTACTGTAGAGAGTCGAGCTTTGGCGTGTGAGAGTATTTTTGAGCTAATGGGGCGAATGGTTGGTGGGTGGGTGTGGGCCTGTGGGGAGGGTTCGGGATCTAGGCAAGATATTTCATTGTTACCGAATGAGCCCTCCATGGTCGGTGGGTTGTAGCTTCCGGACCAGGGTTAAAAGGGTAAAACTGGTCACGGGATTTTCGAATGGATGCGGCGGGATGATTTGGCGCGCGGCCAAAATTTTCAGTTTCAAGCTACGAGCAGAACGACAAAAATAATGTTCTTCCCCAGGGAGCTCTCATTTCTTCCTCTTCTCTTTCTCTCTCAAGTCTCTCCCACTCCCCCGGCTCCTCTCCCCCTTCTCTCTGTATATTGTACACCCTCTGAACTAAATTAATTGATTCAACTTTCCTTAGACGTGTATGTATCTAGAGTAAAAACATGTGTATGTATCTAGAGTAAAAACATGTGTATGTATCTAGAGTAAAAACATGTGTATGTATCTAGAGTAAAAACTTTCCTTAGACGAGGCCGACTTCTCTTTGTATATTGTACACCCTCCGAACTAAATTAATTGATTCAACTTTCCTTAGACGTGTATGTATCTAGAGTAAAAACATGTGTGGATACATCCATATTTAGATAAGCAAAGTTGAGTCAGCTAATTTGGATCCGAGGGAGTTAGTGTTGTTGTAAGCTTAGATCCAGTGTTTCCCATGAGCAGAATGGCGCAATGGAGTCGGGGATCTCGTCATCGGCTTCAGATCTGGCCTATGGTGAATCTGGCGGATCTTGCCGGCCAAACCCCGATCTGGTGCCATCAATGTGATGGCGCTAACGGTGAGGCTTGCTTTGGTCAGTGCTTCAGATCTGGCCAATGGGGAAGTCAAGCTGCTAAAGTTCACAAGCTCGGGGCATACGACGGCGTCATCCGTCTTGCCCGTGCACATCTTGGCCTTTCAGCGGCCCTTCTCAGAGCCAATATGCCGTTGAGGCCCTTCTTCTCCTTCGTCCTGGCGACTACCGGCGACACCGTCCCAAGTGGTGCGTCCCCGGCGACGGAGTTGCTGGAAAGGATGCGGAGCAGAGATCTGATGTGCGGTCGAGAAGGACTCGATTGATTTTCTTCTATATGTTTTGGGGTCCTTTTTGTAAAGTTGCGGGTTCTATTAGTTATTGTCTAGTACTTTTGGTCCTCTATGTAATTTTTTGGACTAGTTTCCATTGGCACTGATAAACTTGAATTTTGACAAGTTCACAGGGAAAAAAATTCCTTTGCACATATGGCCTATCATGTATAAACATTCTTGAGATTTAAACTATATGTAATGTGCCATGCATTAACCCTAAACCATATATATGTAACTAACCCTAGCTGATCAAACCCTACTTAATTAAAACAAATAACCCTAAACTATACGCATGCACTTTATGCGCAAAGGCGCGGGTGCCTCTAATAATGTGTGTGCGCACTCGATCGATGATCCCTAAACCTTATACAACCCTGAAACCCTAATCCCTAATCCCTAAACCCTAAACACCCTAAACACTAAACCCTATACCCTATACCCTAAACCCTAACCCTAAACCCTAATTAAACCCTATATATAGGCCAACGACACTTAATTGTGCATCAAGCAGGCCAGGGGTGCCTCGCGGTCCTCTAATTAAATTAAATGTGCCATGCATTAACCCTAAACCATATATATGTAACTAACCATAGCTAATCAACCCTACTTAATGAAAACACATAACCCTAAACTATACTAGCTATAACCCGATCTAATAAAAACATGCTCTATATATAGCAGCTAGCTAGCAAACCGTAGATTAACACCAATTAATATATACATGGCCTATATCGATCATGTTGTATAACATATCCCTGAGATTCATTAATTAATTATATAATTATCGTGATAAATTAATTAACTTTAATTTTGACAAGTTCTCTCGAATGAAAACACATTTGATTAAGTTGCCTCATAATATATATATAATTAGTGTGCATGCATGGCCTACCATGCATTCGTGCATATATTTTAATGTATATTTGAACATATTCTTGGGGATTTCAATCTCTCTCTCTCTCTCGATCATCTATATATCGTTGGTGGCCAAAAAACACACATATATATGCATGCAATTTATGCGTAAAGGCGCGGGTGCCTCTAATAATGTGTGTGCGCACTCGATCGATGAACCCTAAACCTTAAACAACCCTAAAACCTTAAATCCCTAATCGCTAATCCCTAATCCCTAAACCTAAACACCCTAAACACTAAACCCTAAACCCTAGACCCTAAACCCTAACCCTAACCCTAACCCTAAACCCTAGCTAACCCTAAACCCTAATTAAACCCTATGTATAGGCCAACGACACTTAATTGTGCATCGAGCAGGCCAGGGGTGCCTCGCGGTCCTCTAATTAAATTAAATGTGCCATGCATTAACCCTAAACCATATATATGTAACTAACCCTAGCTAATCAACCCTACTTAATTAAAACACATAACCCTAAACTATACTAGCTAGCTATAACCCGATCTAATAAAAACATGCTCTATATATATATAGCAGCTAGCTAGCAAACCGTAGATTAACACCAATTAAAATATACATGGCCTATATCGAGCATGTTGTATAACATATCCTGAGATTCATTAATTAATTATATAATTATCGTGATAAATTAATTAACTTGAATTTTGACAAGTTCTCTCGAATGAAAACACATTTGATTAAGTTGCCTCATAATATATATATAATTAGTGTGCATGCATGGCCTATAATGCATTCGTGCATATATTTTAATGTATATTTGAACATATTCTTGGGGATTTCAATCTCTCTCGATCATCTATATATCGTTGGTGGCCCAAAAAACACACATATATACGCATGCACTTTATGCGTAAAGGCGCGGTGCCTCTAATAATGTGTGTGCGCACTCGATCGATGATCCCTAAACCTTAAACAACCCTAAATCCCTAATCCCTAATCCCTAATCCCTAAACACCCTAAACTTTAAACCATAAACCCTAGACCCTAACCCTAACCCTAACCCTCTACCCTAGATAACCCTAAACCCTAATTAAACCCTATGTATAGGCCAACGACACTTAATTGTGCATCGAGCAGCCCAGGGGTGCCTCGCGGTCCTCAAATTAAATCAAATGCGCCATGCATTAACCCTAAACCATATATATGTAACTAACCCTAGCTAATCAACCCTACTTAATTAAAACACATAACCCTAAACTATACTAGATATAACCCGATCTAATAAAAACATGCTCTATATATAGCAGCAGCTAGCTAGCAAACCGTAGATTAACACCAATTAAAATATACATGGCCTATATCGATCATGTTGTATAACATATCCCTGAGATTCATTAATTAATTATATAATTATCGTGATAAATTAATTAACTTGAATTTTGACAAGTTCTCTCGAATGAAAACACATTTGATTAAGCTACCTCATAATATATATATAATTAGTGTGCATGCATGGCCTACAATGCATTCGTGCATATATTTTAATGTATATTTGAACATATTCTTGGGGATTTCAATCTCTCTCTCTCTCTCATCTATATATCGTTGGTGGCCCAAAAACACACATATATACGCATGCACTTTATGCGTAAAGGCGCGGGTGCCTCTAATAATGTGTGTGCGCACTCGATCGATGATCCCTAAACCTTAAACAACCGCTAAAACCTTAAATCCCTAATCCCTAATCCCTAAACCCTAAACACCCTAAACACACTAAACCCTAAACCCTAAACCCTAGACCCTAAACCATAACCCTAACCCTAACCCTAACCCTAACCCTAACCCTAAACCCTAGCTAACCCTAAACCCTAATTAAACCCTATGTAGAGGCCAACGACACTTAATTTTGCATCGAGCAGGCCAGGGGTGCCTCGCGGTCCTCTAATTAAATTAAATGTGCCATGCATTAACCCTAAACCATATATATGTAACTAACCCTAGCTAATCAACCCTACTTAATTAAAACACATAACCCTAAACTATACTAGCTAGCTATAACCCGATCAATAAAAACATGCTCTATATATAGCAGCTAGCTAGCAAACCGTAGATTAACACCAATTAAAATATACATGGTCTATATCGATCATGTTGTATAACATATCCCTGAGATTGATTAATTAATTATATAATTATCGTGATAAATTAATTAACTTGAATTTTGACAAGTTCTCTCGAATGAAAACACATTTTGATTAAGTTGCCTCATAATATATATATAATTAGTGTGCATGCATGGACTACCATGCATTTGTGCGTATATTTTAATGTATATTTGAACATATTCTTGGGGATTTCAATCTGTCTCTCTCGATCATCTATATATATCGTTGGTGGCCAAAAAACACACATATATACGCATGCACTTTATGCGTAAAGGCGCGGGTGCCTCTAATAATGTGTGTGCGCACTCGATCGATGATGATCCCTAAACCTTAAACAACCCTAAAACCCTAAATTAATTATCGATCTCCCTGTGATTCATTAATTAATTATATATATAATTATCGATGATAAATTAATTAACTTGAATTTCGACAAGTTCTCTCGTATGAAAACACATTTGATCAAGTTGCCTCATAATATATATATATATATATAATTAGTGTGCATGCATGGCCTACCATTCATTCGTGCATATATTTTAATATATATTTGAACATATTCTAGGGGATTTCAATCTCTCTCTCGATCATCTATATATCGTTGTTGGTGGCAAAAAAACACACATATATACGCATGCACTTAAAGGCGCGGGGTGCCTCTAATAATGTGTGCGCACTCGATCGATGATCCCTAAACCTTAAACAACCTAAACCCCTAAACCCTAAACACCCTAAACACTAAACCCTAGACCCTAAACACCCTAAACACTAAACCCTAGACCCTAAACACCGTAAACACTAAACCCTAAACCCTAAACACCCTAAACACTAATTAAACCCTAGACCCTAAACACCCTAAACAGTAGACCCTAAACCCTAGACCCTAAACAACCTAAACACTAAACCCTAGACCCTAAACACTGAACCCTAAACGTACCCTAGACCCTAGCTAAACACCCTAAACACTAAACACTAAACCCTAAACCCTAGCTAACCCTAAACCCTAATTAAACCCTATATATAGGCCAACAACACTTAATTGTGCATCAAGCAGGCCAGGGGTGCCTCGCGGTCCTCTAGTTAAATTAAATGTGCCATGCATTAACCCTAAACCATATATATATAACTAACCCCTAGCTAATCAAACCCTAGTTAATTAAAACACATAACCCTAAACTATACTAGCTAGCTATAACTCGATCTAATAAAAACATGCTCTCTATATAGCAGCTAGCTAGCAAATTAAATAGTAGATTAACACCAATTAATATATACATGGCCTATATCGATCATATGTTGTATAACATATCCCTGAGATTCATTAATTAATTATATAATTATCGATGATAAATTAATTAACTTGAATTTTGACAAGTTCTCTCGAATGAAAACACATTTGATTAAGTTTCCTCATAATATATATAATTAGTGTGCATGCATGGCCTACCATGCATGCATTCGTGCATACAATCTCTCTCTCTCTCTCGATCATCTATATATATCGTTGGTGGCCAAAAAAACACACATATATACGCATGCACTTTATGCGTAAAGGCGCGGGTGCCTCTAATAATGTGTGTCACTCGATCGATGATGATCCCTAAACCTTAAACAACCCTAAAACCCTAAATTAATTATCGATCTCCTGTGATTCATTAATTAATTATATATATAATTATCGATGATAAATTAATTAACTTGAATTTTGACAAATTCTCTCGTATGAAAACACATTTGATCAAGTTGCCTCATAATATATATATATATAATTAGTGTGCATGCATGGCCTACCATGCATTCGTGCATATATTTTAATATATATTTGAACATATTCTAGGGGATTTCAATCTCTCTCTCTCGATCATCTATATATCGTTGTTGGTGGCAAAAAAACACACATATATACGCATGCACTTTATGCGCAAAGGCGCGGGGTGCCTCTAATAATGTGTGTGCGCACTCGATCGATGATCCCTAAACCTTAAACAACCCCAAACCTCCCTAAACCCTAAACACCCTAAACACTAAACCCTAGACCCTAAACACCCTAAACACTAAACCCTAAACCCTAGACCCTAAACACCGTAAACACTAAACCCTAAACCCTAAACACCCTAAACACTAATTAAACCCTAAACCCTAGACCCTAAACACCCTAAACACTAGACCCTAAACCCTAGACCCTAAACACCCTAAACACTAAACCCTAGACCCTAAACACTGAACCATAAACGTACCCTAGACCCTAGCTAAACACCCTAAACATTAAACCCTAAACCCTAAACCCTAGCTAACCCTAAACCCTAATTAAACCCTATATATAGGCCAACGACACTTAATTGTGCATCAAGCAGGCCAGGGGTGCCTCGCGGTCCTCTAGTTAAATTAAATGTGCCATGCATTAACCCAAAACCATATATATATATAACTAACCCCTAGCTAATCAAACCCTAGTTAATTAAAACACATAACCCTAAACTATACTAGCTAGCTATAACCGATCTAATAAAAACATGCTCTCTATATAGCAGCTAGCTAGCAAATTAAATAGTAGATTAACACCAATTAATATATACATGGCCTATATCGATCATATGTTGTATAACATATCCCTGAGATTCATTAATTAATTATATAATTATCGATGATAAATTAATTAACTTGAATTTTGACAAGTTCTCTCGAATGAAAACACATTTGATTAAGTTTCCTCATAATATATATATAATTAGTGTGCATGCATGGCCTACCATGCATGCATTCGTGCATATATTTTAATATATATTTGAACATATTCTTGGGGATTTCAATCTCTCTCTCTCTCTCTCTCGATCATCTATATATCGTTGGTGGCCAAAAAACACACACATATACGCATGCACTTTATGCGCAAAGGCGCGTGTGCCTCTAATAATGTTTGTGTGCGCACTCGATCGATGATCCCTAAACCTTAAGCCCTAAATAAACCCTAATCCCTAATCCCTAAAGCCTAAACACCATAAACATTAAACCCTAAACCCTAGACCCTAAACCCTAACCTCCTAACCCTAAACCCCAAACCCTAATTAAACCCTATATATAGGCCAATGACACTTAATTGTGCATCAAGCAGGCCAGGGGTGCCTCGTGGTCCTCTAATTAAATTAAATGTGCCATGCATATATATATGTGTTTAATTTGGGGATTTCAATCGCTCTCTCGTATGTAGCTCTCTCTCTACCTCTCTCTCTCTGTCTCTCTCTCTCTCTCGTTAATTGGTGGCCAACAACACACACATGCACTTTGTGCGCAAAGGCATGCGCCTCTAATAATGTGTGCGCAGTCGATCGATCTAGTTTTGATTAATCATAGCACACAAATAAAGAAGTTGTATTTGAATCCACACAACCTAATCTAAAACACATAACCCCTAACATGGCCTAATTAATTAAGCCCTTCTCTCTACCTAATTAGTGGAAATTGCACAAAATCAAAAGGGGTCCCTCACCAATTATGCATATCTGCTAGATTGTGATAAACTTTTGCCCCATATATATTTGGTGGATGGGTGCATCTTGGCATGTAAAACAATTAGTGTTTGCAAATGGCGTTGTCAAAATTTATGTACAAATGATTTCTTTCCATCCAAAGTGCATAAAATGGGAGTTTTAATGAAGAAAGTACAAATAAAATAGCTCAACATGCTTCCACACCCCGATTTTCACACGAAGTAGAGCATATTTAAAGGATAATTCTAGAGTTTTACTATTTTTCAAGCAACTTTGCTAATTTTCCCCCACTCACATGACTTTATGTCGATTTAACGAAAATATGGCGAATTTAAACTACATGGGCGGGATAGTTTGAATTGTGCGCGCGGCAAAGGGAACCGCCTAATCCTCAACCTTGTGCACGGCAAATTACACGCAACTCCATTAAACACCACCTACCAACCTTAATTATCACCCCGGCGGCCCGGCCGCATGACCCCCACCCACCCCTACACAACTTATCCCCGTCCGTGCGAAGACTCCCCGTCCCGTCCGTGCGAAGAAGAAGCTTCCCCTCCCCTCGTTCTTCTCGAGACGCACCGACGGTCAAGTTGATCCACGGTAGGGCTGCTATCTCTAGCTCAATCATGTATCGGGCAAGACGGCCTAACGATTTATATTTTCTTGATGCTAAAAAAAATCGTCAGTATGCTCGAACTAATTGGCACTTTATAGTTTTCCGCTCGATTTGTCATCGATCAATTTGTTCATTTGCGTGGGCATATAGAGTCAGTTCTGCACTCGATCCGTTAATTTGCTGAAATGCCATGGCAGAGTTTTGTACACGATCTATTTGCTAAAATGTCGATGGGAATTTTTTGTTTTGTACTCGACATGATTGCTGAAATGCATAATCATGTAGTATAGTTTTGTACTCGATGGATATACATTTCCTACTTCGCCTTAAATTAATCACCAACCACTATATCTCATAATTAAACAGATGGACAGAACTTGGATACTGCATGGACACTTATGTTCCCCTTCATATATAAATGGTGTTCAACCCTTTATGGGGTTTATTAGAGCTCATGAAGGTCACAACCTGGACGTGTATTGCCCGCTGCACATGTATGAATGGTGAGAAGAGGCCTCACCCTGTAGTGGCAGATCATTTACACATTTTTGGGATGGACCGCACATATGTTAGGCGGGTTTAGCATGGTGAACCATATAATGATCCTTTAGCAGGAGAAGCAGATCTTGCTCACACTGTATGTGTGCTGGCATATGTAGTTAATTATTTATATTGATGTGCCGCTGTTTCAATCAATAGTTTGCATTGATGTGCAAGGTTCTGTACTAAAATTTAACTTGTTGCAGATGGATGGACGGGAAGAGAAAAAGCGCTTGCTTCAGGAAACGGGTTTCAGCTCTGGGACATGTGCTGTGCCAGATGAGAAGGTAAATATGTAAAACGGCATTTGTTCAGGTTGCATCCCTTAGATGTTTGTCTAATCGGTTGATACTAATTGCAGAAGCATAGAGTTGAAGAGGTCTCTCAGGTTGATGGGAGATTTGAAGATGAATCTCAGTTTGATGCACCTGTGGATGGTACTGATGACGAGCCTTTCATAGACGAAGGTCCCGCACCTGAGATTATCCAGCCTACGAAGGAGGCCGTGGACCGAGCACAGATTTGCGTTGAAGTGGATGTGGAGATCATCGGGACGTCAGGTAGTCTCAAGACCACCCAGCCCGATGCACCTGTGGATGGTACGATGACGAGCCTCTCATAGAAGAAGGTCCTGCACGTGAGATTATCCAGCCTACAGAAGGAGGCCGTGGACCGAGTACACAGCTTTGCGTTGAAGAGGATGCACGATCATCAGGGGCGTCCCGGTAGTCTCAGGACCAACCCTGATGCAAAATGTTGAGCTACTTTATGATTCGTACTCTTATGTTCTGGTGCTGTAGTATGTTATGATTTGTACGCCTTTGGCGCTAGATTAAGCATTCAGTGGATGATCGCGTTGCAAAATTCGACACCCACACAATCAGTTCATCGTATGAGTAGTAGCACAATTTCTTCTACAGCGATTCCTAGCGCATTAGTTGGTAGCATGAAACACTTTCAGGTACTCCCCTCGATTCATATTAATTGACTCAATTCTGTCTAGATATGGATGTATCTAGATGCATTTGTTAACTAGACTAACAAACTTGAGTCGTTAATATGAATCCGTGTCCGCCCGAGTCCTCGAGCAGCTAGTTTATTGACTCTGGACTCCAAGCCTCTCGCGGCAAGCCATCGACGAAGCTTTGACCAGATCTTGGCCCGCAATTTTTTGTGTGTGGCGAATAGCAAAGCTTTGACCAGTTCCTCTCGGGATACAGCACGCCGGTGAGCTTGCACGGTTTCCATGAGCACTTTCCGGCGGGGGTCCGCATCGTCCGGGAACGATCTCTAGCGGGTTAACGAGGACATGCATGGCGGCCAGGGGATTTTTTTTTGGTTTGAACTTGGGATTTGGGGTTTTCGGATAGGGGGAGGAACCGAGGAAGAGGAAGGAACAGCCGCGTGCTTGGCGCGTGGCGGTGTGCTTGAATTTCGAATTTTTGTGAAATGTTTCATTCCTCCGCTACAATTCGGGGGTTTCTTGACGCGCCAATGCGTCCCGCCGGGCAGCTTCAAGTGAATTTGGGGTGCCACACTATGGGCCCTAGTTTCAGTGAGACATGTAATGACTAGTCACATCAGTAAGTTCACTGTGTAATAAAATATGTTACCCTCCCCTTTATGTAGCACCCCTTCTCTCCCGATCGAGTGCCGATTGCCGACGGATGCAAGCCGCTAGCTCGATCCCCTCCTTTCGCCTCCACCGTCCAGGCATCCAGCTTGGAGGGGCAAGCTGCATCTAGACCAAGTGGATTAGGTAGGACTAGTAATGTTCTTTCCTTTCTCGAGATCGGTTCTTTTTTCCTCTCCTCGATATCTTGCGCATCTCTTTCCTATTCTGGGCGAAGGGGTGTCTTTCTGGTCACCCTCGAGCTGGGAGTGATTGATGGGGGTGGGGGCGGGGGCTACCTTTGCTTGGATTGGGGTGTTCTTCCTTTATTTGTCGATATTTGCAACCTTTGTAGTTTCTGCTGATCCTCACTGTATCTTTTGTCAGCTTGTACAGGAAAGGTAAGACCTCGGCGGTGGGGGCAATGGAGCGTAAGGCCACCACGCATGTGGGCAGTTGGCTGAGCCTGAGCTCCAGCCCCGCGAAGCAGGTACTCCGTTTGCTTATCCACTCTTTACCTTTTAAGTGTCTCTCGCATCCTCAATCTGTTCCTGTTCTGGAATATGCTTAAAGTAGCACATGTCTTCAGCTGTTTGTGCGTAAAGCCTCTATGACACCATGCTCTATATTCTCTGTATCAGGTTGGTACCTCCAGGTTCCGTGCTGAGGCTATGGGGAATGAGAATAGCGCCCACCTGCTGCAGGAGCATGGCCCGATCTCACAAGAAGCGAAATGCCACTGCCGAGCTGAGGCAGGGACCGCCAGGGGTAATTTTTTTTAACCAACTTACCATGATGTAGTCGAATCTGATACTCCCTCAGATCCAAATTAATTGACTCAACTATCTGTAGATACGGATGTATCTAGATGTGTTTTAGCTCTAGATATACTGCCTCCATCCCAAAGCTTTGGGCTTATATTATTTTTAGAAAGTCAAACTATACCATGTTTGACTAAGATTTTACCAAAAATCAGTAACATGCAAAATACAAAATTAATATCATTAAATAGATAATAAAATATATTTTCCTACGGTATCTACACAATATTATATTTGTTGATAGAATGTTCTAAAATTTTGGTCAAACTTTGCTTGTTTTGATTTCTCAAAAATAAATAAGGCTTAAGCTTTTGGATGGTGTAGTACATTCATATCTAGAAAAAGCTGAGTTAACTAGTTTTTTTGTCTGTCCATAGCTAGTGTTCACGCTGCAAAAGGCTAAGAGCATCCACTATATGCATCAGTCTATCTCATACAGTAATTCAATATCACTGCTGAGGTCTGCCTTTTGTTTTGCTATTCATATGCAGACTGAAACTTTAGGGCCTTTACTCAAAAGGAAGATCAAAACTGCGGCTGATCAGGCTGCCAGTATGTTGATGCCGCCCCATCTTCTAAATGCCTCTACAAGCACAAGGCCACGCGCCAGCTGGGTGGTGATCTTTTAATGAATATGGTATATTTTCTTAATCCACAAAACATGCCTTGATTTTTCTCTGTTTATTGTCGGTTTTTTCTATGCTTTCCAAAAGTTTACAACAACCAAGCCTTTCAGTTCCAAACAAGTTGGGGTAGGCTAGAGTTGAAACCCATAAGATCTCGAAGCCAAAAGTTTAGAAACACCAAATTCGTTTGCTTACAATCATCATACATTAATGTTCATCTACTCCAGTTCCCCTAACCCAACAAAAAATGATGTTAATTACGATTTTTAGATTAAAAGAGCACCATTAGGCGCTGTTAATTACGACTTTGAGATTAAAATGTCATTTGCAATTGTTAATTACAATTTTGAGACAAATGGTTAGTTTAACCTCGATCTCTTCTGCTCTCCATTTTTCCCAACCGAACAAAAATGTAACCATTCCATTCCTCTGAAATGGAACCATTCCATTCCATTCCACGCTGTTTCAGAACCGAACACACCCTTGCATTGTTGTGAACTGTTGTCCATACACGGCCATACCCTTCCACTTACATCCAGCACTATATCTGTCTGTCTCGAGTCATTCAATATCACTGCTGAGATCTGTTCCCATTCTTATGCAGGCTGAAACTGCTACGCCTTTACTCAAGTGGATGCAAAATGAGGCTAATGAGGCTGCTGTGAGGACGATGGTGCCGGCACCATCTTCCGAAAACCTCTACAAGCACGAGGCCATGGGCCAGCTGGGTGGTGACCTTTTAATGAATCTGGTATATTTTCTTAATCCACATACATGATTTCATTATTATCTGTTTAATTACTGTTGGCTTTGTCTAATGCTTACCAAAAGTTCAGAAACACTGCGTTTACTTACAATCATCATACACTAACTTTTCACTTTTCAGTCTGTCTCATCCAGTATATAAACTGTTGATTTCCATTGGCTTCTTTTGTAATCATTTGCATTGTTGTCAACTGTTCTCTATGCACAACCCTATTCTTCCACTTACACCCCGCACTATTTGCATCAGTCTATCTCATAGATTTATTAAATATCAATGATGAGTTCTGTTGCTATTCATATGCAGGATGAAACTTCTGTGCCTCTACTCAAATGGATAAAAAATGATCCTGATGAGGCTGTTGTGAAGACGATGGTGCCGCCACCATCTTCTGAAAACCTCCTCAAGCACAAGGCCACGGGCCAGCTGGGTGGTACCCTTTTCAGTAAGCAGGTATATTTTCTTAATCCTCATACATGATTTGATTTTTGTCTGTTTATTGCCGGCTTTGTCTAATGCTTACCAATAGTTCAGAAACACACACCTATTCTTCCACTTACATCCAGCACTATATGCATCAGTGTCTCATAGATTCATTTTATATATCACTGCTGATGTCTGTTGCTCTTCAATTTTCATATGCAGACTGAAACTGCTAAGCCTTCATTGGTCAAAAGGATTGCAACTGCTGCTGATGAGGCATCTGCAGAGGCTGCCACCAAGTTACTGTCAGCCCCACCTTCTGGATGCTTATATAAGCTCAAGTCCAAGGACCAGCCGGGCCGTAACCATCCAAGGGTTCGGGTATATTTTCTTAAGCCACATATACATGCCATGATTTATGTCTGATATTATCACCGGTGATACGTCTCCAACGTATCGATAATTTCTTATGTTCCATGCTACATTATTGATGATATATACATGTTTTATGCACACTTTATGTCATATTTGTGCATTTTCTGGAACTAACCTATTAACAAGATGCCGAAGTGCCGTTCCTGTTTTCTGTTTTTGGTTTCAGAAATCCTAGTAACGAAATATTCGGAATTGGACGAAATCAACGCCCAGGTTCCTATTTTGCCCGGAAGCATCCCAGAACAGAGAGCCGCAGAGGAGGGCCCTGTGGGCCCCAGATGATAGGGTGGCGCGGCCTGGGCCCTGGCCGCGCCAGCCTATGGTGTGGTGGCCCCAGCCCCCTCCGACGCTGCCCTTTCGCCTATATAAAGCCCCTGCATCGAAAACCCTTACGAGAGGAAGCCACGGTACGCGAAACCTTCCAGAGCCGCCGCCATCGCGAAGCCAAGATCTGGGGGACAGGAGTCTGTTCCGGCACCTGCCGGACGGGGAAGTGCCCCGGAAGGCTTCTCCATCGACACCGCTGCCATCTCCACCACCATCTTCATCACCGCTGCTGCTCCCATGAGGAGGAGTAGTTCTCCATCGAGGCTCGGGGCTGTACCGGTAGCTATGTGGTTCATCTCTCTCCTATGTACTTCAATACAATAATCTCATGAGCTGCCTTACATGATTGAGATTCATATGATGATGCTTGTAATCTAGATGTCATTATGCTAGTCAAGTGAGTTTTACTTATGTGATCTCCGGAGACTCCTTGTCCCACGTGTGTAAAGGTGACAGTGTGTGCACCGTGTGGGTCTCTTAGGCTATATTTCACGAATACTTATTCACTGTTGAATGGCATAGTGAAGTGCTTATTTATATCTCTTTATGATTGCAATATGATTTGTATCACAATTTATCTATGTGCTACTCTAGCAATGTTATTAAAGTAGTTTTATTCCTCCTGCACGATGTAATGGTGACAGTGTGTGCATCCGTGTTAGTACTTGGTTTATGCTATGATCATGATCTCTTGTAGATTGCGAAGTTAACTATTGCTATGATATATTGATGTGATCTATTCCTCCTACATATGCATGAAGGTGACAGTGTGCATGCTATGTTAGTACTTGGTTTAGTCTTTTGATCTATCTTACACTATAAGGTTACTAAAATATGAACATTAATTGTGGAGCTTGTTAACTCCGGCATTGAGGGTTCGTGTAATCCTACGCAATGTGTTCATCATCCAACAAAAGTGTAGAGTATGCATTTATCTATTCTGTCATGTGATCAATGTTGAGAGTGTCCACTAGTGAAAGTCTAATCCCTAGGCCTTGTTCCTAAATACTGCTATCACTGCTTGTTACTGTTTTACTGAATTACTACTGCTGCGTTACTACTGCTTGTTTACTTCCTACAATATTACTACCATCAACTGCACGCCAGCTATCTGGCGCCGTACTACTGCTCATACTTATTCATACCACCTGTATTTCACTATCTCTTCGCCGAACTAGTGCACCTATTAGGTGTGTTGGGGACACAAGAGACTTCTTGCTTTGTGGTTGCAGGGTTGCTTGAGAGGGATATCTTTGACCTCTTCCTCCTGAGTTCGATAAACCTTGGGTAATCCACTTAAGGGAAACTTGCTACTGTTCTACAAACCTCTGCTCTTGGAGGCCCAACACGTCTACAAGAATAGAAGCTCCCGTAGACATCAAGCACTTTTCTGGCGCCGTTGCCGGGAGGAAAGGTAAAAGGCACTCATACTTCGGTTCCAGGTAACAGTACTTTTCCGGCGCCATTGTGTGTGTGCTCGAAGCTATTTCCTTTAGACTCTGCAATTGCGACATTTGGTTTCTTGTTTACACTAGTTAGGCATAATGGACAACAATGACCTTTTTATTCTATTTCCTGATTTAAGACATGGATGGTTTGATGCGAAAATTAAAAAACCCATGGAACATATTAATATGAATGCTTTGAACACTATTGTTGCTAATGCTATGGAAAATTCTAAGCTTGGGGAAGCTGGCTTTGATGAGCATGATATTTTTAGTCCCCCAAGCATTGAGGAGAAAATTTACTTTGATGATACTTTGCCTCCCATTTATGATGATTATAATGATAGTAGTCTTTTGTTACCACCTGTTATGGAGGATAAATTTGATTATGATTACAATATACCTCCTATATTTGATAGCTACTTTGTTGAATTTGCTCCCACTACAATTAATAAGAATGACTATGCTTATGTTGGGAGTAGTAATTATTTTATGCATGAGACTCATGATAAGAATGCTTTATGTGATAGTTATATTGTTGAGTTTGCTCATGTTGCTACTGAAAGTTATTATGAGAGAGGAAAATATGGTTGTAAAAATTTTCATGTTACTAAAACACCTCTCTATGTGCTGAAATTTTTGAAGCTACACTTGTTTTATCTTCCTATGCTTGTTACTTTGCTCTTCATGAACTTGTTTATTTACAAGATTCCTATGCATAGGAAGCATGTTAGACTTAAATGTGTTTTGAATTTGCCTCTTGATGCTCTCTTTTGCTTCAACTTCTATTTCTTGCGAGTGCATCATTAAAACTGCTGAGCCCATCTTAATGGCTATAAAGAAAGAACTTCTTGGGAGATAACCCATGTGTTTATTTTATTACAGCAATTTTTGTTTTGTTGAGTCTTGGAAGTTGTTTACTACTGTAGCAACCTCTCCTTATCATGTTTTTGTGCCAAGTAAAGTTTCTATGTCAAAGTTGATGTTATATTTGGGATCGCTGCGCAGAAACAGCATTGCTGTCTGTCACGAATCTGGGCACAGTTCTCTGTAGAAAATTCGAAAAATCTGCCAATTTACGAGCGTGATCCTCAGATATGTACGCAACTTTCATTAGTTTTGAGTTTTTCCATTTGAGCAAGTCTGGTGCCATCTTTAAATTCGTCTTTACGGACTGTTCTGTTTTTGACAGATTCTGCCTTTTATTTCTCATTGCCTCTTTTGCTATGTTGGATTCATTTCTTTGATCCATTAATGTCCAGTAGCTTTATGCAATGTCCAGAAGTGTAAAGAATGATTGTGCCACCTCTGAATGTGTGAATTATTAATTGTGCACTAACCCTCTAATGAGTTTGCTTGAAGTTTGGTGTGAAGGAAGTTTTCAAGGGTCAAGAGAGGAGTATGATATACTATGATCAAGAGGAGTGAAAGCTCTAAGCTTGGGGATGCCCCGTGGTTCACCCCTGCATATTTTAAGAAGACTCAAGCGTCTAAGCTTGGGGATGCCCAAGGCATCCCCTTCTTCATCGACAACATCATCAGGTTCCTCCCCTGAAACTATATTTTTATTCAGTCACATCTTATGTACTTTACTTGGAGCGTCTGTGTGTGCTTTTATTTTTGTGTTGTTATCTTAGTTCTCTGAATAAGTTCATCCTTGTGTGGGAGAGAGACACGCTCCGCTAGTTCGTATGAACACATGTGTTCTTAGCTCATAATATTCAAGGCGAAGTTTCTTTTTCGTTAAATTGTTATATGGTTGGAATTGAAAAATGCTACATGTAGTAAGTGGTAAAATGTCTTGGATAATGTGATACTTGGAAATTGTTGTGCTCATGTTTAAGCTCTTGCGTCATATACTTTGCACCTATTAATGAAGAAATACATAGAGCTTGCTAAAATTTGGTTTGCATAATTGGTCTCTCTAAGGTCTAGATAATTTCTAGTATTGAGTTTGAACAACAAGGAAGACGGTGTAAAGTCTTATAATGTTTACAATATGTCTTTTATGTGAGTTTTGCTGCACCGGTTCATCCTTGTGTTTGTTTCAAATAACCTTGCTAGCCTAAACCTTGTATCGAGAGGGAATACTTCTCATGCATCCAAATCCTTGAGCCAACCACTATGGCATTTGTGTCCACCATACCTACCTACTACATGGTATTTCTCCGCCATTCCAAAGTAAATTGCTTGAGTGCTACCTTTAAACAATTCAAAATTTATCACCTCTTATTTGTGTCAATGTTTTATAGCTCATGAGGAAGTATGTGGTGTTTATCTTTCAATCTTGTTGGGCAACATTCACCAATGGACTAGTGGCTTCATCCGCTTTTTCAATAATTTTGCAAAAAGAGCTGGCAATGGGATTCCCAGTCCCAAATTAATTAACAAAAATAGACACTCCTCCATGGCATGTGATTGTTGGACGGCACCCGAAGGATTCGGTTAGCCATGGCTTGAGAAAGCAAAGGTGGGGAGGAGTGTCATCATAATAAAACTAAAATAAAAAGGCACTCCTTCATGGTATGAGATTGTTGGCAGGCACCCGAGGATTCGGTTAGCCATGGTTTGTGAAAGAAAGGTTGGAAGGAGTGCCACCCAAAAATAAAATAAAATGGGAGCCGCTCTTTGAAGGTTTGTCTGCAAGGGGGTTAGAGTACCCGCTACCATTCGTTGACAACAACAAACACCTCTCAAAACTTTATTTTTATGCTCTCTTGATGTTTTCAAAATCAAAGCTCTAGCACAAATATAGCAATCGATGCTTCCCTCGTCGAAGGGCCATTCTTCTACTTTTATGTTGAGTCAGTCTACCTATTTCCTCCCATCTCAAGAAGCAAACACTTGTGTGAACTGTGCATTGATTCCTACATACTTGCATATTGCACTTATTATATTACTTTGCATTGACAACTATCCATGAGATATACATGTTATAAGTTGAAAGCAACCGCTGAAACTTAATCTTCCATTGTGTTGCTTCAATGCCTCTACTTTGAATTATTGCTTTACAAGCTAACTCTTATGCAAGACTTATTGATGCTTGTCTTGAAGTACTATTCATGAAAAGTCTTTGCTTTATGATTCACTTGTTTACTCATGTCATTACCATTGTTTTGATCGCTGCATTCATTACATATGTTTACAAATAGTATGATCAAGATTATGATGGCATGTCACTTCAGAAATTATCTTTGTTATCGTTTTACCTGCTCGGGACGAGCAGAACTAAGCTTGGGGATGCTGATACGTCTCCAACGTATCGATAATTTCTTATGTTCCATGCTACATTATTGATGATATCTACATGTTTTATGCACACTTTATGTCATATTTGTGCATTTTCTGGAACTAACCTATTAACAAGATGCCGAAGTGCAGTTCTGTTTTCGCTGTTTTTGGTTTCAGAAATCCTAGTAACGAAATATTCTCGGAATTGGACGAAATCAACGCCCAGTTCCTATTTTGCCCGGAAGCATCCAGAACACCCGAGAGCCGCCGGAGGAGGCCCTGTGGGCCCAGATGATAGGGTGGCGCGGCCTGGGCCCCGGCGCGCCAGCCTATGGTGTGGTGGCCCGGCCCCTCCGACGCTGCCCTTTCGCCTATATAAAGCCCCTGCATCGAAAACCTTACAGGAAGCCACGGTACGCGAAACCTTCCGAGCCGCCGCCATCGAAGCCAAGATGGGGGACAGGAGTCTGTTCCGGCACCCTGCCGGACGGGGAAGTGCCCGGAAGGCTTCTCCATCGACACCGCTGCCATCTCCACCGCCATCTTCATCACCGCTGCTGCTCCCATGAGGAGGGAGTAGTTCTCCATCGAGGCTCGGGGCTGTACCGGTAGCTATGTGGTTCATCTCTCTCCTATGTACTTCAATACAATAATCTCATGAGCTGCCTTACATGATTGAGATTCATATGATGATGCTTGTAATCTAGATGTCATTATGCTAGTCAAGTGAGTTTTACTTATGTGATCTCCGGAGACTCCTTGTCCCACGTGTGTAAAGGTGACAGTGTGTGCACCGTGTGGGTCTCTTAGGCTATATTTCACAGAATACTTATTCACTGTTGAATGGCATAGTGAAGTGCTTATTTATATCTCTTTATGATTGCAATATGTTTTGTATCACAATTTATCTATGTGCTACTCTAGCAATGTTATTAAAGTAGTTTTATTCCTCCTGCACGATGTAATGGTGACAGTGTGTGCATCCGTGTTAGTACTTGGTTTATGCTATGATCATGATCTCTTGTAGATTGCGAAGTTAACTATTGCTATGATATATTGATGTGATCTATTCCTCCTACATATGCATGAAGGTGACAGTGTGCATGCTATGTTAGTACTTGGTTTAGTCTTTTGATCTATCTTACACTATAAGGTTACTAAAATATGAACATTAATTGTGGAGCTTGTTAACTCCAGCATTGAGGGTTCGTGTACGCAATGTGTTCATCATCCAACAAAAGTGTAGAGTATGCATTTATCTATTCTGTCATGTGATCAATGTTGAGAGTGTCCACTAGTGAAAGTCTAATCCCTAGGCCTTGTTCCTAAATACTGCTATCACTGCTTGTTACTGTTTTACTGAATTACTACTGCTGCGTTACTACTGCTTGTTTACTTCCTACAATATTACTACCATCAACTGCACGCCAGTAAGCTATTTTCTGGCGCCGTACTACTGCTCATACTTATTTATACCACCTGTATTTCACTATCTCTTCGCCGAACTAGTGCACCTATTAGGTGTGTTGGGGACACAAGAGACTTCTTGCTTTGTGGTTGCAGGGTTGCTTGAGAGGGATATCTTTGACCTCTTCCTCCCTGAGTTCGATAAACCTTGGGTAATCCACTTAAGGGAAACTTGCTACTGTTCTACAAACCTCTGCTCTTGGAGGCCCAACACTGTCTACAAGAATAGAAGCTCCCGTAGACATCACCGGCTCTGTCTAATGCTTTTTGGAATTCGGAAACACCAAATTAGCATGCTTATATTCATCATACACTATTTTTCACTGTTCAGTTTGTAACATAGTGTTATGCACTCGCTTGTCAACATTTGCATTGCTCTGAACTATGCACTTTACACAACCTAATTCTTCCACTTACATTCAGCGCTACGCACCAGTAGTACCTCCCATGTTTCCTTCACCATCCCGATGCCGAGCTTGGGAATATGGCGGGCCCATGTACATACCCCGCATATAACACCTCCTATGACTCTATCTACCTTTCTAGTAGCTCCTTCACAGAGTTACAGGTATGTATTCTCAGTGGTTTAGCATGAATTGGCATATAGTAAAGTCTTGTTTTTAGTCTTCCTGCTTCTTACATTTGTATCAATTTTCACATGCAGACTGTACCTTGTGAACTTCGTCCAATGATTAACCAGATGTGTCCGCATGAAGGGTCTTTCACTATGCATGGCAATGGCAAATTGATGAACACCTACACGGTCTATGAGGTGTATGTCTACAAGACGCAGGCCATCACATATTTGTATGGACATGATTGGAGAAAGTTTGCTTTTGACTACGGTCTGAAGAAGGGCGACGAGCTGAGGATCAGAAACTCAAACGGGCAGATATACGTAACTGCTTACAGAGTTGGAGACACTTCCAAATATATAATATGTAACTTTTTTCTACTCATATCTTTTGATAACTGCATTCTGAGCAGTTGTTCTAAACCATTCCCTCTGTTCTAGCTTGCTGGGTTTAACATGATCAAAGCTGCAGATCCCCTGATGGAACAGGAGCGGATGTCACAAAGGGCAACCACACCAGCACCGACACCGGCTTCCCACTCTCCTGCATCAGCACCGGTTCTGTACCAGCTCCGTTTACTGCATCTACCCAGCAGTCCCCTACATCAGCATTGGTTCCTGTAGAGGCCCCATATACTACACCTGCCCAGCAGGCTCCTACATCAGCATCGGTTCCTCTAGCTGCACCGTTTACTGCACCTGCCCAACAGTCTCCTGCATCAGCACCGGTTCCTCTAGAGGCACCGTTTCTGCACCTGCCCAGCAGTCTCCTGCATCAGCACCAGCTCGTGTACCAGCCCAGGCTCCTGCACCTGCCCCAGCCAGATCACCGAGGTCTCAGCTCATTGCTGTGGCCACCCGTGTGGTGACCAGGACGCATCTGAAGGCTATGTTCGTGAGTATATGACATCATAACTGCTCTTATCTTGATGTCTTCTCTGCTCAAAGTCTCACATGGTTCAGTGCATTGGTGTCATTGACTAATTTTTGGTGGTATCTCTTGCTTTGAATCAGAAATTGCCTAAAAGTATCTCCAAGGATCTCAATGCTGGCCGAAGGGGCAAGATATCCCTCGTCATGGAGAGTGAAGGTCTCACCGTGGAGGGACGGTACTCCGTCAGTCCCACAGATGGCCGCTTGGCTGTTACTTCCAGGTGGAAAAAGTTCATTGACGGTGCCAAACTTCGCATTGGATCAAAGTTGAAGGTCAAGATCTTTCGATGCCGCTGTGACATGCTGGTCATAAAGTTCGCGGTTGTCTAGTTCTGTTGTCCCATGAGCCCTTAGCAAATGCATTTGTAGTTATACTTATATAAGGTTATCTTATCTGAACTGCTAATTAATTGTATGGGTGGTAAAACTCTGGCAAGCTTTTGCTCTTAGCAAGTATGTATGTATGATCAGCTATTATGATAACTAATGTTTGTGTTCATCTTAATTTGCATTTCCGTTTTAGAAAAAAACTTAATTTCTATTTTGGCTGACCTGTTAGAGAACTATCAGATTGAACCCACAACATGATTCAAATAGATTCATTACACCGAGCCACATGTCTTGACCTTGCTATACACTACTTCCATTAATCAGTGCAAGAAGGCTTACCTGAGCTGCCTGAACCATGGCAGATTCGAATCCACCTTATCTATCTAGAAATACAACCTTTGCAGAAAGAGGATTTGCAGTATGGGGAGGCTGACATTGGGGACCCATGAGCCAGCAGCGTCGTCAACGTTTTAAAGGTGGCAGGAGATCGAAAGAAAAAATAAGCCAAAAATCAGTTGGTAAACAAATTCAAGAAAAGAAAAATTTACCTTTCTGAGAGGATGACATGCGGGACCCATGAGGCAGCAGCATCCTCAACTATTTCAAGGCGGCAGGGGATCAAAAGAAAAAAGGAAATAGCCAGAAATTAATTAGGGTCAAAAATAAATCCATCAAAGGAAACTTTTATTGTTCATAGAGGATGACATGTGGGACCGACTTGCCAGCTGCGTCATCATCGTTTCAAAGGGGGCAGGGGATCAAAAGAAAAAGGCAAATAGCCAGAAATTAGGGGAAAAAAATAAATCCAACAAAGGAAACTTTTATTGTTCATAGAGGATGACATGCGGGACCCATGAGCCAACAACTTCTTCAACGTTTCAAAGTCGGCATGAGATTGAAAGAAAAAGGCAAGTGACATAATATCAGGAGCCAAAAATAATCCAAGAAAAGAAACTTTATTGTACATAGAGGATGACATGCGAGTCCCATTTTGTAGCAGCGGTTTCAACGCTTCCAAGGCAGCACAGGACCGAAAGAAAAATGAAGTAGCCAGAAATCAGGGTGTGAAAAAAATCCAAGAAAAGAAAGATTTCAATTGGGATGTATCTGGACATCTGGGCCTTCGAACTATCCTGCTGGGCCTTTTGACTCGTACAATTTCAGCCCAATCCAAAACAGGAAAGGTCGGATTTTTCTCAAAAAAAAACAGGAAAGTCCTATGCTTCGCAAAAACAAAAAACAAGGAGATTCAACATATAAGTTTGTTTATGTAGATATAAAGATTTAATTTATCCGTTTGCAATAGCTCAGAGCGAAATACAATGTTTATTGTCTGCAAAATAAAATATCACATGTTTCTTGTACGGGAGGGTGACATCGGGGACCCATGAGCCGCAGCGTCGTCAACGTTTCAAAGGCGGCAGGGGATCGAAAATAAAAAAAAAGCCAAAAATCAGTTGGTAAAAAAATACAAGAAAAGAAAACATTTATCGTTTGAGAGGATGACATGCGGGACCCATGAGGCAGCAGCATCCTCAACGTTTCAAAGTCGGCATGAGATCGAAAGAAAAAGCCAAGTGACATAATATCAGGAGCCAAAAATAATCCAAGAAAGGAAACTTTATTGTACATAGAGGATGACATGCGGGTCCCATTTTGTAGCAGCGGTCTCAACGTTTCCAAGGCGGCACAAGACCAAAAGAAAAATGAGGCAGCAGCATTCTCAACAATTCCAAGGCGGGGGATCAAAAGAAAAAAAGGAAATAGCCAGAAATTAATTAGGGGTCAAAAATAAATCCACCAAAGGAAACTTTTATTGTTCATAGAGGATGACATGTGGGACCGACCTGCGTCCTCATCGTTTCAAAGGGGGCAGGGGATCAAAAGAAAAAGGCAAATAGCCAGAAATTAGGGGTCAAAAATAACTCCAAGAAAGGAAACTTTTATTGTTCGTAGAGGATGACATGCGGGACCCATGAGCCAGCAGCTTACTCAACGTTTCAAAGGCGGCATGAGATCGAAAGAAAAAGGCAAGTGACCAAATATCAGAGCCAAAAATAATCCAAGATTTATTGTACATAGAGGATGACATATGGGTCCCATTTTGCAGCAGCGGTCTCAATGTTTGTAATGCGGCTTGAGATCAAAAGAAAAAGAAAGTAGCTAGTAGGGGGGTGAAAAAATCCAAGAAAAGAAAGTTGATGGACATAGAGGATGACATGCGGGTCCCTTGAGCCAACAGCTTACTCAACGTTTCAAAGGGGGCAGGGGATCAAAAGAAAAAGGCAAGCCAAAAATCAGAGGGTGAAAAAAATCCAACAAAGGAAACTTTTATAGCACATAGAGGATGACATGCGGGTCCCATGAGCCAGCAGGTTCCTCAACGTTTCAAACGTGGCATGAGATCGAAAGAAAAAGGCAAGTGACCAAATATGAGGTGCCAAAAAAACTCCAAGAAAAGAAAGTTGATTGCTCATAGAGGATGACATGCGGGTCCCATTTAGCTGCAGCGGTCTCACCGTTTGAGAGGCGGCAGGGGATCGAAATAAAAGGCAAGTGACCAAATATCAGGAGCCAAAAATAATTCAAGAAAAGAAAGTTTTATAGTCCATAGAGGATGACATGCGGGTCCCATTTAGCAGCGGTATCACCGTTTGAGAGGCGGGGATCGAAAGAAAAAGGCAAGTGACCAAATATGAGGTGCCAAAAAATCCAAGAAAAGAATTTTTATAGTACATAGAGGATGACATGCGGGTCCCATTTAGCAGCGGTATCACCGTTTGAGAGGCGGCAGAGGATCGAAAAGTGGCCGAATATGAGGTGCCAAAAAATCCAAGAAAAGAAAGTTTTATAGTACATAGAGGATGATATGCGGGTCCCATTTAGCAGCAGCGGTATCACCGTTTGAGGCGGCAGGGGTTCGAAAGAAAAAGGCAAGTGACCAAATATGAGGTGCCAAAAAAAACTCCAAGAAAAGAAAGTTGATTGCTCATAGAGGATGACATGCGGGTCCCATTTAGCTGCAGCGGTCTCAACGTTTCCAAGGCGGCAAGGGATCAAAATAAAAAGGAAGTAGCCAGAAATCAGGGGGTCAAAAAATCCAAGAAAAGAAAGAAATTTGGTTCATAGAGGATGACAAGCGGGACCCATGATCCTGCATCGTAAACGGCTCGATCGGAGAGCGTTGAACGAGATGGCGCGATCGAGAAAAAAACAATGCTAGAGAGGCTGCCATCTGGGCCCTACATCCCTGGGCGGTGCGGATTTGCGTTGACTCGGCCGGCGAACCCGAGAATTCGCGATGCACCACGTCCCGGGCCACCATACGCGATGTTTTGGCCGCTTTCGTCGGGCTAGGTGGCCTCAAAAACGAGAAAAAAAGTTTTGACATGAACCACGGAGGGACCAAAATCGTCGGCCATGGTGCACCAGCAACCACGGCGCGACTTCAACTTCGTCGGCCATGGCAACTTTTCTTGTAGTGCTTGCCATCATGTTGGTTGGTATTGTTTTATTCTTAAGAAAAATAATTTCCTCTCATTATATATGTAAATGATGGTTTCCTTTTAATTCTTGAGAAATAATTTCCTCTCATTGAATCTTCTTAAGATTTAATTTCTCAAACAATAGTACATGATATCATGTTGACCTAAGTCAACCATTCATCACCATTATTTGAGAAGAAGATTTAAATGAGGTAGAATACCTCATACCATTTAATAATGCCTATTATGATTTAAAATCTCCAAGTATTTCATGTGAGAGTATTTGACCAGGGGTTCAAACTTCATATGAAAATACTTGGGACAAGATTTAAATGGAGTGAAGCACTTCATATAATTTGCATAATAGTTTTGGACAATATCAACTAACTAAATTAACCATATAATCCTTTATTTAATTTGGGCCATGATCACTCAAGGTAACCATACCATATTTTTTCATAAAAAATTAGTGTAAGTGAAATGTGAATTATAGCAATTGGATTTACTTCAAAATTCAAATTGGTTGATTTTTAAGATTTATTTGAAGTCCCAAAAGTCCCTGACTTGTTATTTTTGTCACATTAATTCTACACAAGATTTCAAGGTGGGACCAGTGGGGTTGGATATATCTTTTTGCAAGCTTTCAAACAACATAAAATTCATCAAATTTGGTTGGGTAGAATTGAAACTATTTAATTTCTAAGACATGACCAATATTTAAATTTAGCTGAAAAGGATTAAATTTATTTGAAACGTGGGGCTTGGGCGGGAAAACTAACAGGCCAAAACGGGGAAGAGAGAGATGGGCCAGCCTAGTATCGCTTCACACGCCACGGGCCGCCTGACAGAGGGGCCCGCACGTCAGCGAGTTAGCCTTACCAAAGCGGTACATTGCAGTGGTGGCCGTGCGATTAGATGCAGATCCGACGGCTGGCAGTCGTCGTCGTCGTCGACGAGAGGGAGGCTCTGGCGCGACGGAGGTAGGGGGTCGGCGGCGCTCCTGGACTCCGGCGAGGGATGGCGACGGTGCTAGGCGATGATGTAGTCGACGGCGAGTCGAATGGTACCGATGGCGAGACTTGGGCGATGTGGCGGCGTTGCTGCTTGCTCGGGCCTCCGGCGAGCAATTGGCCGGCTAGCGGCGGCGATGTGCGATGGAGAGGGGCGGAGGAGATTCAGAGAGAGGAGAGGAGTGGGTTTGCTGTGGAGGGAAGGCGCGGGGTGGCTCCTTTTATAGGGTTCGAGGTTGCCGTGAGGGTGGGCGGCAAGGGCGACAGCATAGCGGCGGCTCCGGCGAAGGAAGGGGGTCGGCGAGGTAGGCGCGAGGTAGGCGGCGTCTAGGCGGTGCTTGAGAGCTAGAGGGCGAGGTGGGGGACGGCCAGGTGAGCGCTTGCGCGTGCAATGCCGTGCGACACGGAGGCAGAGAAGTGGGGAGGTTGTCGACGGCGACAACCTGCGCGAGGGCACGGGCGCGGGTTCACGGTGCGGCGGTGAAGCTCAAGGAGAAGAGAAGGGGGCCTGGGGTGGAGCAGAATGTCGGGGCGACGTGTGGCCGTGGCGTGTCCGTGGGCGTGCCCACGCCGTCATCGGCATGGCCCTGGGCGTCGTGGGCGCGACGCGTGCCGCCTCTGTGGCCCTCCTCTCCGGCAATGGCGGCCACCAGGGTGCTCGGGGACCAAGGGGATCCAATGGGACATGGTGGCCAGGTGCTGAGGTGAGAGGGGAGAGGGGAAGCATGTCCATGGGGGACATGGCCGGCATGGCCATGGCTAGGCCATGTCTTGCCCTTCCCTAGGGTTGCTGTGTGGTGGGGTGAGAGGGGACCAGGGAGCAAGGGGGAGTGAAATGGGGCAATTGGTTTGGCCTAAAACACTATTGCAAATAGTGTTTGATTTGTTCCATATTTGCTTATTTCAAAAACTTGCAAACTTGGGTTGAATTCAATTGGTTGCAAAAATTGAAAGTGGTTGGTTTGGTTGAGTTGTAAAAGACCAGAGACAACCATGTGTGGTGGGGGAAATTTAAAAATAAAAGAATTGCAAAATTTGACAAAGTGAGATTGTTGCTCATATTAAAAAGTCTCAACTTTGCATGAGCATAGAATTTGATCCAAGATGAATTTGGTATGGTGGTCTTTACAAAAGTTGTTCTCCTTCATGTGTACTTGGGTGAGGTGCAAAGAATTGAGATTGTTTGGTTTGAAAATCTTGAAATACAGGGGCTCAAAGTGGTGACCAGAATATAAATGGCAGATTTGACCATCATCATATGTGATCACAATTTGAGTTTGAATTTGATTTGATTTGTGTTTCTTTGATTCCAAAAGTTGTAATAAGTGTTTAGTATCATATTACAACTAATGGTGAAGACCAAAATGGTCTAAGTCAAAGATTTAGAAAAATGGCATAAACCATATGTGAGGGTGTTGTGAATTTCTAACTTTTATTCTTTTATTTTTCTTTGCTTCATTTTGACAAGGGTGAGGTTTATTTGGTGTTATAATAAGTTGGGTAAAGGGTTCAAACCATTTTGAGGCAATGGGAGTGCCTAGGTCAAGATTGGATATTTTGGCTAAGTGCCACATATGCCTCTATGCATATGTTTATTTTGTTTCTTACTTGAATTGGTTGGTAAGTACTTTGTTGAGTGTGTTGATGTATTTCAAAACATATACCAAGGTCAACACTCAAAGTTGGAGCATTTGCAAAAAGTAGCCATAGGCTTGCATATGCCTTTTTCTTAATTAAGATCTTTTCTTTTTATTTTGTTTTTCAAAGATTGGTGACAAGAGGGATGAGGTTTAGGGTTTAGCAAGTTTTGCAATGGTTCACCACCATTTGGCAAAGTAAGAAAGGTAGAGTTCAAAATTTACACATTAGGGCTACATGCCCACATATGTCTTTTTCTTTATTTTAGGTTTCTCAAAATAGATCCAAAATATTTTTGAGAAGGTTAGGGTTTAGGGTTTTTATTATTTGATTTCTTTCTCTTTTATTTTATTTGGTTGGTAATCTTCACTTGATCACTTTAGGGTTTTAGGGTTTATCACATAAGCATAATAACACTCATCATGGCAAAACACAAGTATTAGGTATGAGCACTATGCATAGCACTCTATGTAAGAAAAGTTTTTGTTGGTTCTCATTTTTGGAAAAAAGGAAATTCATTTTCTTTTTGTTTTGAAATTTGGGGTGTTACATTGCCTAAGTGCACCAACAAACTATGCTAGCATGATGAGCAACAAGGTGATAACAAGCTAGGTATAGCACATCAAGCAATATAGATATCACAATGTAAAGCGCATAGGTAAAAGAGCTCGGGTTGAAAAGTAACCGGTGCACGAGGAGACGACGATGTATCCCGAAGTTCACACCCAAAGGTGCTACGTCTCCGTTGGAGCGGTGTGGAGGCACAAGGCACTCCAAGAAGCCAACTAGGGCCACCGTATTCTCCTCGAGCCCTTCCTCCAAGGAGGAACGCCTCGATCCACTAAGGGACCCTTGAGGGTGGTCACCGAACCCATACAAGCTTGGGCAAACTCCCAAGTATCAAGCTTGAGGCAACTCCACAACACGGAGGCTCTCAAGTACAAGGCCACAAGAGGCTACAACACGCCACACCGGCGACAAGGCCACCAAGACACCAACGCGCCACAACCGGCACCAAAACCACAAAGGCTACCACACTCCACTAAGGCAACAACGCCACTAAGGCTACCACACCACAAAGGCAACAACGCCACAAAGACGACAAGGCCACAAAGGCTACAAGGCCACAAAAGGCTACAACACCACAAAGGTAACAAGGCCACTAAGGCTACAACACCACCAAGGTCAACATGCCCTCTACGAGACCGAAACCCCGGAGAGAACCCAAACCGATGCACCTAATGCAATGGCTAAGAACACCACTAAGATGCCCAAGTTTTTCTCTCCCAAATTCCAACAAAGCTACAAAAGCTATTGGGGGAATAAGGGAGGAAGAACAAATATGAGGAGAAACAAAGCAACTCCAAGATCTAGATCTAGCAAGATCCCCTCACTTGGAGAGGGATTCAATTGGTGAAGCTCTAGATCTAGATCTCCTCTCTCCTTTCCCCCAAAAATATGCAACAAATAGTGGGGGATCAAGAGGAGGATCAAACAACTCAAGGTCAACAATGGAGGAGAGAGAATAGAGGGGAAGAAGTGTTTGGGTCGGAGGTGGAAGAGAGGTATAAATAGGGGCTCCAAAATATAGCTGTTGGGGCTAAGAAAACGGTCAGATTCGCGTACTACCGCTTTGGTAAGCGGTACTACCGCTTTGGTAAGCGGTACTACCGCTCTGGATTCGAAATCCCCACAGAACTTGTCCATGTGGACACAAAGCGGTACTACCGCTCGAGGTACCGCAATGGGCTCCAAACCTTACTGGATCCCAAGCGGTACCGCAGCGGTACCGAAGCGGTACTGCCGTAACACTAGTTACGGTACTTAAGCGGTACCATAGGCGGTACTACCGCTCCTAGCGGTACTACCGCTCAAGGTACCGCAAAGGTACCGTAACTTGTTCTGTGGGACTTTTTCAGCCGTAACACTAGTTACGGTACTTAAGCGGTACCATAGGCGGTACTACCGCTCACAAGCGGTACTACCGCTCAAGGTACCGCAAAGGTACCGTAACTTGTTCTGTGGGACTTTTTCAGTGCAATGTAAAATCCATAACTTGAGCTAGGAAACTCGGAATGACATGAAACCAATTTTGCCGGAAAGAGGACGACGAGAGCTGTCACTACAAAAAGTAGAGGTGTAACCTCTCAATATGGTATATCGGGAAAATATGGAAAAGAGTGAGTGATGATTTTCTCATGGTCATAGAGGTGTAACCTCTCAATATGGTATATCGGGAAAATCATCACTCTCGCACATGCAACATGCGATGCATCCGGAATCTGTTTCCGATGAGTTAGAGCTTGTCATGGAGATGACACAAGCTCTAACTCATCTCATGGATAAGAACCAAGAACAACCAAGAAACACGATGCAATGCATGCAAGGTTTGAGCTCTCTCCGATGATGCAATCCACTATCCTATCGAGCACAAACCTTAACCTTGCGCGTTCCTCTCGAGTCGGCAAGCTCCGTCTTCATCCTCTTCATAATTGTACATGCCACCGTCTTCATCCATCTTCAACGCCGGCTTCTCTCTTCATCTTCAACACCGTCTTCGTCTCTCTTCGACACCATCTTCATCATTGTACTCCGTCTTCTCCATCTTGCAACCTTGAGTCCAACATGGCTATGGACTTGACCTAAGATTAATTCTCAATGCAACCGTTAGTCCATAGGGATTGTCATCAATTACCAAAACCACACACGGGGTAATGGACATGTTCTTTCACCAGTACCGATCTATGTTCTCTGAATATGATGATACCGTAATGGAAGAAAATGAAGAAGAAGGAGGTGAAGAACGAGCACCAGATGATCCTGGTGATGATGATCTTCGTCAGGCCATTTCTGATGCAAAGAGAGACTGTGGCACAGATAAGGAGAGGTTGCAGTTCGACAAGATGTTAGAGGACCACCAAAAATTGTTGTACCCAGGTTGTGAAGATGGGCAGAGAAAGTTGGGTAGCATATTGGAATTGCTGAAATGGAAGGCAGAGGCCGGTGTGACTGACTCGAAAAAAATTATGATAATATTAAAGAAGCTGCTTCCAAAAAGAATAAAATGAGCACTCATAAAATTCTTTGTGGAGCCACCAAAGAGATGAACAAGAGTAAAGGAATGGACTCCAACAAAGATGGATATCAAAAGAAAATGTATCATCTCTCATGTGTATAAGTTTCTCTAAGTGGACAACATCACCGAGATATTTATCCATCAAGAAACATGCACACACAAGATAGATACAAGAGAATAAGAGCGAGATATCCAAGGTGAAGTAATACAATATACCAATGAGACATTTGCTTTATAGCACGGCCAATGGCTCATATTTATCTCATTGTATATTGAACAACTTCAACCAAAACACCTCAAAGACATCACAAGAATCACCAAGAGAAGGAGATAGTTGAGATGCTTTGAGAGAGGCAAACAAGTATCACCAAATGAAACACCAAGGATAACCCCATGGTTGGATACAAGATAGCATGCATGAGGGGATTGATACTTGTTACCCGGATGCAATGGTGTGATGTAGTAGATATGAGTTAGTCATAACATCATAGCTCGCCTCCAATAGTCACTTGTCCTCCACTTCTTCTTCATGAGTGAGACGAGCATCCAAAGCATCACCAATGTACCTAAGACAAAGCTCAAGCACACAATGGTCCCCAAACTAATTGGGTCCGAGTAGTTAGAGCAACTACAACACATAGGACAAACTCCACATAAATATGTGCATATGGATATGAATTTGAATTTCATGCACATCTTAACCGATTTAGGATTATGGTGGAGTTTTCCCTATGCATTTGATCAACGAAAGAAAGCATGCCATAAGATATACATGAAGTAAATATGCATGCAAGGCTTTCAAGAACCAAATGGAGATATGACTTGGACAAAACACAAAATACAACATGATGGCACACAAAGGTGTGACAAGACAAAAGGTTGTCCAACCCATATCCAAGAATCAAATCAACACAAGATTGACCCCAAGTTCAACAAATGAACTAAACACGATGAGCAAGAAGATATCCAAAACAAGCATGCTCAAGAACTTATCTCACTTTAGGAAAGTAAAACCAAATATCAAGTAATGAGATAACCAACTCCCAAAGAAAGCAAGGTTCCAAATAAACCAAACCCTCAACGCTTTTCATGATGGCACAAAAGTACCGAAAAGAAAAGGTTTGTCTTCCAAGGTCAAGTTCTTGAAACAAGGAAGTGTTCTAGCAAACATAGGAGAGCTCCCCCAAGATTAGTGCACTATTTAGGATTTTGCATTTGAATACAAAATGCACAAATGCGGGATCATCGCTCAACCATTGTTTATCAAAACACTAACAAGGTTCAAGTGAAAAGAGGAGATACATAAGAAGCAAGGAAGACATATGGGAGTCTAACCCACAAAGACAAATTCTTGGCAAGAAATAAAGCAATTGAGCACATGAGCCAAGTGTGAGGATGATCTGGAACAATACCACACAATTTATTACCAATTGTCCAAGGACAAGAGGTATTTAGGAAATATCCATATGATAGTTTGTGAGTATGTTCAAGATTATCTTCACAACAAAGAAAGCATATGGCAAACATGTCACATAGGAACAAGATAATCTATAATATCAATTATATGTGACACAACCTCAAATGTTCACATTTTCTAGGCTTGTAAGATGCACAAAGCACAATACTCCCCCATAATGTGATTAAAACATTTTTCGTGCAAGAGGCAAATAAGAACCAAGTGAGATAATTAATGGACATTATAGAATTTTAATTCATCATGTCGCACATTTTAGGATTGTGAAGTGCACAAAGCATATCACTCCCCCAAAATGGGATAGTCCACTAATTTCTCACATGAGCCAACAACTAAGATATCAATAAGATGCAATAGGCTCAACAAAGGACAATTGTACATGATGTGTCACCCAACATATATAAGCAAGCAAGCAAGATAAGCAAGTAGGAGACACAACATACACAACCACATGCAAGGTACAAAACCAACACATGTAAAAGGGGAGCGAGTAACTTTCAATGTAAAGGAGTTGAGGACTCGTTACCGCAAGGAGGTGCATGGGTAAAGGATGAAAGGAATAGTACTTGACATGAGGAAGTGAGAATGATGAAGATCCCCCAAGTCTTCATGAACTAGTCAAGCCTCCATGCCCTCCAAATGTACCTATTGATCAAATTTTGGCTTGATGGTCCCCAACCAAGTTGGGTCCTAAGAAGTTAGTCACAATAGGCTTGGCAACCCAAATGGTTCTTTTTGAGAAACCACATTGAGTGCCCATATATTTGGCAAACACATTTCCAACCTTATCCTTGCAAAGAGAATAAGCACCATCGATCAAGATAGGGTTGGATGAGTTACCAATAGTGAAAAAGGAGGAGATGTGGCCCTTCTCACGGCATGTGTAGCATGTTCTTCTCTTCTCCTTCTTCTCACTTGATTTCTCCACAGCGGGAGCCTTGGCTTGATCCTTCTTGGGTAGCGGCCTTTCTTCATGTCGAGGTAGACCTTGAGCTCCATCTTGAGGCCGCTTCCCTTGTTTCTTCTCGCCAAGTGGCTTCTTCTTCAAGGGGAACGATCTAACATGATGCCCTTCAATCTTGCACTTGAAGCACACAATCTTGGCGGGGTCCTTCACATGCCCATGGCCCTTCTTCCGCTTGTGCGTGGTGGACTTGTTCTTGTTGTTGGAGTTGAATCCAAGTCCACCCTTGTCATTGGGGGATTGCTTCCCTTCATGACCCTTTACCAAGTCCTTCTTCAAAGAAGGGACTTGGGCCTCGAGCTCTTCGATTTCCCCTACATGGTTAGTAACAACGCAAGTGCTAGAGGAAGTGGAAGCTTCATTGTTAGAGCAACAAGGCAAGGTATGTAATTCACCACAAGATATAGCAATAGCATGGGTGGGTGAATTACTAGCACTAGCACATGGATTTGTAGAGCAACAAGGCATAGAAGGTAGTTCACCACAAGATAAATCAATAGCATGAGTGGGTGAACTAAAAGCACTAGCACATGGCAAAATAGCATTTTGAGAAGTAGTGCTAGTACTCACATGAGGCTCTGATTACGCGTGATGCACACGTCCGTTGGAAACCCCAAGAGGAAGGTGTGATGCGCACAGCAGCAAGTTTTCCCTCAGAAAGAAACCAAGGTTATCGAACCAGTAGGAGTCAAGGAAGCACGTGAAGGTTGTTGGTGGAGGAGTGTAGTGCGGCGCAACACCGGTGAAACCGGCGCCAACGTGGAACCTGCACAACACAATCAAGATACTTTGCCCCAACGTAACAATGAGGTTGTCAATCTCACCGGCTTGCTGAAAAAAAGGATTAAACGTATTGTGTGGAAGATGATGTTTGTTTGCAAAGAACAGTAGAGAACAATGATTGCAGTAGATTGTATTCAGATGTAAAAGAATGGACCGGGGTCCACAGTTCACTAGTGGTGTCTCTCCAATAAGATAAATAACATGCTGGGTGAACAAATTACAGGTGGGCAATTGACAAATAAAGATTCAATACATATAATGATGATTACTATGAGATTTAATCAGGGCATTATGACAAAGTACATAGACCGCTATCCAGCATGCATCTATGCCTAAATAATCCACCTTCGGGTTAGCATCCGCACCCCCTCCAGTATTAAGTTGTAAACAACAGACAATTGCATTAAGTATGGTGCGTAATGTAATCAACACAAATATCCTTAGACAAAGCATCGATGTTTTATCCCTAGTAGCAACAACACATCCACAACCTTAGAACTTTCTGTCACTGTCCCAGATTAAATGGAGGCATGAACCCACTATCGAGCATAAATACCCCCTCTTGGAGTTACAAGTATCAACTTGGCCAGAGCCTCTACTAGCAACAGAGAGCATGCAAGAACATAAACAACACATATATGATAGATTGATAATCAACTTGACATAATATTCTATATTTATCGGATCCCACCAAACACAACATGTAGCATTACAAATAGATGATCTTGATCATGATAGGCAGCTCACAAGATCTAAACATGATAGCACAAGCGGAGAAGACAACCAACTAGCTACTGCTATGGACCCATAGTCCAAGGATGAACTACTCATGCATCAATCCGGAGGCGGGCATGATGATGTAGAGCCCTCCGGTGATGATTCCCCTCTCCGGCAGGGAGGCGATCTCCTGAATCCCCGAGATGGGATTGGCGGCGGCGTCGTCTCTGGAAGGTTTTTCGTATCGTGGCTCTCGGTACAGGGGTATTCGCGACGAAGGCTTTAAGTAGGCGGAAGGGTAGGTCAGGAGGCGGCGCGAGGGGCCCACACCATTGGGCGGCGCGGGCCCCCCTCTGGCCGCGCGGCCCTATGGTGGCGGCGCCTCGTCGCCCGACTTCGTTATCCCTTTGGTCTTCCGGAAGCTTCGTGGAAAAATAAGACCCTGGGCATTGATTTCGTCCAATTCCGAGAATATTTCCTTTGTAGGATTTCTGAAACCAAAAACAGCAGAAAACAATAACTGGCGCTTCGGCATCTTGTTAATAGGTTAGTGCTGGAAAATGCATAATAATGATGTAAAGTATGTATAAAACATGTGAGTATTATCATAAAAGTAGCATGGAACATAAGAAATTATAGATACGTTTGAGACGTATCAAGCATCCCCAAGCTTAGTTCCTACTCGCCATCGAGTAGGTAAACGATAACAACAGATAATTTCTGAAGTAACATGCTACCAACATAATCTTGATCAACATTATTATAAAGCATATGAGATGGGTGGAGTGATCTGAAGCAAAAGATTGCTAACAAAAGATGATGACTAAACAAATGAATCATATAGCAAAACTTTTCATGAATAGTACTTTCAAGACAAGTATCAACAAGACTTGCATAAGAGCTAACTCATAAAGCAATAGATTCAAAGTAGAATGCATTGAAGCAATACAAAGGATGATTAAGTTTCAGCGATTGCTTTCAACTTGTAACATGTATATCTCATGGATATTTGTCAACATAGAGTAATATAACAAGTGCAATAAGTAAACATGTAAGAATCAATGCACACAGTTAACACAAGTGTTTGCTTCTAAGATAGAAAGAAGTGGGTAAACTGACTCAACATAAAGTAAAAGAATGGCCCTTCGCAGAGGGAAGCATGGATTACTATTTTTGTGCTAGAGCTTTTGTTTTGAAAACATAGAAACAATTTTGTCAACGGTAGTAATAATTCATATGTGCTATGCATAATACTTCCTACAAGTTGCAAGCCTCATGCATAGAATACCAATAGTGCCCGCACCTTGTCCTAATTAGCTTGGATTACATGGATTATCATTGCATAACATATGTTTCAACCAAGTGTCACAAAGGGGTACCTCTATGCCGCATGTACAAAGGTCCAAGGAGATCAATTGCATTTGATTTCTCGTTTTTAATAGATCTCAACTTAAGACATCCATACCGGGACAACATAGACAACAGATAATGGACTCCTCTTTTAATGCTTAAGCATTCAACAACAGATAATATTCTCATAAGAGAGTGAGGATGTATGTCCAAATGAAAACTTCCACCATGATACATGGCTTTGGTTAGCGGCCCAATGTTCTTCTCTAACATATGCATACTCAAACCATTTGATCATGACATCACCCTTACTTTAGACAAGACGAACATGCATAGCATCTCACATGATATCCAACAAAGGTAAAAAGTTGATGGCGTCCCCAGAAACATGGTTACCGCTCAATAAGCAACTTATAAGAAATAAGACACATAACTACAAATTCATCACCACAATAGTTTTTAAGCTATTTGTCCCATGAGCTATATATTGCAAAGATAAAGGAATGAAATTTTAAAGGTAGCACTCAAGTAATTTACTTTGGAATGGCAGAAAAATACCACATAGTAGGTAGATATGGTGGACACAAATGGCATGGGTTTTGGCTCAAGGTGTTTGGATGCACGAGAAGCATTTCCTCTCAGTACAAGGCTTTGGGCTAGCAAGGTTGTTTGAAGCAAACACAAGTATGAACAGGTACAAAAAACTTACACAAGAACATATTGCAAGCATTATAAGACTCTACACTCTTCCTTGTTGTTCAAACACTTTACGGAAAATATCTAGACTTAGAGAGACCAATCATGCAAACCAAATTTTAACAAGCTCTACGGTAGTTCTCCACAAATAGATTAAACTACATGATGCAAGAGCTTAAACATGATCTAATGAGAGCTCAAAACAATTTCCAAGTTTCAAGTTATTCCAAACCATATGAAGCATTTTCTGATTCCAACCAAATAGCAATCAACGAAGCAATTTCAGCCTTCGCCATGAACATTAAAGCACAATTAAGAACACAAGTGTTCCATATGAAAAAGCGGAGCGTAATATCTCCAATATAAGGATGGTGGGATCCAACTTTATTCAAACCAAAACAAAAGCAAAAGCAAAATACGCTCCAAGTAAAGAACATAAGATGTGATGGAATAAAAATATAGTTTCACTAGAAGTGACCTGATAAGTTGTCGATGAAGAAGGGGATGCCTTGGGCATCCCCAAGCTTAGATGCTTGAGTCTTCTCAAAATATGCAGGGATGAACCACCGGGGCATCCCCAAGCTTAGACCTTTCACTCTTCTTGATCATATTGTATCATCCTCTTCTCTTGACCCTTGAAAACTTCCTTCACACCAAACTTCAAGCAAACTCATTAGAGGGTTAGTGCATAATAAAAAATTCACACATTCAGAGGTGACATAATCATTCTTAACACTTCTGGACATTGCAAAAAGCTATTGAAAGTTAATGGAACAAAGAAACCCATTCAACATAGCAAAAGCGGCAATGCGAAATAAAAGGCAGAATCTGTCAAAATAGAACAGTCCGTAAAGACGAATTTTACAGAGGCACTTAATTTGCTCAAACGGAAAAAATCAAAACTAATGAAAGTTGCGTACATATCTGAGGATCACGCACGTAAATTGGAAGATTTTTTGATTTTTCTACAGAGAGATCTACGCAAATTCGTGACAGACAGCAATTATGTTTCTGCGCAGCAATCCAAATCTAGCATCAACTTTATCATAGAGACTTTACTTGGCACAAAAACATGATAAGGAGAGGTTGCTACAGTAGTAACAACTTCCAAGACTCAATAATACAGTAGTAAAATAAAACATGGGTTATCTCCCAAGAAGTGCTTTTCTTTAACGCCTTTCAGCTAGGCGCAGAAAGTGCAAATCAAGTATTATCAAGAGAAGAAGCATCAACATTATTACCTCGGGAGTTGGGAGTTTTCTCAACTATGCATTGTATCTTATTTATGTATGGAACTCCCTTTTCAATACCTTTAGGCTTACTATCCTCCTCAAATAAATTTTCAGGGACAATCCAATCAAAATTCTTTTCTAATGCCTCGTGCATTCCTATGAGTTTATGAGGTATTGGTATTTTAATCTCCCCCTCACAATTGACTTTATTAGTGTATCTTAGCCTATCTTTTTCCCTTCTTTCAAGGATATTTGCAAAATTGGTACACAAGCCTAGCGTCTTATATCGAATAAAGACTTTCTAGCTTCTCTAGCTACATCACCAAATTCTCTAAGAAGGGTTTCTAGAATAAAATCTTTCTTTTCTCCTTCTTCCATACCACCGAGTGTAGAAACATATGTTGCATTATTGGATTAAGCTTAAAAAATCTAGCTTCCAACATGTGCACTAAAGAGACAGTAGCAATTTCATAATCAGGAGCAAGTTCTACCAAGGATCTATCTTCAAAATCTTCAGTCTTACTAACATGAGTGAAAAATTCTTCTATATTATCTTTTCCAATGATAGACCCACTACCTACCGATATATCTTTCAAAGTAAACTTAGGATGAAGCATGATGAAATAAACAAAAGTAAACTTGATGAAGTAAATACAAGTAACTAATTTTTTTTGTGTTTTGATATAAAGCAAGTAAACAAGACAGAGAGTAAAGCAACTAATTTTTTTGTGTTTTTAATATAGAGCAAGTTAACAATACAGAAAGTAAAGAAACTAATTTTTTTGTGTTTTTAATATGAAGCAAACAAGACAGTAAATAAAATAAAGTAAATCAAGACAAAAACAAAGTAAAGAGATTGGATGTGGAGACTCCTCTTGCAGCGTGTCTTGATCTCCCCGGCAACGGCGCCAGAAAAAGAGCTTGATTACGCGTGATGCACACGTCCGTTGGGAACCCCAAGAGGAAGGTGTGATGCGCACAGCAACAAGTTTTCCCTCAGAAAGAAACCAAGGTTATCGAACCAGTAGCAGTCAAGGAAGCACGTGAAGGTTGTTGGTGGAGGAGTGTATTGCGGCGCAACACCAGTGAAACCGGCGCCAACGTGGAACCTGCACAACACAATCAAGATACTTTGCCCCAACGTAACAGTGAGGTTGTCAATCTCACCGGCTTGCTGAAAACAAAGGATTAAACGTATTGTGTGGAAGATGATGTTTGTTTGCAAAGAACAGTAGAGAACAATGATTGCAGTAGATTGTATTCATATGTAAAAGAATGGACCGGGGTCCACAGTTCACTAGTGGTGTCTCTCCAATAAGATAAATAACATGTTGGGTGAACAAATTGCAGGTGGGCAATTGACAAATAAAGATTCAATACATATCATGATGATTACTATGAGATTTAATCAGGGCATTACGACAAAGTACATAGACCGCTATCCAGCATGCATCTATGCCTAAATAATCCACCTTCGGGTTAGCATCCGCACCCCTCCAGTATTAAGTTGTAAACAACAGACAATTGCATTAAGTATGGTGCGTAATGTAATCAACACAAATATCCTTAGACAAAGCATCGATGTTTTATCCCTAGTAGCAACAGCACATCCACAACCTTAGAACTTTCTGTCACTGTCCCAGATTAAATGGAGGCATGAACCCACTATCGAGCATAAATACCCCCTCTTGGAGTTACAAGTATCAACTTGGCCAGAGCCTCTACTAGCAACGGAGAGCATGCAAGAACATAAACAACACATATATGATAGATTGATAATCAACTTGACATAATATTCTATATTCATCGGATCCCACCAAACACAACATGTAGCATTACAAATAGGTGATCTTGATCATGTTAGGCAGCTCACAAGATCTAAACATGATAGCACAAGCGGAGAAGACTACCAACTAGATACTATGGACCCATAGTCCAAGGATGAACTACTCACGCATCAATCCGGAGGCGGGCATGATGATGTAGAGCCCTCCGGTGATGATTCCCCTCTCAGGGTGCCGGCCGGAGGCGATCTCTGAACCCCCGAGATGGGATTGGCGGCGGCGGCGTCTCTGGAAGGTTTTCCGTATCGTGGCTCTCGGTACAGGGGTATTCGCGACGAAGGCTTTAAGTAGGCGGAAGGGTAGGTCAGGAGGTGGCGCGAGGGGCCCACACCATAGGGCGGCGGGGCCCTCTGGCCGCGCGGCCCTATGGTGGCGCTGCCTCGTCGCCCCACTTCGTTATCCCTTCGGTCTTCGGAAGCTTCGTGGAAAAATAAGACCGGGCGTTGATTTCTTCCAATTCCGAGAATATTTCCTTTAAAGGATTTCTGAAACCAAAAAGCAGACAACAGCAAGGGCGCTTCGGCATCTTGTTAATAGGTTAGTGCCGGAAAATGCATAATAATGATGTAAAGTATGTATAAAACATGTGAGTATTATCATAAAAGTAGCATGGAACATAAGAAATTATAGATACGTTTGAGACGTATCAGGCTCACAAGATTTTACCTTTGACATGATAGCCTCATGAGCTAACTTTAGCAAATCATGAGAGACTAGAAGATCATCATGGGAGCTAGAAAGCTTTCCATGACTTTCTTCCAATTTCTCATAATTTCTTGTTAGCAAAGCAAGTTGAGCTCTTAGCTCAACATTCTCCTTCAAGATGGATGCTTCACAAGAGGTAGAGTTAGTAGCACAAGCATTATCAATTATAGCACAAGGAGAAGGCAACTTAGCAAGCTCTATTAGGTTGAGAGCCTTAAATTGCTCATGTGACTCGGTGAGTTTGATGAGCTCACTCTCAATAGCCCTAGAGCTACTTTTGAGAAGCTCAAAATCCTCAAGGAGTTTAGCACGAGCACTTACTAGCTCAACATTTTTAGTTCGAAAATCATGTGCCACCTCTAAAGCTCTATCACGAGATTCCTTTACCATAGATAGCTCTAGAGTAAAGGTCTCCTCAAGAGATTCATTGGTGGTTTGTTGTTCTTTAAGAGCTTCACTAAGAGTTGCAATCTCGTTTGCATACTCGCGCTCATGCCCTTCCATTTTCTCAATAAGTTTTGTGCTCTCAATGGCAAAAGCCAAGATTTTCATGAAGTTAGAGCAAGCAAATTTCTTCTTATGAAGAGCATGAAAAACCAACTCACCCATCATGTTTAAGGAAGCAACATTAAGTCCTTCCATATCATCATCCTCATCATCACTAGATATATAGGGTTCCAAGGAAGGAGATACCTTAGAAGCCTTAGCCATAAGGCAAGTGTAGGAACCGTGCGATGATGAAGAAGATGAACTACTTGAAGCTCCATCCAAGATCTTGTCTTGGCCCATAGTATCTTCGGTTTCCTCTACATTGTTAGTCACACAAATACTAGAGGAAAGCAAAGTATCTTCATTATGGCAACAAGACAAGGGAAGCATATCATCATGGGATGAAGACATGCAAGGACTATCAACACTAGCATGTAAAGCATTTATAGTGCTATAAGTGTTCAAGTCCAAAGATGAAACATTGCAATGGGATAGGGATGAAGAATCATCAAGAGAAGGCTCACCATCAACAATGCAATGTTCATCACCACTCACCATAGCATTACCTTGTGTCTTACCACACATTGGTGAAGTGGAAGGAGTGCGATCATCCTCAATGGTCTTGGACCCACCATATGTATCTCGAAGCTTTGTCCAAAACTCATGAGCACTCCGGAAAGGCGCGATGGAGGAAATCACTACATGACTCACAACATGGCAAAGCACTTTAGTAGCTTGAGCATCTAGATAAGAGTTTTTCTTCTCCTCAAAAGTTGGATTTTGTGGATCCTTAGGAGGAGAAAAACCCATATCAAGAATTTTCTCCACATGTGGGTGCATGCCCCTAAAATAATCAAGCATGTAGAATTTCCAAGCATCATAATTAGTGCCATCAAATGTATAAGAGGAAATGTGCACTAATCCTCTAGTCGACGTCATACTCTCTAGGCGGTGAAGCCCAACAAGATAAGAGAGCCCTAGCTCTGATACCAATTGAATGTACTAGGACGTCGCCTAGAGGGGGGTGAATAGGCGATGTATAAAAACTTCTACTTGAGAGCTAAACTAGGCGGAATGAAACTAAGTGTTTCCTAGTTTAGCTCAAAGCCTATCAACTAGGGGTTTTCCTAAGTGCACCAACAACCTATGCTAGCATGATGAGCAACAAGGTGATAACAAGCTAGGTATAGCACATCAAGCAAGATAGATATCACAATGTAAAGCGCATAGGTAAAGGAGCTCGGGTTGAGAAGTAACCGGTGCACGAGGAGACGACGATGTATCCCGAAGTTCACACCCAAAGGTGCTACGTCTCCGTTGGAGCGGTGTGGAGGCACAAGGCACTCCAAGAAGCCAACTAGGGCCACCGTATTCTCCTCGAGCCCTTCCTCCAAGGAACAGCCGGAACCGTCGCATTGAGGATCCAGAGGGCTGATTTTTTGGTCCGAACTGTCGGAGTTCCGAGGAAGGTGTGGTAAGCTCCAACACTCTTTTTCCGAAGGGGTTGGATTTGTTAGTTGAGGAGCCCTCTTTGGGATCCGGCGAAGCATCATCCTCGTCCATGGCCTCAGAGCTGTCCTCTTCTTTGTTCTTGTTCTTGCCCTTGCCTCCTTTGCCGCGTGGGCGGTGCTTCCGGGCTCGCTTGTATCCTGCTTCCGGGACAGATTTGAGATCATTGACCCACTTGCAGTTGCGGTTGGTGTGAGTGGACTTCCCTGTAGCCGAATCCAGATGGGCCAGGCAGGGCATGTCTCTGTACTCCTCGTAGGTTTGGGGCGCGGGTGCCGGCAGCGGTGACTTCGTCAGCGCGCTGCTGGCCCCTGCCGGCTCCGCCTCAGCGACCGCGGCCTCTTCCGCCTCCTTGACCTCCGCGTTGGAACGCCATGACAACCATCTCAGATCCTCCGCTCTTCTGGTCTTCAGAGGGGTTTGTCCGCTTGTTGTTGTTGCTGCCGCTGTTGTCGCGGTTCTTCTTTTGCTGATGCAGGGGTAAAGCTGTAGCTGCAAGTTCTCCGCCCGCGTCGTCATCGGCGGTGGTGTGGTTGCTGGCGATGTTGATCATGTCATCCAAAATCAGCTTATTCTCATTGACCAAGCAGGTCAGCTTATGCCGGAGTAGGCTTCCCCTCTGCAACCCGCCTATGAAGGCGTGCATAGCTGTGCGATTATCCACGTTTTTGCACTCGTTCCTGGTTTGCAACCATCGGGTGAGGAAATTCCGCGATGTTTCACCCTTCTTCTGGATACAAGTCTGTAAGTCGCTTGTTGTGGCAGGCATTTTGTATGTGCCTCTGAAGTGCTTCTCGAAGGTATTCATCAGGTCAAACCAACAAAAGATTGAATTCCTCTCGAGGTCGCTGAGCCAGATCCGGGCTGGGCCTACAAGGTACAATTGGAGCATGCGGCAAGCTATGTTAGGGGTTCCTCCGGCAAAGGTTACTGCATTGTAGTAATCCTCTATCCAGGTATCCGGCCTTTCGCTGCCATCATAATGCTTCAAGTTCCCGGGTAGCTTGAGGTTCGTCCTTGGCTTTGGTTCCTCTCTGATCATCCTGCCGAAGCACTTTGGGCCGATGTAGTCAGTTATGTACTCATTGAGGCGTTCCCGGGCATCGCGTGGGCCGCCACCAGGGGTTCTTGAGCGGGAGCGGGATCTCCGGCCTCCGCCTCCACCTCCTCCACTTGGTGGCGAGGGAGACCTGCGAGGGGGCCTCTAGGATTTTTTGCTTCCGCCCTCGGATTCCCGGCGTTCCTCCCGCGGCTCACTCCGGCTTCGGTGGCTACCTTCACCTTGGTGATAGTCGCCTTCGTCGTTCCGGCTCCGGCGGGGCTCCGGCCCGCGTTCTTCGTTCCGACTCCTCCTAGGCTCGGGCTCACGATCATTGTTCCGGCTCCTTCTGGGCTCAGGCTCACGATCGTTGTTCCGGCTTCGGCGGGGTTCCGGTGTACGCTCCCTGTTTCCGCTCCTCGGAGGCGGCACGTTGTCGCGGATGTTGATTCCATCGGCCCCATGAGGCCTAGTGTTTCCGACTGGACTACGGCGACGAGGGGGTAGAGGACGCGGGTGCCCGTTAAACGGAGGTGACGGGTTCCGGTATTTGTTCCTACCAGCGTACATTGCATCCTTTCCCTTCTTCGGATCTGGCGGAGGCGTCTTTGACGGTATGGGAATTGGATTTGGGTGTTCTCTGGTTATCCTTCTGCGCTCCGTGGATCCGGTGCGCGATTCATCATCGTGATGGCGATTGTCGTAGGCGTCCTTCTGCGCGGTAGACATACAGTGATCCGGGTTGGATTCCAACCTGCGCGAAGTATCTTCCTTGCTCTGCTGCTTCATTGCTAAGGCAACGAGCGTACGGACGTAGTCGATATCAATCTCCTCGTCCTTGTTCTTCAAGATCTCCGCGGCTTTTTTTCATATTATCCTTTGGAGTTGTGAGTGTTTGCTGCTCAGTGGGAGTTGCGAAGGTGATCTTGCGGGCAGTAACAGCTTCCCGCCTAATCCTATCAGTCTCCTTTTGAGCCTCACTAACTTTGTCCTCCCAGTGCTTCCGGAGTTGCTTGACTTTTTCCAATGACTCGTCAACCTCGCGCTCTCTCTTGAGAAAGTTGTCCACGAATTGCGTAGCATCTTTCCTCTCATCCAGCATTGCTGCTGCGGTGGTGGCAAATTTTTTGGCAGTTGCTAGCATCTCTTGCCTCTTGGCTTCTAGAGCCTCCGGATCCGCAGCGTCGTCGAGAGTTATGGGTTTATTGAGGATCTCCGAGCGTGCGATTGCATCCATGCCAGCTTGTTCGACCAGTTCTTCTGGGGACAAGTATTCCTTATGCGGTCGTTCCCGCGATAGCGGAGATCCTGCATTGGATGGCTATGGGTCGGAGGGGGTGTGTTCATCTTCTGATTCCGGCTGATCCAGCGCTGCCAAGGTTGCGAGAACATGCTTAGGTTGGGCGGATTCTACTTCATTTTGTTCACCGCCTCCGAGTTTCTTGCGTTCGTACTCTTCAGTGTCCATGGAGGAGGCATCGTCGGAAGTTGGGCTTATGTTGCCCAGGATCGATTCTTCACCCGGAGCGTCGCTTTCTCCGACAGCCTCCTGCTGATCCGGAGCGTCGCTGTTTTCCGGTGCCTCAACCTGCATGGGGCCAGCTCCGGCTTCTTGAGGGGCGGCTCCTGCGGTATGGGCTAATAAGTGCACGAAGTGACACCTCTATTTCTCTAACACTTGGGAGACCCAGGCGGATCTGCAATGGTCTTCCACCTTTATCTCCTGCTCAGGGGCGGTTTGGGTGGGTTTTGATTTTTCCAGATCTAAAGCGGAATCTTCCTCAAGAAGTTCCTGCGTCTCAGATCGGATCTTCGCGACTGCGTCCTGCTCAGCGGCGGTCGCCTCAACGTTACTTACCAGTGCGTTCTTGTCGGAATCGACGGCCTCGCCGATCAAGATGTGTATCCCGCCGATCGGGATGATGGAGAGCTTGACGGGGTTTGTCTTAGCCGGAATCCAGCACTCATCCTCAGGGACGATCGGAAGGTTCCCGGCGTACATGACGCGCCCCACGGCGATGGTGTCGCCGATGCCTCTGAAGGTAGAACCTCCCGGTTCCGGCCTCCAGATGCCGCTGGCCCCACGGTGGGCGCGAACTGTCATTGCCTATTCGACGGTACTCTAGAGGAGGGATCCTAATGGAGGGACGAAGAAGTAGGGGCCATTGGGCGGAGAGTCCTCGGGACGGTGGTATGCGATTTACCCAGCTTCGGATCACCTTCACGATGGCAAGGCCTACTGCTGCTTGTCTGAAATTATCTGGGCGCTTTCGCGTTGTTACAATGGGTTGTGGTTGTGCCTCTAGGGCTCCCGGAATCCGGCTTATATAGGCGCACGGATCTAGGGTTTACATGGAGAGTCCTAGCCGGATTACAGGTTGTCTAATTACGGTACAATATCTTGCCGTGTACGTCAAGGATTCGCCTTCCATCTACGTCGTACTGGATCCGGGTCCCTAATGGGCCTTCACGGATCCGGCTTCCTCCGAAGGTCGGTTAGGATCCGGCTCCCTGATCCTGGGCTGGGTTTCATCCTTCATGATCAACAACAATTGGGCCGCCCGATGGGCCACACGCCACATCACCGTCTATAGGTCACCCGGGCTTGTCGGATCTAGGCACTGTCGATGGTACACCCATGAAATATACCCACAACACCGACGATTCTCTAGCTGGTCCAGGAAGGCAGGAACACCTCCACATACCTGAATAATACAAAGGGGAGAGCCATGTCGGACCCATTAAACATGATAAATTCTAAAACTTCGCAATAAGAGGCTATGCGCCTCACCCGGGTCATAATCCCCATTTCAAAGAAAGCGCTCGTGTGATCGTAGATTACAATGAACACATACACGAACTGATTGGCGAGCCAACACGTTTAGGTAAAACGCGAAAGGTCAAGGCACGTCTAGAAAACGAGAAATCAAGGCACATCTGAAAGAAAGACCACGAAAGGAAATGCTTCCAACAAGAGTTCAGTCATTCAACGCGCCTTGATCTCATACGCTTCATCCATTTAAAGATTCTTCCAGTCAATGTTGGACACCCCGAAAGTCATACCAAGGCGGAACTTTTGACCGGCGCTGCCCGGGATAAACGCCAAGTCCCTACTAACATAGTCCACCATATCACTCTTGAACATCTTGGGCCTACCATTACCTGCAAAATTCAAAATTCGTGATATGATATTCATACTCATACTATTGTATGCAAAATTCAAAATTCGTCATCAGTTGCCAAGACCAATACGGTTCAAAAGTTCGTTGCCACCAAAATATAAAATGTTTGCAGTGTCCAAATGAAGTTATTAACAGAAGATTCACATAGCCCAAGCCCCGAGACATGCAGAATCAGGGTTATGTCACGGCTCAAAGTAACAAGCAAGTTCTGATGAACGTTGATGGGATGAGTAGCACTACTGCACTAGGTGGTGCTTGGGCAGAGGAGTTCCAGCTGAGGGGGTTCAGGGATGGTGACATGGTGCCATGGTGGACCGGAGGATTTCCCTTGGCAACATGTACAACCAATCTGCTATTGAGCTTTTTTTAAAGTAGTCTGCTATTGAGCATGATCAATATCTTGAGCTTTTTTTTAAAGTAGTCTGCTATTGAGCATGATCAATATCCTGATAGTGTCTTCTTAAGTACTGTGGATGATGCTAAGAAAATCTCTAGCTGATATCTCCATCAAAACAGCATAGTACAGATGGGGTTAACCGTGTAGAATGAGATGCAATGCTCGATGTATTGATCGGATGCATATGGCGGTACATATATAGGCCACGTTCTCGACTATACAAGGAAGGAGGCGGGCCCAATAGTAAATACAAAGATATGTATCGCTATACAATAACTACAGAGGATACACATCCGGATATACAAGATATGTATCTCAACACCCCCGCAGTCGAAGCGTCGCCTGGTCGAACGCATAGACTGGACCGGAACTCCTCAAAAGATGTCGTGGGAAGACCCTTGGTCATGATATCCGCAAATTGTTGGGAGGTGGGCACATGAAGTACTCGAATGTGCCCAAGTGCCACCTGTTCCCGAACAAAATGGATGTCCAGCTCAATATGCTTGGCGCGGCGATGGTGGGCCGGGTTGGCGGAGAGGTAGACGGTGGAGCGTGCATGTAAAGGCACACCTGCTGAACCGCATACTGCAACTCGGGGTGGGTCAAGGTGAGGTACTGCAGGGCACCAACGATGGAGCGGTAAGAGGACGCGTCCGTGGCCAAGGAACCGTCTGTGGCGGAGAGCTTGGACTTCGTGTCGACTGGCGTGGCCGCGGGTTTGCAATTAAGCATACCGGCGCGGTCCAGGAGCTCATGGGCGTACTTGCGCTGATGAAGGAAGAAGCCGTCGGTGCGACGCACGACCTCGATGCCGAGGAAGTAGTGCAGAGGCCCCAAGTCCTTGAGGGCAAACTCGGCGCGAAGACGGGCGGTGAGCTGGCGCAGTAGGTCCGTGGAGCTGGCCGTTAAGATGATGTCGTCGACGTAGAGCAGCAGATACGCGGTGGTGTCGCCGTTGTTGTACACGAACAGCGATGCATCGGAGCGGGTGGAGCGGAAGCCGAGTTGGTGAAGAAACGTTGCGATGCGCTGTTACCAGGGGCGTGGTGCCTGCTTGAGCCCGTATAACGAGCGCGAGAGCAGGCACACATGGTCGGGGTGGGCGCTGTCGACGAACCCGTGGGCTGCTGGCAGAAGACCTGCTCCTCGAGATGGCCGTGAAGAAAGGCGTTGGAGACGTCCATCTGATGCACGGGCCATGCGCGGGAGACCGCGAGCTGAAGAACGGTGCGGATCGTCCCGGGCTTGACAACCGGGGCGAAGGTGTCGGTGAAGTCGACGCCGGCGCGCTGACGAAAGCCGCGAACCACCCATCGCGCCTTGTGACGGTCAAGGGTACCGTCCGGATGGAACTTGTGCTTGAAGACCCACTTCCCGGTGATGATGTTGGCGTGAGGTGGGCGGGGAACAAGCGTCCATGTTTGGTTCCGCTGCAGGGCGTCGAACTCGTCATGCATGGCCGCAAACCACTGCGGGTCGCGGAGAGCAGCCCGGGCAGAGGCGGGCAGGGGCGACGGTAGGGCTGGTGAAGGCGCGGAAGTCGACGCGGTGCAGACGTACTCGTCCGAGGGGTACCGCGTGCTCGGGACGCGAATACCCGCACGGGCGCGCGTGAGGGGGCCCGTCGCCGGTGCGGGAGGAGGCGGAGGCGGGGCCGGAGGCGAGGCATCGCCCGAGCTGGGGCTCGAGGGCGATGCGGTGGAGGACGCAGCGGTGCCCGAGGATGACACGGCGGTGCCCGAGGTAGTGCTCGAGGGCGACGCGGGCGGTGTCTGGGGCGAGGCGGTGGCGCCCGAGGCGGGGCTCGAGGGCGCCACGTGTGAGCCCGAGGCAGAGCTCGAGGGCGTCACGGGAGGCGTCGTAGCTGTGGTAGAGGGAGCGCGTGGGGGCGCTGCCGAGCCAGGGACCTCCACCAAGGTAGGGCCGCGACGCCGCGGACTGTCAGTCGCGGGAGGAGGGGTCCTCACCTGTTCCTGTGCAAAGGGAAAACAGTGCTCATCAAAGTAAACGTGCCGAGACGTGATGACGCGGTGAGAGACCGGATCATAGCAACGGTAGCCTTTGGTGTTAGCCGGGTAACCGAGAAATACACACGGAATGGAGCGAGGTGCGAGTTTATGAGGGGTGGTGGCAGCGGTGCTAGGGAAACAGCGACAACCGAAAATACGGAGACCGTCGTATGAGGGAGGTGAACCGAACAGGAGGTTATGTGGTGTGTAATTCCAGCGAGGGCGACACGGGCGTAGGTTGACTAGGAGGGTGGCGGTGGAGAGGGCGTCCGGCCAGAACTGGGGGGGCATGTGAGCGTGGAATAGGAGAGTACGGACACAGTCATTAAGGGTGCGTAGGACGCGCTCGGCGCGGCCGTTCTGCTGGGAGGTGTATGGGCAAGTTAGGCGGAATATAGTGCCGTGGGTGGAGAGGAGGGTGCGGATGGTGGTGTTGTCGAACTCCTTGCCGTTGTCAGTTTGGAGGGCGAGGATGGGGCGACCGAACTGCGTAGACACATAAGAATAAAAGGCGGTGAGTGTGGAGGCGACGTCAGATTTCTTACGAAGAGGAAAAGTCCAGACAAAATGAGAAAAATCATCAAGAATAACGAGATAATAAAGAAAACCAGAATGACTTGGTAGAGGGGACGTCCATACATCACTATGAAGTAATTGAAAAGGAAAAGATGCAACTGTGGATGAAGTACTAAAAGGAAGCCGAACATGTTTGCCTAGTCGGCAGGCATCACAGGAGTGAGGTGGAGCTGGGATCGAGCGTGCCAAAGGTCGACGCCGGCGGAGAGCGCCCGAGGTGCAGCGTGAGTGGAGGAGGACGGCTGAACGGGGTAGAGGTCGCCGGGACTCTCACAGCGGTGCAAAACCATCCGGGTACGGGCGTCCTTTACAGAAAAACCAAACGCGTCAAATTCCACAGTTACAGAGTTATCACGAGAAAGAGTTTTGACGGAAACTAAATTCTGAACAAGATGTGGCGAAACTAAGACATTATTAAGAGACAATGGTGTGGAATTAGAAGGAAAAGGAGTGGAACCAATATGGGAGATGGGAAGACCAGCACCGTTACCGACGATGATGCGAGAGGAAGTGGATGTCGGAGATGAAGTGGAAAGGTTACCCGGGTGAGCAGCCATGTGTGCGGAGGCTCCGGTGTCCATGAACCAGTCGCCACCGCCAGAGTAAGCGCCCGGCGAGGGGGCGTGCTGAAGGGCGGTTGATACGTCCAAAACGTATCTACTTTCCCGAACACTTTTGCTATTGTTTTACCTCTAATTTGTGTATTTTGGATACAACTAACACGAACTAACGTTGTTTTCAGCAGAATTGCACTGGTGTCTCGTTTTTGTGCAGAAATTCGACTTTCAGGAAAAACCCCGGAAATAATCGCAATGGGCCTATTTTCACCGTGAAGATGAGAGGCCAAAAGGGCGAACGGGGGGCCCATGGCCCCCGGACCACGCCGGCGCGGCCTGGAGGGGCGCGCCGCCCTATGGTCTGGCGCCTCGGCGCCCCCGACGCTCCTTTTGACTACAAAGTCCCTTCGACCTAAAAACGCCAGGGGTTCGACCATATTTCAGAAACCATCCGCCGCCGCCATCGCCAAACTCCGCCTCGGGACCGAAACTCCGTTCGGCACTCCGCCGGGACGGAGGGGGGGATCATCACCGCCATCACCACCGACGCCTTTCCATCGACCAGCCATGTTTCCCCCATCCATGTGTGAGTAATTCTCCCGCTGTAGGTTGAAGGGGATGGTAGGGATTGGATGAGATTGATCATGTAATAGTCACAAGATTGTTAGGGCATGGTGCCTAGTATCTGTAGATGTTACTTTTATGATATTGCTGCAACTTGTTATGCTTAATGCTTGTCACTAGGGCCCGAGTGCCATGATCTCAGATCTGAACATGTTATTGTTTCATCATGATATACATTGTTTTATGATCTTACCTGCAAGTTGTATACACACGTTGCTGTCCGAAACCCGAGGCCCCAAAGTGACAAGAATTGGGACAACCGGAGGGGAAGGCGGTGATGTGAGGATCACATGTGTTCACGGAGTGTTAATGCTTTGCTCCGGTACTCTATTAAAAGGAGTAACTTAATTTCCAGTAGTTTCCCTAGAGGCCCGGCTGCCACCGGCTGGTAGGACAAAAGATGTTGTGCAAGTTTCTCATTGCGAGCACGTACGACTATATACGGAACACATGCCTATGGATTGATTAGTACTTGGATACCGCTTTATTATTATCTGCAAATGCCCTATCATGATTGTTATATGAATTCTCTCATCCATGCAACGCCCGTTCATCCATCCATGTGCCTACAGTATAATCCTATGTTTACTATAATCACTACTGCTGTCTTTATTTCACTGCCGCTGTTATTTCACTATTCCTACTGCTAAAAAACTGTTGCTACTGATAAACTCTTACGAGCAAGTCTGTTTCCAGGTGCAGCTGAATTGACAACTCCGCTGTTAAGTCTTACAAGTATTCTTTGTCTCCCCTTGTGTCGAATCAATAAATTGGGTAATACTTCCCTCGAAGACTGTTGCGATCCCCTATACTTGTGGGTCATCAAGACTATTTTCTGGCGCCGTTGCCGGGGAGCATAGCTTTATTTGCAAGTTCACTTGGATTGATATTGTTCGCTGCAAATCCTCCATCATGGGTAAACCTCGCGATACTAAAGTCGCCATATTACCATCCACTACAAGAAAAGGTACAACTCTGAGTACCTGCTGCTCTTGATTCACCATCTGTGATAAGTCAACTTGTTTCACCACCACAAACTTCACGTGTTGGTATTTCTGCTGAATCTGAAAATTCCTCTGATAATTTTGATGATGCTTCTACTGTGCTTGATAATACTGGTTCATTAGGTCCTTTTCTAGATGCTACAATTGCTAGGTCTAGACAAATTGAAAATACTGAAACTCCTAATGAAAATACTGTTACACCTGTTAATTCACCTGAGATGATGATCTTGATGAAGATTATGTGGAACTTGATGATGATTTTATTGATAAATGCAATGCTACTACTAGTACAAGTAACCTTAAAAAGCTTATTGCACAACATGCTGTTAGATATAAATTGTCTCTTGATCCTAAATTTGCCACATCTCCTATAAACATTAAGGATAAAGATTATGACTTTTCTCTTGATTTATCTCATATATCTATTGTTGAGAAAACACCTTTTTGTGGTACTGAAAAAGAGAGTGCTGTAGAGCACATGAATGAGCTTTCTACTTTAAGTAGCTTGTTTTCTGATGATGTTAAGATGCGAACCTATTTTGTTGCTAAGATTTTTCCTTTCTCATTAAAGGATGATGCTAAGATTTGGTATAATAATTTGCCTCCTGATTCTATTGATAGTCCAAGTTGTTTGCTTGATGTTTTCTTTCGAAAATACTTTCCCGCTAGTGCTCAACATATTGCTCTGCAGAGAATTTATAGTTTTGATCAAGAAGATGGAGAGAAATTGCCTGAAGCTTGGGCAAGATTTTGCTCTCTTATTAGAGCTCGGCCTGGGCATGATTTGGAAAAGCATGATTTACTTGATATATTTTATAGTGGACTAACCATTGAGTCTAGGGCATACCTGGATAGTTGTGCTGATTGTGTTTTCAGGAAAAGAACTCCGGACGAAGCTGAAAATTATTGGCAAAGATAAGCAAAAATCATGATGATTGGTCTACACCTGAACCAACCCCGACACCTATATTGAAGAAGAGGGGTATGATTGAATTAAATGATGAAGATATGAGGGAAGCCAAGAAATCTCTTATGGAGAAGGGTATTAAATCTGAAGATGTGAAGAATTTGCCTCCAATAGAAGACCTATGTAAGATAATTCCCCCTTCATCTACAATTGAGGTACATTCTCTTCAACGCTTTGATAGAGGAGATATCCCGTATTCAAAACCTCCTGATCAATGTTTAGATGAATTTGATAATTATATTGTTAAGCAAAATAATTTTAATATGAGAGTAGAGAATCATCTAATGGAAAATTCTCAAGCTATTAGTAAATTGCATGATATTGTGGAGAGAACCTCCAATGATGTTAAGATGCTTGTTAAACATTTTAATATGATTCAAACTCAAATTGATCAGCTTACTAAAGTGCAAAATGACTTGTTAAAAAATACTCATGAAGAAAAACATGCTTATGAAGTAACAACTAGAGGCGGTGTTTCTACCCAGGATCCTCTATATCCTGAAGGGCACCGCAAAAGAATTGAAGAAGATTCTCAACGAACTAAATAAACTAGTAGTCCTTCTAAGAAAAAGAAGAAGAAACATAAAACTGTTGTAGAATCCTCTGAACCTGTTAATGATCCTAATAGTATTTCTATTTCTGATGTTGAAACTGAAAGTGGTAATGAACATGATGAAGATAATGATAATAATGATACTCCTCATAAAGAAGAAATTGAGAAAGAACCTGAAAAGCATGCTAAAAATAAAAAGTACACTAAAGAAGATTTTATTACAAAGAAACATGGTAATGAAAGAGAACCTTGGGTTCAAAAGCAAATGCCTTTTCCTGCTAAGAAACTAAAATCAAAGGAGGAGGAACATTATAATAAATTTTGTGATTGGATGAAACCTTTATTTTTGCAAATCCCTTTGAATGATGCTATTAAATTGCCTCCTTATTCAAAGTATATGAAAGATATTGTCTCTAACAAAAGGAAAATTCCAAATGAGGAGATTTCCACTATGCTCGCTAATTACTCTTTCAATGGTAAGGTTCCAAAGAAGCTGGGAGACCCAGGTATACCGACTATTCCTTGTTCCATCAAGAATAATTATGTTAGAACTGCTCTATGTGATTTGGGAGCAGGAGTTAGTGTGATGCCTTTTTCTCTTTACAAGAGACTTGATTTAGATAAGTTGATACCAACTGATATATCTTTGCAAATGGCTGATAAATCTACTGCTATTCCTGTTGGTGTATGTGAAAATGTTCATGTTCAAGTTACTCAACATTGCTTAATATTAACTGATTTTGTTGTGTTGGAAATGCCGAAGATGATAATATGTCTATTATTCTTGGAAGACCCTTTCTTAATACTGTAGGGGCTGTTATTGATTGCAATAAAGGAAAAGTTACTTTCAATGTTGATGACAAGGAACATACTGTCTATTTTCCAAAGAAGATTGATAAAGTATATGGAGTTAATACAATTTGTAATGTGAAAACTATCAAGGTGGGATCATTTGATTGTCCTATATATGAGCCTAAAGAAGAATATCAAACTCTTGTGATTGGATCCATATCAATTCAATATAAGGTAACATGATTGATTTGAGGTTTATTTCTTCTTATGTCATATAAAATTTATTTGGTAGAAACACCTGATCAACCTTGTTAACAAGTATATTTTAATGCATAAGAGAGCTAAACAACACCTTTTTCTTCCTCCACTTGTTTTACTTGCTGTAGCACTTTTTGTTTTGCAAGATGCTTTAGTTGTTTAAGATTTTGGAAATCACTTTCCTGCATTGTAATAATCACTTTAACACCCAGAAATGTGCATTTTTCGAAGTTCTCAAAAATTTACAAAAATTATACTGGTGGTCTTATTTTTCGAAGGGGCACCTGGGGATGACCTGTGGGGCACCCCAGGGGCACCCATAGCGCGGCCAGCAAGGGGGCGCGCCACCTGTGGTGTGGGCCCCTCCTTGCCCCACTTCTCCACTTCTTTCTCCCAAACCACTCTCTCCCGAAAAACTACTGACTTTCTCTCACTCGTGTTTCTGCTCAAGAACTCAAGATTTCTCGATCTCTTTGCTCAGCCCAGATTTCTGTCTGAAATTTGGCACATTTGCTCTCCGAAAATGGAAGGGAGTAGGCACCAACTAAACCAACAAGAATTGGAGGTGCAAGAAGTCATGAGAGTTCACCGCGAAGAGGGAGTATACCCCTCTTATTACCCATGCACTGATTTTATGCGGAATGCAGGAATCTTGCAAGATGTTCAAAAACTGATTTCCAATGCAGGGTTGGAAAGTTTTGTTGTTGGTGAACCTTACCAATATGCGAAACTAACAATGTCGGTGGTGCAGGATTTCGAATTCAATCGGTCTCAAACTAACCCCATGGTTCGATACAAAATCTATAATAAAATTGTCAGCTTGCCCTTTAATGATTTTTGTGCAGCAATTAGAGTGCCACAGTGGGGATCATGCGAGAAGGTTAGGGGAACGCCGCGGGAGCTCTCAAGTCTATATACGATGATTTGTCAAGGGAGAAGCTTCTCCGATGATAATGGTAAAATCAGTAGTATTCAACTCCCTGCTATTCGCTACTTTGCTTATTTCATCACAAAGTGCGTTCTTGCAAGAAGGAATGCAAATAAGTTGTCTATCCAAGATATGGCTTTCTTAGCTGTTGCATTGCAAGGATAGGACTTATAATTTGGGTGCTTTGATAGCTTGTAGACTTGCTACTAACCGTGAGAAGGGAGGAATTTGTGGAGGTCTCATCGCCTCTCGTTTATTAGCTATGCATGGTGTAGAACCTCACCACCTAGATATTCAGCTCTCCATAGAGAGACTTGATGTTGTTTCCATGATTAACAATGAATTTGTTTCGGATATGTCTAATTTGAGCAACCTGTCTTATAAGATAACATTCTATAAGAAAACTTGGAGAACAAGTAAGAAAACTGAAAAGCTAGTACGATTGCCTGCACCTGTTTTCTTTAACCTTGATTCCAGGGAAGGGTGGTCGGTCACAGAAAATGAGCTAAATGCATACATAGAAAGAGAAGGACATCATGCAAGGGACGGCATGGAGGAGGCCGAGGAGCACCTCGACTCTTCATCCGATGCAGCGAGCTCATCACATCAACATTATGGTCATGAGGAGCCTCCACGCTATTCTTCTGCTCAGGGACCTTATTATCACACCATGTACGATCCACCGGCGTGGAACCCCGACCCTCGTTGGGTTGAACTCCACTTAGGCCAAAAGCCTAAGCTTGGGGGGGTATACCGGCATCACTCATTCTTTGCATATTATGGTTGCTGGATACTTGTACATACTTGTTTAGTTTCTTAGAGTGGTTTTCTAATAAGAGGGAGATGATATTTGGGGAAGTGCTGTCAAAAACAGATTCTGGGCTGTTTAAAAAATTCGTACGCACAGCCAGAACGTTATTTTGAGTTGAAAATTTTTGTGCATGTTCCCCAGGTTGTTATCTAACTATTATTAGTTGAACACTTTTCGAATTGAGAAATGGAAGATTTTTTGTAAAAATCGATTTCTCTACTGCTGTCAGGTTTTGGCAGATTTCTGCCATCCTGCTTTTCTGTGTTTCTGTTAGTTTGCATTCTCTTGTTTTTGCTTTGTTTCTTTCCTAAAACACAAAAGGAAAAAAATATTTCTGTTGTTTCTCTTCACCATTTGTTTATTTGGTTCTTTTCTCTTATTTTACATTATTTGCTATCGTTGGTTTGCTATGAGAAAATCCAAAAAGATTTTGCTTTGTTTGCTTGTTTCCTTTTGTTCTTGTTTCTAACCCGAAAACACCAAAAATATTTGTTGTTCTTCTTTGGTTTTGTAAAGTTCATTAGGGAGTTCAGAGGTCTCCGGTGGTTGGAGCTTGGTTTCATTCCATATTATTATTCAAGCTGCACAAGTGAAAGGCAATAATGACGATCTACGGCAATTTGGCTGTGGTGAGAGGCTGGTATGAACTCTAATTGTTTTCATTTTTGTACATATAATCATCCATGTGAGCATTCTTAGTTGGTTCATATGAGGTATATGTCATTTAATGAAAGTCTAGTAGTTTATGATCTCTCATGATTAGTTCCAATCTATTAATAATGAGTAGCATGTCATGAATATTTGCTTGCATTGTTTTATTCATAGAGCGGTATGACATTGTGGTATCCTCTGAATAATTCACTTGAATCGACTTGGCACATGCTCACGCATGCATATGACTAAACAAAAGTCAATTAAGCCTCGATGATTAACTTTGCTTCAGAGTTCTTGTATCACTTTCATGCCTCCGTTAATTTTATTTTGTCGCAAGCATGATTATGACAGTTATTGCTGTCTTGATTGTCGCTTCCCAATCTATTGCTAGCCTTCACTTGTACTAAGCGGGAACGCTGCTCGTGCCTCCAAACATCTGAAAACCAAGTTGTTCCAAAGTGTCCACCATAAATACCTATGCATGGCATTTCAAACCATTCCAAGTAAATTCTCATGTGCTACCTTTAAACCTTCAAAATACTTCTCAATTTGTGTTAATGTTTTATAGCTCATGAGGAAATATGTGGTGTTTTATCTTTCAACCTTGTCATTTACTCCGGACAGACTTTCACCAATGGACTAGTGGCACATCCGCTTATCCAATAATTTTGCAAAAAGAGGCACGGGGTTCCCAATTAATTAACCTTCATTAATAATTCTCTTCACATGTTTTGCTCTGATTCATCAGTAAGCAACTTAACCTGCAAATAGACACTTCCCCATGGTATGTGAATGTTGGAAGGCACCCAGGATTCGGTTAGCCATGGCTTGTGTAAGCAAAGGTTGGGAGTGTCATCCATAATGAAACTAAAATGCATGTGTAAACAAAAGAGAAGGGATGATCTACCTTGCTGGTAGAGATGACGTCCTTCATGGGAGCCGCTCTTGAGAGTCTGGTTGGCAAGGTGGTTAGAGTACCCACTATCATTCGTTGACAACAACAAACACCTCTCAAAATAATTTTATTTCTGTCTTTGAAAAATGAAAAGCTCTAGCACATGTTAATCCCTGCTTCCCTCTGCGAAGGGTCAATCTTTTACTTTTATGTTGAGTCACCATCCTTTCTTTGAGTACCTTATTGAGAGGATAACTGTCATTCTTAGTATAATATGCTTGTCCCAAAATATGATCAGCTGTGGTATAACTTTGATGCTTTTATCTTTGACAAATTTACTTCTAGTCTTTCTATGAACTTTAGAGGTGCCTGGGCATTTATGTTTTGCTGTACAAATACAGCAAGCGAGATACCACTTTATCATATCTTTCTATGAACATTGCAATCCTGCTTATAGAAGTGTTTCATGATGCTTGTTATTAGTTTGTTGGTATCTTTTTCATGATTGACACAGTTACTAGATGACTTTATTTGCATGTACCCTATTATGAATTGCTTAAGCACTTGCCATATCATGAGAATATTTACATCATATGAACAAATGTGTTCGTGAAAGTTCTTTTATCGCACTCAGTTATTAACCGAATTGCTTGAGGACAAGCAATAAGCTAAGCTTGGGGGAGTTGATACGTCCCGTATCTACTTTCCCGAATACTTTGCTATTGTTTTGCCTCTAATTTGTGTATTTTGGATACAACTAACACGGACTAACGCTGTTTTCAGCAGAATTGTGGTGTCGTTTTTGTGCAGAAATTCGACTTTCAGGAAAAACCCCGGAAATAATCGCAATGGGCCTATTTTCACCGTGAAGATGAGAGGCCAAAAGGGTGAACCAGGACAGGCCGGCGAGGCCTAGATGGGGGGCGCGCCGCCCTATGGTCTGGGCGCCTCGGCGGCCCCCCGACGCTCCCCTTTCGACTACAATGTCCCTTCGACCGAAACGCCAGGGGGTTCGACCATATTTCGAGAAACCATCCAGTACGCCGCCGCCATCGCGAAACTCCGCCTCGGGACCAGAAACTCCGTTTTGGCACTCCGCCGGGACGGGGAATTTGAGGGGATCATTGCCGCCATCACCACCGACGCCTCTCCATCGACCAACCATGTTTCCCCCATCCATGTGTGAGTAATTCCCCTGCTGTAGGCTGAAGGGGATGGTAGGGGTTGGATGAGATTGATCATGTAATAGTCACAAGATTGTTAGGGCATGGTGCCTAGTATCCGTAGATGTTACTTTTATGATATTGTTGCAACTTGTTATGCTTAATGCTTGTAGGGCCCGAGTGCCATGATCTAAGATCTGAACATGTTATTGTTTCATCATGATATACATTGTTTTATGATCTTACCTGCAAGTTGTATACACACGTTGCTGTCCGGAACCCGAGGCCCCAAAGTGACAAGAATTGGGACAACCGGAGGGGAAGGCGGTGATGTGAGGATCACATGTGTTCACGGAGTGTTAATTCTTTGCTCCGGTACTCTATTAAAAGGAGTACCTTAATTTCCAGTAGTTTCCCTAGAGGTCTGCCACCGGCTGGTAGGACAAAAGATGTTGTGCAAGTTTCTCATTGCGAGCACGTACAACTATATACAGAACACATGCCTATGGATTGATTAGTACTTGGATACCGCTTTATTATTATCTGCAAATGCCCTATCATGATTGTTATATGAATTCTCTCATCCATGCAACGCCCGTTCATCCATCCTTGTGCCTACAGTATTTTAATCCTGATGTTTACTATAATCACTATTGCTGTCTTTATTTCACTGCTGCTGTTATTTCACTATTCCTACAGCTATAAAACTGTTGCTACCGATAAACTCTTGCGAGCAAGTCTGTTTCCAGGTGCAGCTGAATTGACAACTCCGCTGTTAAGGCTTACAAGTATTCTTTGTCTCCCCTTGTGTCGAATCAATAAATTGGGTAATACTTCCCTCGAAGACTGTTGCGATCCCCTATACTTGTGGGTCATCAGGGGTGTACAGCGCGGGGTCCCAGTGGGCCGGCGGTGCCTGCGGCATCATGCCGCCGTAGACGGGAGCGTAGGGCAGGCCGGCGGGAGCCTGCGGTGGCGCGGTGATGAAGGCCTGGTGCGTCGGCGGACGGGGGCCGACGGTGCCGGGGACGGGGGGCGCGGAACGGGCATGGTGTAGGCGTGTACGACCCCCGTCCAGGGGTTGTGTCCGCCCGCCCACGGCGGAGTGGGGTGGGAGTACCCGGGGCACGGACCGACGATGCCGGGGCCGCCGTTGTTTCCACGGCCACGGCCACCACCACGGCCACGGCGACGACCACGGCCACCGCCCCCTCCTCCTTGGTGTTGGTGCGGCTGAGGCGCAGGGGGTGGAGGGGCGGGGGTGGGCGCTGGTGGAGCTCCTCCGCCATGGGGAGAACGCTGTTGCCGCTGGCCCATAGAGCGGTGTGAACCGCCCGGGTGCGCACACCCTTCAGCCGGCGCTCCTCCAGCCGGAGGTAGTCGACCGCTCGCTCGAACGTCGGGTTGGACATGAGGGTGAGGTTGGAGGCGGCGTTGCCGAGATCCTCGCTGAGGCCGGCGGCGGCGGGTGGAGAGGAGGAGCTCGTCGCCAATCCGTAACCCAAGGTCCTGGAGCTCGTCGGAGATGGCCTTGAGGCGCAGGCAGTAGGCGTCCAAGGTTTGATCGCCCTGGGGTGTGCCGAAGAATTCCTGCTGCAAAAAGACAACACGTTGGAGCTTGTTATTGGTGAAGAGGCCGTTGATCTTTCCCCACACCGTGCGGGCATCATCGCCTTCCCGAACGACGGTCTGGAAGATGTCCGGCGAGACGGTGAGGAAGAGCCAGCGGATGATGGTGGCGTCGATGGCCAGCCAGTCGGAGTCGCGGGCGAGGAGGTCGGCGGTGCCGTCGATGTGATCGCGCAGGTTGTACTCGCGGAAGAGGAGGTAGAAGTACGTCTTCCAGGCGAGGTAGTTGGCGGCGGTGGTGGACAGCTTGACGGGGACATGGTCGTTGATGGCGACGGCGCGGAGCTGGCTGGGGTCGGGGATGGAGGAGTCGGCGAAGGGGTTGGAGCTAGGGGTGGACATGGTGGGGAAGGGGAGGCGGCGCGCGGCTGGAGAGGGAGGAGAGGCGGCGCGGCTAGGGTTTAGGGGTGGGGAAGGGGGCGGCGCACGGGGAAGAGAGGCGGCGCGCGGGTAGGGTTTAGGATTTAGGAGGTGTCTGATACCATGTAGAATGAGATGCAATGCTCGATGTATTGATCGGATGCATATGGCGGTACATATATAGGCCACGTCCTCGACTATACAAGGAAGGAGGCGGGCCCAATAGTAAATACAAAGATATGTATCGCTATACAATAACTACAGAGGATACACATCCGGATATACAAGATATGTATCTCAACAAACCGCATTACAACGCGCTGAAGATATCACATGGAATCTAACTCCTTATATTTCCATGTGTAGGAGTGATTTATATTTTATAATTTATGACATGTGGCCTCAACACGTCCTCCTGCTCGCAAAATACTTCCTTAAAGAAGATCAATAGATCATTTTTGTAAGTATTTATTTCAATTGTATTACTCAATATTATTTTCAGTAGAGATTTTTAACTGCTTATAATATATGATGGTAGTTTACAGCATAAAAATAAGAATTGAATTTATGCATTTGTAGCTTAAGTAATACTAAGTTCACTTATTTGGACCACATGGTATATGTGGTGAGCAATCTATAAAAACCAATATCGCAAGTTCACTTATTTGCAGAGAACATTGAGAAAAGACAGATGAATTTGCTTGACTCATTTTCATGTATGTTCCATGCAGCAACAATCATCACACCATAACTCAAACGACAGTAAGAATCTTAGGAGGTGGCAGCAAAAGTAATGCAGATTAGATTCAAATAACAATTGATTGCAGATCCATGCAAGCAATTTGTGAATTCAGAAAAGCCCACAAAATAGTCTCACTTCATAGGCAATTAAATTCATAAAAAAGATGAAGCAGCAACACTCATCTCACGACTGAAACATAACATAACAGAGCTTAGAGAGGCAGCATTCAGCAGAGCACTTAATTAGAGCATTCTGAAAACACTAGGACTATTGCAGACGACTAACTATTTTCGAATGTTGGGAAGGCAGATGCAGTATTCCAGGACCGTCTGAGCAATGCTGAAAGGACGGTCTGAACTTTTGTTTCAGGAACCACGCAGGGAATTCTCTCTTCGTTGCCTTTGCTGAGATCATACCGGCCAATGATGCTAGAATTAAAACAATCATAGTAGTAGATGCAGTTGGCGTCAACAGCCCTCAGGCAGTTTCCATTATCAGACTTGAGCAAGTCGCTGTTCAAATCTAGAGATAAACACCTGGGACCAAGGAAGAGGGCCCTGCTGCCAATGTTGGTAATAGGTTCTAGCACTTTCCGGTCAACGTCAACCCTATAAACTTCCAAGGGAAAGGGGTCCTTCGCACTTTCTCTGAAGTGACCTTGCATATAGTTTGGCGCCGTGCCTGTGATCTTATATATTCCACTGTTAGAATATGTAATAGGTTTCCTTATTTCATGTATTCTTCTCCTATACGGTTTGTATTTGGAGTCCTTCCCTGTATAAACTCAGCCATATTGCGGCACATATATTTAACACGAAATCGTCTGGAGACGACCCAAGGCGTTCCGATCTATTTGCTAATATGGTATCAGAGCCTGAAAATTTCGAAAATTCTGAAAGTGCAAGCGATTCTGCCACTGCAAATGTTGTTCCGCCATCATCATCACTCTCTGGAGTTCGCACTCGGTTACAGCAAGGTATATGCTGTCCAAAGAAATATACTGATGGTACAATTAGATATGGTATGTTTTCTTCCACAGGTGAACCACATACTCTCACAGAAGCCTTGAGTGATCCAAATTGGTGTCAAGCTATGCAAGAGGAATATAATGCTCTTATGGAGAACAAAACTTGGCATCTTGTTCCCCCAAACAAAAACAGAAATTTAATTGATTGCAAATGGGTGTACCGTATCAAGAAGAAGGCAGATGGTTCCATTGATAGATATAAGGCTCGACTAGTTGCAAAAGGGTTCAAGCAAAGATATGGCATTGATTATAAAGATACTTTCAGCCCTGTAGTAAAGATTGCCACTATCAGAATTGTGTTGTCTCTCTCCGTTTCTCGTGGCTGGAGCCTACGGCAGCTAGATGTCAAGAACGCGTTCTTACATGGTGTTCTGGAAGAGGAGGTTTATATGAGACACCCCCTGGTTTTGAAAGTTCTCACGCTCCGCATTATGTTTGCAAGATGGATAAAGCTTTGTATGGACTTAAGCAGGCTCCTCGAGCATGGTACTCTAGGCTTAGCTCCAAGTTATGTGAGTTTGGATTCAAACCATCAAGGGTTGACACCTCATTATTTCTTCTCAACAAGTCAGGTATCATTATATTTGTTCTAATTTATGTTGATGACATCATAGTCACTGGTTCCTCTGATCATGCCATCAATGCTCTTCTTCAAGACTTAAAAGCCAATTTTGCTATAAAAGACTTGGGCGACTTACACTATTTTCTTGGTATTGAAGTAAAGAAGATACACAATGGATTACTTCTTAAATAGGAGAAATATGCTACAGATTTACTGGACAGAGTTAATATGCAGGATTGCAAGTCAGCGTCTACTCCTTTGTCTTCATCTGAGCAGTTGTCTCTGACAGATGGTACACCTCTTGGCTCTGAGGACAGCACTCAATATAGAAGTATTGTTGGAGCTCTTCAGTATTTAACATTGACACGTCCTGATTTAGCTTTCTCAGTAAACAAGATTTTTCAATTCTTACATGCTCCAGCTACAGAACATTGGACAGCTGCAAAGCGTATTCTCAGATATGTGAAAGATACATTACAGTTTGTTATTACCTTCACAAAGTCCCCATCAACTTTCTTAAGTGCTTTTACAGATGCAGATTGGGCAGGATCTTTGGATGACAGACGTTCTACAGGTGGTTTTGCTATATTTATTGGACCAAACTTAGTTTCCTGGAGTGCTAGGAAGCAAGATATAGTGTCTCGGTCTAGCACTGAGGCAGATACAAAGCATTAGCAAATGCTACAGCTGAGTTGATTTGGGTTGAAGCCCTTCTGATTGAACCGGGAGTCAAATTAAAAGAAAAACCAATTCTTTGGTGTGATAATTTAGGGGCAACTTATCTATCTGCAAATCCAGTGTTTTATGCTCATACCAAGCATATTGAGATTGATTTTCACTTTGTTAGAGAAAGAGTTGCAAATCAGAAGTCGGTCGTTCGGTTTATCTCAAGTAAGGATCAAATTGCAGATGGTTTTACCAAGGCACTTCCAGTCAAGAAACTTGATGAATTCAAACATAATCTCAACCTTTCGAAAGGTTCAGATTAAGGAAGGGTGTTAGAATATGTAATAGGTTTCCTTATTTCATGTATTCTTCTCATATACGGTTTGTATTTGGAGTCCTTCCTTGTATAAACTCAGCCATATTGCGGCACATATATTTAACACGAAATCGCCTGGAGACGATCCAAGGCGTTCCGATCTATTTGCTACACTAGTGGAAAATGGTGCTTTTGCACCGGTTGATAAGGCCCATATGCACCGGATGCACAACCGGTGCAAAGCATCCGGTGCAAAAGGCCCCCCCCTTTTGCACCGGTTCATTTGCGAACCGGTGCTAAAAAACCACCACTCCGGCGTCCGAGCGGGAGGACCTTTAGCACCGGTTCGTAATCGAACCGGTGCTAAATCTGCAGAAAAACGTTCCAAAACGCTGCCGCGGCAGAAAAACACTTTTTTCGAATTATTTTCTACTTTTTTTTCTTTTTCGGAATTTCTAATATTTTAGTTATTTCACAAGTTTAGTCTCTAACTACCCTTATCTCTAGTCCAATTACTTACTCGTGCTCAAACTTCCGCTCGGTCACCCATCCTCCCACTACTCTAGCACTAGCACGCTTAACTTCCAAGTTCCTTTCCATCCCGCATCCAAGTGCTTCGCGCATGTATGTGATAGTACTATCATATCAATCCTATTAACATGTCGATCGATGTCATATTTCTTTATTGTTCGAATTTCAAATAATTATTTTAATAAACCAAAGTAATGTTGTAATAATAATCTTGAATAAATAAATAAACATTAACTTTATAATTTGTATTATTTTTAATTATTTTCAATTTTTTAATTTTTAATCCTATTAACTTTTTTTTTGCCAAACCTAAAACCTAAAAATTTGAAAATCTTATAATTTGCTAAAAGTAATAGCAATCTTTATGCAGGATGCAATTATTAATTTTAATTTTAAAAAATAAAAAAATATAAAATCCTAAATTTCTGGAAAAAAACTAAAATCTTCCTGCTTTCATATTTTCATTTGGAATTTTCAAAATCTAAAAATTAGCTAACGGGTAAACCCTGGTGAATTCGGATGTAACTTTTTCCCAGGATTTTTTTGATATATTATACGCTTTTTCCGACGTCGTATGCAAAAGTTATTGCGGTTTAACCATTTTTTTAACTTTTTGCAAAAAAGTGAAAATTCGAATTTGTTAATTTTCCCTAATAGTAGGTTGCATAACATACATGAATCTCAAAAGATTTTATTTTTTGAATAATCTATCATTTTCTTTTCTATTTTACAAAAAAGGCGATCCACGGGGGGGTGGAGGTGCGTGGGGAGCAGAAAAACCTTTTGCACCGGTTCGTGTTACGAACCGGTGCAACCTTTTGCACCGGTTCGTAACACGAACCGGTGCAAAGAGCCGTGGCTGACGCTAACCCTTTTGCACCGGTTCGTGTTACGAACCGGTGCAAAAGGGAACCGGTGCTAATGCCCCCTGGACGTGCAGAACGTACGAACCGGTGCTAATGACCCCTTTAGCACCGGTTCGTGCCAAATCCGGTGCAAAAGCACTTTCGAGGACAGGATAAAAGCCCTTGTTTCTACTAGTGCTAATATCCACCACTGTGGCCGACAGTGTAGAGGTGGCCGGCATAGGAAACTGCGGTTCCAAGTTCGAACTCGTTCTGGAAACAGTGTTCGAACTGAACCTCGCACAGCATGCTGGTTCTATGAGCACAGTAAACCATGTCGAAATTCTCACTGCAGGCGTCTAGGAACGTGAAGAGAAGCGTCGGGTTAGTGCCGGCCACTCCAGTCTTCACCTCGGTTTCCCAGGGAATTGGCGCCGCGACGGGGAGCATGTCACCAGTGAGGTACTCCCTCCATCACAGTTTACACGGCGTGCCTCAAAATTCTCTGGGACCAAGGTGGAAAGTGATTGGCTATGTTATCGTGGGTGCAAGACGTGGGAGTAGGATCGGTAGTTATTGGGCAACGTCTAATTACGTGAGAAATTAGCGCCAGTTAATGAGCTGTTTCCTCGCATGCATAGGTGGAGACCGATTCCAATCATGTTCACACTTGCATGCACACAGCGAAAGGGAAAAGGAAAGAGGTAAAACTGCAGGCCTAATTGCTCTCAAAACGCCCTAATTAATTGCCTAATCAATGCTTCTGCGCCTTAAACCGCTCCTATTCTGAAAATGCATGGATTTGAAGATGCGCCGTGTAAACTGTGATGGAGGGAGTAGTAGATGGATAGAAGGTGGCATGCGTGCGGTCGTCGGGCGCTTCGTTCGCCGGCCACGCATGAATGGCGGCTGACTATGTGCCGTCGTTCCAGATTCCCAAAAGAGAGGTCACAGTTCACGGGTGGGCGCCTACCGTGACGGTGATGATAGTACTCCAATCGACACCTTGGACTAGTGCATGTCAGTCCTATCTTATTTTCTTTTCTAAAATGGAAGCTTTTTCTTAATCAGATGGCAGGTCGGCAACCAGTAGCGTGGTGGAATGAAAGGTGCAACAGTGTACTCCATCTGTCTTTGAAAGAGTGGACGTTTCTGTTTTCCAAAAAAGATTTAAAAATTCCATGGAAAATGTGCAATTCATTATATATTTTCTCTTTAATTTCTCCACCTCCAATAAGTTAAGGGTATGTAGAAAAAGAGGAGACCATGTGATACTCCCTCGGTGCCGGTTCATAGGGGCTTGCATATCCATTGGTCGTAAATTTGACCATCATAATACAAGTTATTTATAACAAAATATATATCATTACTCTTTAGATGTTGTACTTTCTAATAATATTTTTTTTGTTGTACAATTAATATTATGTTTGTCAAATTGACAATCTAGTGATACATGCAAACCCTATGAATCAAAACACATGAAGTAGATGTTATTGGACTTTATTCCCGTGTAATGAAAGAGAAGCAATTTTTTCTATTCAATACAAGGATTATGTTCTACTGTAGCATTTTTTGTTGCAACGACCATCTTTCGTTGCAATCAAATGCAACATTCCCACAAAATTTCAGATTGTGGTAATATGTTTCATATATTGCCACAATTTCGATTCATTGCACTAGTACAACTTTTTAGAAGCCACATATTACCACAAAGTTGCACCGGCGTTGTAATATGGTAGCGATAATAGATACATCTAAATATGCGACAAGAATTATGAAACGGAGGGAGTATCTTGTATTCTGGATGACACGGAATTGACAAAATCTAGCAAATTTTGGATGTGCCCAACCAAATTACCAATGCACGATTCACAAAAAAAAAACAATGCAGGGAAGCCACATCTCTCACTGTAGCTGAGTAACATTCTATAGCTGGGCCATACCCACAGGCCGGTATCGAGAGCCTATCTCATCTCCCATCGGTGATCTTGACCGCTTGGATGCTCTGGAGATAGCGAAATGCCCGCGTCTTCGGTAACAGGCGGGTTCAATGCGACATTGACCAACTGATAGACATTATCCATGATGAGCTCCGGCTATGGGAGAGCGCAAGGGTGGGAGGGACAGAACACTCAGCGTGAGAGTAGGCTTAGGTGTTGAGTGGAGTCGGTGTTAGTCGAACTGATTGTTAGATCAGTTTCGGCTAGATAGATACATCTAAATTTTGATAAAGTTGAGACAACTTTGATTGGATGGATTGAGTAATTCTTTTGCTTCTCTTCTATAAAATAATATGGCACACAATTTGCGTGCTTTCAAAAAAATAGAATTGCCTAGGAAGAACAAACCCACTAGGAAAAGAATGAGACTCACTTGCACAACAGGCTATTATTAGTTTCAAAGGTCACGCGTCACATACTTAATTTGAACTTAGTGGGAAATGGATCACATACTTAATGCAGAAGGTGTTGGAAACTTCGCCACCCTCTATGACATTTAGGCGTGATCTTATCGGTCCCCAGTTAGGTGCTTGGAATGAATTGATACTAAGGTTAGCTTCAATTCAGCTGGTGCAGGTTGGAGCCTCACCAAGAATAGTATATTCTCGGTAAGGTCCATGTACAAAGCATTAATTATGTCTACTCAAGCGGTTGTCAATAATAAATCCATCTGGAAGATGAAGATTTCTCTTAAAACAAAGGTCTTTGCATGGTATCTTCGTCAGGGTGTGATTCTAACTAAGGATAACCTTACAAAACGTAACTGGCACGGTTTTAAGAAATGTTTTTTCTGTCACGAAGAGGAGACAATCAAACACTTTTTTCTAAATGTCTGGTTGCTAGGTCTATATGGTCAATCATTCAGATAGGTTCTACCTTATACCCACCTTGTAGCATTGCAAATATTTTTGGCAATATGCTTAATAGGGTCAATAATAGATATAAAACGCTTATCAGAGTGAGCGCGATTGCAGTTGTATGGTCGCTTTAACTGTGTAGAAATGACAAGGTTTTCAATGATCAAAATAGTTCTCTCATGCAGATCATTTACCGGTCTGCAGCTTTGCTGCGTTCATGGTTGCCGCTTCAACGCTTAGAGGACCGAAAACTCTTTACGGAGGTGTCTACAAGGTTGGAGAATACGTCTAAGAAGTTTATTTTTCCCAACATGAGTGGCTGCATAGTCGTCGGATTGTAGCCAACGTTGTTAAAATAGTCGGTTCCTTTTTACTACTTTGTGATTGTGGTTTTTCTGGATACTCGAATGACTGTGTGCATTTTAGTTATGCAGAGGTTGGGTGTAATGTTTAAAAAAATTCAGTAATAAAACGCCTTTTATCGAAAAAAGAAATGTGAGGACCGGATGTCAGAAATAATCTTTGGATTAGGGAGACTAGCTCTCAATTTACAAGCAGCACCGTCGTGAAATCCCATGGACCAGATAGGGGCGAAGCCATGCTAACAACATACTCCAGTTAGGAACTCCAAAAACTACGCTTAACTAAACAATTGGATCAAGAGATATAGAAAAAGAAAGAATCATAGAATGCCACTAAGTCTGCCCATCTTACAACATTAGCCGACACCAGCTGCAGCAACTGGCTGACAAGCAATATTCAGTCTAGCATTTCGGCCTTCTACAGTCTAGTACTGTGTGAAAGAGAACTGGCTGCAAACGAATTAAATTTGTTTTTTCACAGGAGTAGTAGCAACATAACATTTGAAGTTAAGCAAAAAAGAGAAACATTAAAGGTGTAAGGTGTCTACCTCAATTTATACTACTAGAATGTTAACAAATGCCACAGCCTTGAAGGCTTGTTGTTGTCCAATTCAGACTGAAATGCTAGTTCACTTGAGACTTGAGACTGGTCTGATGTTGACAGTAACTGGTCAGCTACATAGCTATCATATGTAAAAATCACATTTTACTTGTCTAGACCAATACTAGAATGCTTGTACTGTCCAACTATTATTCATGGAAGGTCCACTGAGCACAAGCCCCTAACACTGCATAACCAGTGGATACAACTCACCACAAATAAAACAAGTGCTCATGAACGCATCCCGGCTGGACAAGAAATTTAAGTTGCAAAAAATTGTGGCAATCCAGATATACGTCTTTTTTAGCAGAAAATTCCAATTACATCAGATTACAGCAATCAAATAGGATCATAGATTAATGCAAACAATTGGAACATTTAAGAAAAATTACTACAGTAAGTCCATTTCTTCCATGGGTACATACATACATTCTTAAAAGAAGATGAATAAATAGGTTTGATTCATTTCATATGTTCCATAGAGTAACACACATCTCTGACCATGACTCACAAACACACAGCAAGAATATTAGAGGTATCTGCAGGACTCATGCAAAACAGCGAACATAGGATAATATATTACTCATGCAAACAACTTTTCATTACAGATAATGCATACAATACTTTTACTTCATAAGTTCATAAGAAAGCCAACATTTTCAGTGATTCTACGACTCAAACATGGCAGTCGTAAGCTTAGAGGTGCATGCAGCAGAACAAGTAACTACTCCTGAGGCTGAAAGGCATTGCGCATCATATCAAGTGTTCTAGTATTGCGAACACGTTGAAGTTGAGAAGGTACATCTTCAAGTTCCTCATACCCACAGTATTCAATAAGCGCCTGAGCAAGGCTGAAAGGACGGACCATCTGTGTTATGGTCGGTCTGACCTACCAACGTAGGAAGCCCACTAGTGGCTAGTTAGGGGCTTAGCCCAAGTAAATTAGGGGCTTAGCCCAAGTAAATTAGGGTTTCGAGGAGGCCGTCCTCCTATATAAACACTTGTATCCCTTCGAGATTAACCAGACAAATATTCAGTATCATCTGTCTCGTCTCCTGAAGGGAGACGGGAGACCCCTGCGCCCAGCCGCACCCAACCCTAGTCGCCGCCTCCTTCCTCCGCCGGCGCCCAGCCGCCGGCGCCGAGCCTCCAGCCTCTCCGCCCTCACTTCCACCCTTACAACCTCCGCCCTAGACCCGGTAGAACCCTAGACTCTACCACTTTGGTATCAGATTGCCTAGGTCTTATGGGCTCCAACAGCCCCCCGTCGACACCATCGCCGCCACGTCCGCCGCCGCCACCACCCTTCCGCCGCCATGACCGGCGCCCACGCGCTGCGGGGGCGCCGCCGCCAACGGAGACCAGACCGCCGCCGTCCCCACGGGCCTCGACCTGCCCGCTACTTTGGCGGACCTCGCCGACGCCTCCGCGCCATCCGCTTCGAGCTCGCGGAGATCAAGGCCGGCCAGCACCCGCCGCCCCCACCGGCCGCCGCCGCCGCCACCGCCCTGTTCCGCCGCCGCCACCACGGCAACCTGCACGCCGCCGCCCGCCTCCGCCGCCAGCAATGGCCGGCCCGCGTGGTGGCCGCCGTCGCCCTCGCCGATTCCCACATGGACCGACGCGGCACCCGTCTACACTCATACTGCGGCGCGGGACGGTCCAGCAGCCCGCCCACCGCCGGCGGCCGGCCCGGGGCCCTTCGCCGCGAGCACGTCCGTCAACCCGACCAGCCAGGAGGGCGCCCCCATGGTCCCGGCCGTGGCACCGCCGCCGAACTGGAGTTCGCCACCTACGACGGCGCCACCGACCCCCTGGCTGAACCAGTGTGAGCAATTTTTTCGGGGGCAGCGGCGCTCGCACCGACCGCATGGATCGCCTCCTATCACCTACGGGGCGCCGCGCAGACTTGGTACTACGCCCTCGAGCAGGACGAGGGCGGGATGCCGCCTTGGGAGCGTTCCGCGACCTGTGCCTCCAGCGGTTTGGGCCGACCCTCCGTGGCAGCCGCCTCGCCGAGCTGGGACGCCTCGCCTTCACCACCACGGTCCAGGACTTCGCCGACCGCTTTCAGGCACTCGCGTGCCATGCCCCGGGTGTCTCGGCACGGCAGCGCGCCGATCTCTTCGTCGGCGGCCTCCCCGACTACATTCGCGTCGATGTCGAGATGCGCGAGCCGGGGGACCTGCAGACGGCCATGTACTACGCACGAGCCTACGAGCAGCGCGCCCTCGCCATGCAGCAGGTCTACGCGCAACGTGGCAGCGCCCGGCCCGTGCCCCGACGCCCACCGCCCCGCCGCGCCCCGCACTGGCCGCTGCGCCCGCAGGCCCTCCTGCGCCGACTCGCCCCTTCAAGCGGCTGACGGCTGCGGAGCAGCTTGAGCGGGTCTTGTGATTGTTGCAGGATTCAACCTGCAGTGAATAGACTCTACCTTGCTGTCCTTGAGGTCATACCTGTTGATGCCATCCCAGTTGGAAAATGGCAGCCGAAGAGTGTAGTAGATGCAGTTGCGGTCAACGTGTGGCAGCTTATCCGCATCAACAGATAGACACCTTGGGCCAAGGAAGAGTGCCTGGCTGCCAATGTTCCTGACAGGTTCTAGCACTTTTTGCTCAATATTGACTCTGAAGACATCCACCAGGTCTTGGTGTCCTTGTTCTTCCGTATACCTCAATTCAAGAGCAACAAGTAGCAGTTCCCCAGCAGACCCAGCAAGGAAGAAGTCACGGAAAGAAAAATCACCATGTGTCTGTGCTATAAACTCCGCGTGATAATTTGGCGCTGTGCCCACGATCTTGTGTATTGCTCCTTCGCAATCGAGCACGTAAAGGTCACCAGCGTAGGACACTATGCTTTTTAGGAAGACAGCCTCGTCTTCCAAGACTTCGATCTGCACCTCACAGAGCGGGCTAGTAGCATCAGCACAATAAACCATGTCGGTGCAGTCGTTGCACATGTCTTCGAAGGTGAAAAGAATCGTCGGGCTAGAGCCGGCCACCGAAGCGATGACATGGTGTTCCCGAGGAATCGGCGCAGCAAAGGAGAGCATGTCACCAGTGAAGGGGTTGAGGAGACGAGCGGCGTGCAAGCCCTTTTGATCTCCAAGGATGAGAAGACCATCGGAGGAACCAACCAGGATGTACTTACTTCTAGAGTCGAACCCGAAGGACGGGAGAGGCACCGCCGGACGAAGCGCCCCGTGGAGACGTGGAGGAAGAGGCGGCCGTCGACGCCATCCTCGGGCTCCTTCTCGTCGAGCATCACCCACTCACGTGGGCGAAAACGGCCATCGTCGCCTGCGCCCAGTGGAGTTGGCTTGGGGACGGTGACTCGCCAGTTGCGGCAGACGGCCCTCATGTCAACGTAGCAGTCGACATCGTTGGTTGCCAACAGCAAGTCGGCGACCACGTGAACAACATCCTTCGGAAGATTCGACCAGTCCGCCATGGCTCTCTTCGATCTATCTAGGGAGCCTGAGTCTGGGTAGCTTCGTCCCCAGTTCCGAACAATGTATGTGGGCGATGGAGCCGGACAGGACCGGCCGTTATTTGGCTGCCTCGCTCTGAACTCCGTATGTGGACGGATGTCTTGATGTTGCTCTTTACCCCCTGTTTCCATGGTTAACAATCTGTGTCAGCTCACAACCATAAAATAGAAATAAGAATAGACAAAAATACCCGTGTTAAAAAGGCATGCACCTTGTCCAGATGTCACAGCCACAAAATATGTTGATCAAATATTGAATCACCAGCTACCAGCATACTGACTGCAAACATATGAATATAGACAGAGAGAGAAATCAGACATTTCACACCTAAACGCATGCATAAATCAAACTGAAACAAGGGAACATGATGTTACCTTTGGAGATCCATCACACTTCTTTGGCAATCAAGCCCCTCCACTCAAATCCCCATGTCAATCTGGGTCAGGACCTAGGGATTCTACGATTTAGACAACCGTACCAGAGAAAGCAAGCAAATTGACGGAAAAGGGAAGGGGAGAAGATTGTCTTACCTTGGCTCAGCAATGGAGGGCGGCGGATGGGTGGGGGATGCGGCGGAGCAGCAAGGGCGGCTGGCTGCTTGGTCTCACGTATGTTGAGGAAACTGCACTGGAGGAATGGATTTGGGAGAGACTGGCGACGGCTAGGGCGAGATGAGTTGGGCCGGTAAAATAAAATACTAAGTACACTACGTACTACTTTTACTGGGCCTGTGTGTACCCATTTGTTTGGATTATTGTATGACTTAGTTACAAACTTATGCATGTCTACTAGTTTCCCTCAAAAAAAAAATGCATGTCTACTAGTTTGAGCCAAACCAATAATCAGACCTACGGATCTGGAAGGGGAGAGTAAGGGCATCTCCAACGCCTATTTCAAACGCGTAAAATGGTCGCGTGGGTCTGTTTGCGTCGAGCGGTGGACATGAAATTTATTGTTTTTGGTCGCGTGTCCGTTTGCGTCTGGGGTGCTTCTAGTGAGGTCACACATTTGCGCTACGCATGAATTGAGATGTTTTAAACAATAAAATAAACAAGTTCAAAGTAGTCTCAGTTATTACATCCACTTTCTTAAATCTACATAAAAATAAGATGGTATTGGCGTCTACGCATTGTCTTTATGACCAGTCAATACCCACTAATGCTTAATCAGATCTGTTTATAAGCGTCTGGGACCAGTTCTCATCAGTGATTTCACATTCATATGCAGATACTACTATCTGGATGATGCCCTAGGGATTGGCGCAACCAGCTCACCTTGAAAATCCCTTTGGTGCTCATTACGGCCATCCGGACACTCGTTCTCAACGATCATGTTGTGCATGATCACACAACAGGTCATCACCTCATGCATGGTCTTCAGTGACCATGTTCTTGCCGGGTGACGGACAATTGCCCACCGAGCTTGGAGCACACAAAATGCCCGCTCCACATCTTTCATGCAGGCCTCTTGCATCTTGGCAAACCTCTTCATCTTTTTCATGTTTGGATTACGGACAGTCTTCACCAGTGTGGCTCAATGAGGGTAGATGTCATCAGCAAGATAATATGGTGTCTCATATTCATTTCCATTGATCTCGTAGCTCACTCGGGGAGCTTTGCTTTGCATAAGCCTGTTGAAAACCGGTGATCGGTGCAACACATTAATATCATTGTTGGAACCGGCCATGCCAAATAATGAATGCCAAATCTATAAATCTTGAGATATCGCTGCATCAAGAACGACAGTGCATTGATGTCTACGGGTGCTTCTATTCTTGTAGACAGTGTTGGGCCTCCAAGAGCAGAGGTTTGTAGAACAGCACAAGTTTTCCCTTAAGTGGATCACCCAAGGTTTGGGAGGAAGAGGTCAAAGATATCCCTCTCATGCAACCCTGCAACCACAAAGCAAGAAGTCTCTTGTGTCCCCAACACACCTAATAGGTGCACTAGTTCGCGAAGAGATAGTGAAATACAAGTGGTATGAATGAATATGAGCAGTAGTACGGCGCCAGAAAATAGCTTGCTGGCGTGCAGTTGATGGTAGTAATATTGCAGGAAGTAAACATGCAGTAAAGCAGTAGTAATTCAGTAAAACAGTAACAAGCAGTGATAGCAATATTTAGGAACAAGGCCTAGGGAATAGACTTTCACTAGTGGACACTCTCAACATTGATCACATAACAGAATAGATAAATGCATACTCTACACTCTCTTGTTGGATGATGAACACATTGCGTAGGATTACACGAACCCTCAATGCCGGAGTTAACAAGCTCCTCAATTAAATGTTCATATTTAAATAACCTTAGAGTGCATGAAAGATCGACACGACTAAACCAAGTACTAGCATAGCATGCACACTGTCACCTTCACACCATGTAGGAGGAATAGATCACATCAATACCATCATCGCAATAGTTAACTTCATAATCTACAAGAGATCATAATCATAGCCTACGCCAAGTACTAACACGGATGCACACACTGTCACCATTACACCGTGCAGGAGGAATAAAACTACTTTAATAACATCACTAGAGTAGCACATAGATAAATTGTGATACAAAACACATTGCAATCATAAAGAGATATAAATAAGCACTTCACTATGCCATTCATAACAGTGAATAAGTATTCTGTGAAATATAGCCTAAGAGACCCACACGGTGCACACACTGTCACCTTTACACACGTGGGACAAGGAGTCTCCGGAGATCACATAAGTAAAACTCACTTGACTAGCATAATGACATCTAGATTACAAGCATCATCATATGAATCTCAATCATGTAAGGCAGCTCATGAGATTATTGTATTGAACTACATAGGAGAGAGATGATCCACATAGCTACCGGTACAGCCCCGAGCCTCGATGGAGAACTACTCCCTCTTCATGGGAGCAGCAGCGGTGATGAAGATGGCGGTGGAGATGGCAGCGGTGTCGATGGAGAAGCTTTCGGGGGCACTTCCCCGTCCCGGCCGGAAGGAGACTCCTGTCCCCCAGATCTTGGCTTCGCGATGGCGGCGGCTCTGGAAGGTTTCGCGTACCGTGGCTTATTCCTCTCGAAGATTTAGGTCAGGGACCTTTTTATAGGCGAAGAGGCGGAGTCGGAGGGGGTATGGAGGCTCCACACAATAGGGCGGCGTGGGCCCAGCCTGGCGCGCCGGCCACACGTGTGGGCCCCAGGCTCCCCTGGCAGCTATCGGGTGTTCGGATGCTTCCGGGCAAAATAGGAACCAGGCGTTGATTTCGTCCAATTCCGAGAATATTTCGTTACTAGGATTTCTGAAACCAAAAAGCAACTGGCACTTCGGCATCTTGTTAATAGGTTAGTTCCAAAAAATGCATAATAATGACATATAATGTGTATAAAACATGTAGGTATCATCAATAAAGTAGCATGGAACATAAGAAATTATCGATACGTCGGAGACGTATCATGCATCCCTCTGTATGGCCGTTGTAATAACCCTGCCATCCAAATGGACAGTTCTTCCACTCCCAGTGCATGCAGTCTATGTTACCGATCATTCCTGGGAACCCTCTAGACTCGTTGATAGACAACAGCCGTCTTGTATCCTCAACTGTTGGCTCCCTACAGTAATGTTCTCTGAACATGGCAAACAATGCTCGGTAAAACATGTACATGTACTCAAGGCAGGTGCTCTCACCCATTTGAAGATACTCGTCGAATATATCAGCAACCATTACATAGGATAGCATGCGAATAGCTGCATAACATTTTTGGTACGAGGTGAAACCTAGCGCACTTGTTGCATCGGCCCTGCATTGGAAGTAGGGGTCGTAGTCTCTGACGCCCCCTAGAATGACCATGAAAAGGTCCCTTGACATCCTGTACCGGGACCGGAACATTTTTTCCAGGAACACCGGATTGGTGCGGTGGAATTAGTCCTTGTGGAGCCAGATGTGCCCTTCCATTCTGTTGCGCGGCAGGTCTTTTGAGCAGCCCTTCGCAGAGCCCCGGTGCACCGGCATCTGGCTGGCATTGTGCTCGTAGAGGATGGAGGCGGCAGTAGTGGCCATGGTCCGCGTCGTATGATTGGACTCTTCGTCGGAAGAGGAGTCATCAAGGACCTCAGCGTGCAACTTGTCCAGCATCTTCCACATGTCCATATGCATGGGTAGCAACTGCGTATCAGTGGTCGCCCATAATAGCGCCCAAAAGATGAGTAAGAAACCTACCGGCACAATTGGCCGAACAGGTCGTGGGCGGCGAGGCCAGGGGGCGCAACTGGTAGATGTTTGGCCCCCAAACACGCGATAGGTGCGGCCCAGAACCTACCCCGACTCAGATCCTGTTCTTCGGCGCGGCGAGGCCCGAGCAAACGGCGTGTACTGCGGCGTTGTGGTGGGGCGGTGGGGGCGAGGTTGGGGTGGTGACGTCGCACTAGGGCAGCAAAAAAGAGGAAAAAGAAACAAATCCGTGCGGTCGATTTTGCTATCCCTGACGTGTCGGACCGGGTAAGAAAAAGAGTATGCTCGGCGTGACCATGCAACGTCCGTGGAGACGCAAATGTGCCGCATATTTGGACCGCGTTTGCCTCTCTGTGAATGGCACGGTCACTATGCATCGCCCCGCTGGAGCAGGGCACTGGCGGATTTTTCGACCGCGCGAACGCAAACGGACGCTTCGCCCCGCTGGAGATGCTCAAAAGAACAGAAATAAGAAAGCCACGTGCAATGTTTTACTCTTTTTACTGGGCCTGCTCATGCCCATTTGTGTATTTTGTGGGCACTGTTATGTCCAGATTCCATTAGATGATGTACTCCCTCCATCCCATGAATATGTCGAAGATTTATCTAAATTTGAACATAAACAATGACATATTGTGAAACTTGCTAACTGCCACGTATAAGCACAAAGCTGGTTCAAAAAGCAGAACTACACATTGTAGAACTAATCCTCGTATTAACCATTATGCTTAAACATGAGCTACAGTTGGTAGATCAACTATACCACGATCTAAGCTAACAAGTCTGTACTAACATATCTGGGCAACCAAAGCTAAGATCTGAGCTACTGCTGGTAGGTATCTATGTTACTCACAATAGACGAGGACGGACCAGACAATTGAAGATGTCATGCGTCGATGGAACTCGAGCGGCTGAAGAAGGTGGCCTCTCTTAACTGCTAGAAGAAGCTACCCTGGACGGAGGGCGGGAATGGGGGAAATAGTGGCGTGAGATTTGACGGTGAGGCGGGGCATTGTAAATAGGCGGCGCTATTCGGCGGGAGGTGACTGAATTCTTCCCGCAAGATTTTCCCGGACGCGCGCGAGCTTCCGCCATCCCCCTCGCGTGATCTGGACGCAAATTTTCCTAGCGAGCGCTATAAGAGATTGGCTCGTGCATCCTCATACAGATTCTAGGCTGCTTTAAAAGAACGAAATATTTTCTCCATTGTCAACCAAACGAGCGATTTTCTTCCCCCTAGATGGGAGAAACAGACTCCACGATATGCCCTTAATAATTACGGTTTTGCTATGTCTCAGTCAACTGAGATTTTCTTATGTCTAAGTCACTTCCAAAATTGTGCTTTGAGTTGCACTTTTCTGTTAAAAAAGTGCAATTGCACTTTTTTAACAGAAATGTGTAACTGAACCGAGTTGCACTTTTCTTTAAACTGTAGTTGCACTTTTCTGAGTTGACTGAGACTTAAGAAAATCACAGTCAACTGAGACATAGGCACATCCTAATAATTAAGCACTACCAGAAAAGGACAAATCAAGGCACATCTAAAAAATACAAATCAAGGCACAAATGGAGTAGCTTCTAACAAGAGCTCAGTCTTTCGGCGTGCCGTGATGCCATACGCCTCGGCCATGTCAAGCTTCTCCGGGTTCACACCGCCAGGAATCTTCCAGTCAAAGTGATAGAGAAGACTCGCGAGAGCAATCTCGATGTTCGACACCCCAAACATCATAGCAGGGCACATCTTTCGACCGGCGCCGCCGGGGATGAACCTGAAGTCCGTGCCACCGTAGTCCACCATATCGGTCTCGAACCTTTCGGGCCTAAACTCGCTCGCGTCGGTCCAGCTCTCGTCGTCCTTGCCAATCGCCCACGCGTTCACGAACACGGTGGTGCCCGCGGGCACGTCGTAGCCCATGACCTTTGCTGGCTCGTTGCACAGCCTCGGCATGAGAAGTGGCACCGGAGCGTGCAGCCTGAAGGTCTCCTTGATGACCATCTGGAGGTAGTGGAGCCGGCCGTCGATGTCCGCCTCGTTCACCTCGGTCTTGCCTTGGAGGACTCGCCGGACCTCGGACTGCGCTTTGGCCATTATGTGTGGGTTCCTCATCAGCTCCGACATGGCCCAGGTGGTCGTGGTTGCCGTCGTCTCCGAGCCCGCAGCAAAAAGGTCCTATTGACATGAGTACATGACATGGCCAAAATGTTTCAGATCCAAATATTTTGTGGCGTATGCTAGTTGCAAAAGTTTGTAGTACGTGTTTGACTTACGAAGAGGACGCCGCTGATGTTAGCGTTGGTGAGATTGATGCCGCGGCCCATCCCGCCATCCCTCTGGAAGCGGAGCAGAATGGTGAGTATGTCCCCCCTCTCATCACTTCCGGCCCCGGCATCGTCTCCCTCGCTCTCCATCGCCGCCTTGTGGTCACTGATCATGGCCTCCATGATGGCGTGGATCCTATGGTGCACCTCCCACGTCGCCTTGAGGGCCCTACCGCCGAGCGCCTTGGCGAGGCGCGACGTCGGGAACAGGTCGGTGAGGTTGAAGCCGGACATGAGGTCCAGCACCCTGTCCAGCTCCTCCAGGTACGCCGCCCGCTGCGAGCACCGGTCGCCCACGGACACCCTCATGATCACGTCGTTCATCATCACCTTCGCCATCTCGCCGACGTTGACGACAGCACCGCCTGCGGCGACAGACCTCGCGAGCCTCGCGGCCTCCTCCTCCCGTACGGAGCGGAACGAGCGGACGCTTCTCGGGCTGAGCAGCTCCGTGGCGCAGAGCTTGCGCAGGGGCTTCCAGTGCGGGCCGCGCGCGAAGGAGATGTCGGCGCCGCCGTAGGTGAAGACGTCTGCGGCCACGTACATGGGCCGGTTCGCGAAGACGGCATCGTGGACCTTCATCACCTCCCTAGCCGCCTCCGGGGAGGAGATCACGAGCGTGGGGACGTGGCCGAGCCGGAGCAGCATGACGGGGCCGTGCAGCTGCGCGAGCCTTTGCATGGCCTGATGCGGCAGCGCGCCGACCAGGTGGTGCATGTGCCCGATCACCGGGAGCGCCCATGGCCCCGGAGGCAGGTTCAGGCCACCGGCGCCGCGCCTGTGCTTGAGCTTGACGAGTATGGTGGCGACGAGGACACAGAGGAAAGTGTAGGACACGAGCTGGATGGGCGTGGTTTCTGACATTGGAGGCTTGGCTAGCTTAGCTCGATCGCTATACGTGATCAAGAGTTGAAGATGACATATATAGGATGGCAACACGAGTAAACAAAATGATTGAGAGTCGATGGAGTACAGCTACAGTCGACGGAAATCGATATGAAATGGAGTACAAGCACAAGCGCCACAAATCGATACGAAAGAAGACGACGTGCGTTGTCAGTGAGGTTAACTTAAGATTCACTTGATGTTTCAATATTGCTTGACTTGCTATATGCAGCGTACTTGTATCGACGAATCAAGAGCTAGCGACCTCCGAGAGGGATTAAATTTACGCGCCAGACACTGGAATAGAACATGAACCGGGACACGACAAAAGGGAGCTGAGACGGCATCCAGAAGTTTGTTGTCCCGTGTGTTGGTGATTGCGAAACAGCATCTAAGTGACGACTGACGACCAAGTGGCACAATCTATTTCCGTTTCTGTGCTACTGAGAAACGCCAGATCATCATCGTGTATTGCACTGAGAATATATATTATATATCGGGGCCTTGCTACACCATAGCTGGACATCATTTGAGTGGAACTGTTTTAGGAACCGCAATAGACGCGTCTATTTAGATAGAAGGCTTTCACGTACACCTGGCTTTAAATTAATAAAGCCATTAACGGTCCAGATTTTAACGATTACAACCATATCGCCAAGTTGGGATTACCAGCTAACAATACAAGCTCAGAACTAGAAGAGTGACACCCGAAAGAAAACGGAAGAAAGCTAGAGCTACAGGAAAACAAAGAAGATCAACACGCAACGTCCACAGCTTGAGCTCCGCCCTTCAATCCACCAAGAAGCATAGGGCACCACCAGATCAGGGAAGACCATCACTGAGACTCCATCCGAAAGTTGACATCACAAGCGCAACTCCACCGGAACTAAGAGACCACGAGCATGAAGCGGCTCCAAAACACTGATGTAAAATTGAGCTCCAAAGCGACGCCGCTAGGGGGGATATGGCGCCGAAGCGTCGCCATCGCTCGATCAACGAAGATCTGAGTTTTCACCCGGAGACACAGTCTCACATGAGAAGGGGGGGGTGGGATCCACAACAACGCCTCCAGGAAGGTGAACAACGTCCAAAGTCGTCGCCCTTGTCAGCCGAGCAAGGTTTTCACCTGAAAAAGCCTCAACCTTCAACAATCCACACGGCCTGGAATTGTCTCAGCTGTACCAATCACCTCGCCTTTGAGAGAGAGACACTGCCATATCCATCCCGAATAGAGAACATCTTCTCGCGTTCCTTGGCACCGCCCACCGGGTGACATGGCTATACCATATCGGGTCCTAAGCATTGTTATCCCTGGTACAAAGCCCAAAAAGGAGTAGAAGAAATCCCATGAGGAAACCCAGAAGAATCCAAAGATATCAAGTTAGAAAAGTTAAGCCCATATCGGGTGAACCGACTTATGTTGTAACTCGACCTCGAGGTGGACTCTGAGACCTAGCCCGTTATATAAGGGCTGGGAGAAGCCACCGAGAGAGGACAGATCCGATAAGAGCAAATACGTTGTAACCCTAGTTTCACATATTGTAATCTCGGTGATTTGCCCTTGATAATAATACTCGTGCTTAGTTTGGCTAACCGGTTTGTTGATTCGTCACTGTCCTCCTTCCTGAAACCCAAGTCATCATCATGGGCATTCACGAAGTTAACCCATTGTCAACAACAACGTCCAAAATTCAGCAACTCCTAATATTATCACAACACATCTAAATGGGTAAAACTTGGTAATTTACTAGAAAATCCAGAGAGAAAACCAAAAAGAGACTCTCTTGCAACTGCAAGAGTGCAAAAGAAAAACCAAAAACAAAAACAACTCGGGTTGCTTCCCGTAAAGTTCTTTTTTATAGCCATATACCTCGGCTTTACATACCTTTTTAGTAGGGTCAATGATCTTGTATGAGTAATGCTTCTTGATTACCCCTTCTCCTTCTTAGAATTAATATATGACAATAAAATGATAGGATCCCATGGTGGTCTCATACCAATAAACATCTTCAACACTTTAAAGCATATTAGTACACACATAAAGTATGCAACAAGTAATAATGTATCTTAGAAAATTGTGGCATATAAAGAGGATCATTAAGTTTATTAAGGAATTCATTAAAATGATTTTCTCTTTCCAAATAATTATTAGTACCACTTTCAATCATGACATAATGGTTGCAATAAGATTTTCTATAGGCATAAGATAGTTGCAAACCACACAAGTATTTTTCAACATAAACATATTTCTCTTCTATTGTGTAAATAGGAAATTTGAAGAATAATATGGGACTCTCATGGATGAGAGCATCATCACAACCAACATGTTTATCATTTTCATCCTCACATAACATAGTATCTATTTCTAAGCATGGAGGGTTATCAAGCAAAAATAGGCCATCATCTAGAGCATATTTAGTTTCAGAGTTATCATCACATGTTGGTGGTGAAGGTGGAAGATCCCACTCTTCCCTAAGCTTAGATGGAACTATGGCTTCTTCATTTTTCTTCTTTATGTAATAAACTAGTGCTTTCTTGGGTTGTGGTGTTCCTCTCATTATAGTCAACAACATAGATATTATCAGTGAAGTCGGCTTTGCAAAGATCGAAGATAATAGTAATCAAAATTTTAGATTTAGAAACTACATGGCAGGTTTCATGTTCATTGATGAAGGTGTATTATTCATAGGCGGCTGCCTTATAGGTAAAAATTGCTCTACTTCTTTCATCCCTAAATGACCATAATCACCTCTATTGTAAGATGCAGTAACATGTTCTTCATGGAACTGGCATTGAAATTAGAAGTGTCTAAAATATAGTTTGGAGCAACAATTGTCCTCATCATAATAGTCAAGCAACTCAATAGCAATTTTATTTAGAAGTCTTAAGAAACTTTCTAGTCGTTTCACTTCATCTGATTCTCTATATCTCATAGCTATCATAGCATTTTTATAGTACTCTTCGAAGGTGTCCTTTTTATCTAGAATAGTAGCCATACCAGGAATATTTTCGATATTTTCCATTTTTTCAATTTTATGGGTTTTTGTGTTTCAAAGAAAACTAAAAATACTAATAAATAATATAAAGGAAATAACTTTGAAAATCTAAAGGAGAAAGGAAAGCTCACAGTGGTGCAAGTGTTGATGATGCTAGAAGATGTGCTCACTCAAACATAATGAAGATGTAGTTGTGATGTATGTCTCTATTGCAATTCCACGGCGCCAAACAATCCTCTAGAACTTGCCTTGATAATTGACTTGTGTTACACCAAGAAACAATCACTATCATGTAGCTCTATTGCAACTCCCGGCAGTGGCCCCAGAAAATATTCTTGATGGCAACAATTCTGTATGTACCAACTCGTTGGGACTCCAAGTGCAGAGTGTTGTAGTAAGCGTCTTTTCCCGACAAAGGTGACTCGAGGGTTCATATCGAACTCTCGGGAAGTTGGCTATAGGCTGAATTCTTCTTCTCCTCTTCTAGCAACCAGCAAAGCAATTTTTTTGTCTTGTGTCCCCAACTCCACCGTGTGGTTGTCAAGAACAAGGTTTCGTATTAATAATATGAAAATTAAAGTAAACTAAAACTATAAACTAAGCAAGCGAGATGAAATAAATAAAGAGATGGTGGTTTTTGGGTTTTGTGTGTTTGCAAGTGAAGAAAGTATTTTTTTTAGTATTTTTGGATTAATAAATTGCAGAAAATATAAAGTGTGGTAATCATGTTGGAAAGGTGTTTCCACTGATTTAAAATAGACTAGGGTTCCATGTGTTCACTTGTATACTCTCTTTTTTAGTTGTAGTAGACACAAACAATTCATCAAAGACATAATATTGGTGGAACTTCAACATGTGTTTGATAAGAATTCATATGGGCATCACGTCCTAACATAGAGATGATGCAACACATCTCTCTTATATATACTCCCCAAGAAATATAAAACTCCAAACAATCTTGAATTAAGAATCAACAGAGTATAGCCTTAAGTAATTTGACATGATGTTTGAATCATAAATATGCTACCTTAACGAACATAATTATCTAACTGTCACAAGATAATTATAGCACATGAATTCACGTTATTCCTAGTGAGGCAACAAAAAAGGTAAATACCATAATAGACCTTGAATTTGTTGTTAGTATTCAATCACTACCACCATCCTACTCCATCTAATGCACACTTCTCCCCACACATGCTCTTGCATACAAGTTGGATCAGAACAAGTACTTAAGAATGGGGTACATATGCATCTATTAATACATCTTACACATAATAGGTTCCAATCTCATATATCAAATCATCAAATAAAGATCCACCACACATGGATTACATATATGATCATAATCATGTTGGAAAGCTCATATGGTACTAGATCTATGAAGAACAAGAGAGGAATAGATCAAGCTACTGCCACAAAACCATTGTCCAAAGGTGGAGTACTCCCTCTTCCTCATGATGATGATGGTGGAGATGTTGGAGAAGGTAGCAATCCCTCTGGCATCAGCTCCAACGGAGTTTCCCCCTCCAATCTTCGCTGGTTCTGGATCTATTTTGGTGTTCCGGTGTTTCCGCGGCGCTCTCTTCGAGGAATTCTCAGGAAGTCCTTTATATATAGGTTTTTAGGTCATACAGAGTCTGTGGACGCAAGAATCAAGCGCATCAGACGGTCGAGGAGGGAAAGAGGTAGGGTGTCCCCCCTTACTGGGCGCGCCACTTGGCCTCTTTTGGCCCTCCTGGCCCATCTCGTGTGGTCCAAGTACTCCAAATGATTTTCTTGATGAAATATTTACATTACAAAAGTTGTAGCTCCATTTGAATTCGGTTAGCTCCGTGAAAGTTAAAAATACAAAAAACATAGTTTTCCTGTCGTGCAGAGTTATAACCAAAATAAAGGGGATCATTGGTAAATCCCCAAAAATCAATATAAAATATGGATATAGCATCATGTATGTTGAAAATATGTGGGAATATATGTCAACAAAGTACAAAGTTCATGCATGCATTTTACATGCATCACCATCAACAAAATGTCTCCGTTGAAAGAAAACATCGTCATATAGTTGAAGTAGGTCTCGCTTTGCTCGCTAATGAATCTAAGCCACTAAATTATTGGGATGAAGCATTTCTCATGGCCACTTTTCTCATAAACTTGCGCCCTAGCAAAGTCATTAATCTTGAAACTCATGATGATCGCCTTCTTCATGTTACACCAAATTATGATGCTCCTGGATAGGGCCGCCAAGGCCGTTGCTGGCGTGATATTTCCTGGAGCCGAAGTTCTTGGGCTTGATGTGTTTGAACTAGGGAGGCAAAGGAACCCTCTGGAATCGACGATGAAGTGAACACCACCGAAAGTAGTATCGATGTTGCCGCGAGGTTCCGCGGAGATTGAACGCGACGCCTCGGCGTGCGACACGAACTCGAATGATCCGCAGCGAACCGAATCCCTCCGTTCTGGCGGTGTTGGTGACTCCAGCGTGAACGCTGCAGACGTGACTGGTGCTGCCAATGACCTGCCTCTGCCGAGAGATTTCCACAGACGGCGCCTGACGAGGGTGCTCCTCGACAATGCCCTCCGATTGGGGCTTAGGGTTGATGGAATCTGTACACGAGACATCGGTTAACCGACAAGCGGGGAGAGCAATTTACCCAGGTTCGGGGCCCTCGATGAGGTAACACCCCTACGTCCTGCCTGTCTGATCTTGATTATGAAAATATCGGGTTACAATGGGGTGCCGAAGGTTTCGGCTGTGTTCTCGTCGAGAGGCTAAGTGCTACGGCGACCTAGCTCCGGACTTGTGGTGGCTAAAGTTGCTAAGATTGATTGTGTCCCTCGGCAGCCCCTCTCCTGGCCCTTATAAAGGGGGCCAGGTCCCAAGAGGTCTACACGAGTACGACTAGGTTTACAAGAGACCTAGTTCTAAACTTTCCTTGTTTGATTGATCTTCATCTTGGTCTTCAAGGAATCTTCTTCGGCACCGACCTAGTGGCCCACCTCGCCATCGGTTGTCTTCATGGGACTCCAGTTGGGCTATACGGGATAGGACAATACCAGTTACCAAAGGGTAATGCCCACGTCAACCTCAGTCTGATCATCAGTTTGGGGATGACAAGTAGTACTGAAAAGTAGCTTTGTCCCCAGCTTTCCACAAAGTGTCTTCCAGAAGTAGCTCATAAACTTCACGTCACGATCAGAAACAATAGTCTTTGGGACTCCATGTAGATGTACAATCTCCCAGAAAAACATGTTAGCAATATGCGACGCATCGTCGCTTTTCTGGCAGGCAATAAAATGTGACATCTTAGAGAATCTATCCACTAGCTCAAATATAGAATCATGGCCTCTCTTAGTACGCGACAAACCCAACACAAAATCCAAACTAATGTCTTCCCATGGTGTAGTAGGCGCCGGTAAAGGAGTATACAAACCGTGAGGCTTCATCTTGGACTTGGACTTGTTGCAAGTAATGCACCTCTTCACATATTTGTCCACATCCCGCCTCATCTTTGGCCAATAAAAATGGTCAGCTAGCATGAGTAGCGTCTTCTCACGCCCAAAGTGACCCATCAAACCTCCAGCATGAGATTCCTGCAATAAGAGCAAACGCACAGACGATTCTGGAACACATAGTTTATTAGCTCTAAACAAAAACCCATCATGTATGTGATATTTTTCCCATGCTTTACCAATAGCACACAAGCGATATGGTTCAGCAAAATCATGATCAGTAGCATACAAATCACATAGTATCTCTAATCCAGGAATTTTAACATCAAGTTGAGTTAAAAGCATGTTCTTCCTAGATAGAGCATCAACAACAATATTATCTTTTCCTTCTTATGCTTAATAATGTATGGAAAAGACTCAATGAACTCAACCCACTTAGCAAGATGCCTATGCAAGTTAGATTGAGCTCTCAGATATTTCAAAGCTTCATGATCAGAATGTATGATAAATTCTTTTGGCCACAAATAATGTTGCGAAACCTCAAGAACTCTAATTAAAGCATACAATTCTTTATCATATATAGGATAGTTCAACTTAGCACCAGAAAGTTTCTCAGAAAAATATGCAATTGGGCGACCCTCTTGCATCAACACACCACCAATTCCAATACCACTAGCATCACATTCAATCTCAAATTGCTTATTGAAATCGGGAAGTGCAAGCAACGGTGCAGAAGTTAACAATCTTTTCAGTTCATCAAAAGCATGATCTTGGGCTGCCCCACTCAAATACAACACCCTTTTTAGTCAATTCATTCAAAGGTGCAGCAACAGTACTAAAATTGGGCACAAATCTTCTATAAAACCTAGCAAGACCATGAAAACTTCTTACTTGAATTGCTTCAATTTTAGACACATCAACTTCTACTCCATGCTTAGAGACAACATAACCCAGAAATATGACCTTATCTTTACAAAATGTGCCCTTCTCAAGATTACCATAGAGTTTACTATCACGCAACACTTGCAAAACATGTTGAATATGTATAGTATGATCAGATTCATTGCGGTTGTAGATTAATATGTCATCAAAGTACACAACCACAAACTTGCCAATAAAATCACGCAAAACATGGTTCATCAGTCTCATGAAAGTGCTAGGTGCATTAGTTAAACCAAAAGGCATCACTAACCACTCATATAAACCAAATTTTTTTTTAAAGGTTGTTTTCCATTCATCCCCCTCTTTCATCCTAATTTGATGATAACCACTACACAAATCAATTTTAGAGAAAACAGCAGCACCACTCAATTCATCTAGCATATCCTCTAAACGGGGAATAGGATGACAATGTCGAATAGTAATGTTGTTTATCGCTCTACAATCTACACACATACGCCATGTACCATCTTTCTTAGGAAGTAGAATAACAGGAACAGCACAAGGACTAAGGCTTATGCGGATTTAACCTTTGACGTGTAGCGCTTGTACTTGCTTCTGTATCTCCTTTGTCTCTTCGGGGTTCATCCTATATGGCGTCCTATTGGGCAGCGAAGCTCCGGGGATCAAATCAATTTGATGCTTAATACCACGCAATGGTGGCAATCCTACTGGCACCTCCTCCGGAAACACATCGGTGAATTCCTGCAAAACACTAGAAACACCAAGAGAAATAGGGGTCATGTCGTTAGAAACCAAAACCTCACCCTTGTACATGAGCACAAGAGGCATGGATGTAGGATCCTCACTAAATTCTCTCATGTCCTCTTTGGTGGCTAATAAGACTAAGGAATTCACTCTCTCACATTTCGTTATATCACTCACGACATTACAATTCTCTCGCCTATCTACTGGAGCATCCCCCAAGTTTACTTCAACTTTCTGACAAGACTCATTGACAATTTGTTGTGGGGACATAGGCTGTAAGTTGATTTTCTTGCCCTTGAACTCCAATTGATATGTATTGGCGCGGCCATTGTGTTGCACAGAACGGTCATAGAGCCATGGCCGACCCAATAGTAGGTGACACACCGTTATAGGAACCACATCAAAATCAATGGAATCCTTATACGGTCCAATCTCAAAATCAACACGCACCATGTGGTTTACCTTCATCTCACCATTATCACTCAACCACTGAATATAATATGGATGTGGGTACGGTAGATACTTCAACTTTAGCTTGCTACACAACTCCTTGCTTGCTAAATTGCGGCAACTCCCGCCATCAATAATGACCTTGCAAGCCTTGTCATGACCAACTAAAGCCTTTGTTTGGAACAAATTGCAGCGCTAAGTAGATGCACTTGGAAACACATTAAGAGCACGCTGAGACACAACAATAGTGCGAGCTTCAAATGGATAAGCATCTACACCATCACTGTCATAATCATCATCTTCTGGAGCATATGGATCAGCATCATCTCCAGTCTGATACTCATCATTGTCATTAACAAACATGACTTTGCGGTTCGGTCAATCTCTCTTGAAGTGACCCTTTCCACCACATGTATGGCAATTCATATCGCGGTTGCGTGCAGTAGAGATGCTAGAACCACTCGTACTCGTAGCAGGTTCGGGCTTCTTTGTGTTTGGCACATTAGAGACCGGCTTGCTAGACGAAGTAGGAAAAGGTGCGGAGCGCGAAGATGGCGCCGGCGCCGGCGCCGTTGATGGGGGCGCCCTAGGCGTATAGCGCCTAGCTCCCATAGCACGACCTTTGATTTGTGCTTCTTCAGCTAAGTGTGCTTCAGCTTCTCTTGCATGATGTAGCAGCTCATTCTGAAGGGGTTCGTTGCATAGAAAACAAAAATTTTCCTACCGCAAAGCGAATAAAACCAACAGATCTAATCTATGGAACACCCAAGATCCAATCTACTAGATCTAAGCAACGAGATGGAGATGAGACTAACCCTCGAAGATTCCAAAGCCTACGAGATTAATCTCGTTGTTGGTGTAGACGATCGTCCCCGCTGCAATCCGGTAGCACTTCCGTACTCGGTCGCGCGTACGGTGTCGAAGCTCCTTCCTCTCCCGTTCCAGCGGGCAGCGGAGTGTGGTAGATCTCCACGGAATCCCAGCAGCACGATGGCGTGGTGGTGGTGGTGGAGAAGAATTCCTGCAGGGCTTCGCCTAAGCCGGAGCAGGAGAAACTGGGAGGGAGGAGAGGTGGCACTTTAGGGTTTCGTACGGAGCAGCAATGGCCGGCCAAACTACCCCACTATATATAGTCGGAAGGTAGGGTTAGGGTTTCGTGAAACCGGTCTAGGGCCGGCGCCTGGTGGGCCCACACCACACCCGGCGCGGCCAAGGGGGGCCCGCGCCGCCGTGTGGTGTGGCCCACTCCTGGCCTTTCTCCGTCTCCCCTTTGGACTCCGCCCGACAGAAAAATAAGAACTTCTGTTTTTATTTCGTCCAATTCCGAGAATGTTTCCAGCACAACTTTTCTTGAAATACAAAACAGCAAAATTCTTCCAGAACAATTCCGGCTCTCCTCGTGATGTCTTGGATCTATCCGAGACTCCGAACAACATTCGGTCTCCATCTCATATTCCGAATCTACTTATGCGACATCGAACCTTAAGCGCGTCACCCTACGGTTCGTGAACTATGCGAACATGGTCGAGACTCCTCTCCGAGCAATAACCAATAGCGGGATCCGGAGATCCATAATGGCTCCCACATATTCAACGATGACTTAGTGATCGATTGAACCATTTACATACGATGTCAATTCTCTTTGTCTCGCGATATTTTACTTGTCCGAGGTTTGATCATTGGTATCTCCATACCTTGTTCAACCTCGTTACCGACAAGTACTCTTTACTCGTACCGTGGTATGTGATCTCTTATGAACTATTCATATGCTTGCAAGCTAATCAGATGACATTCCACCGAGAGGGCCCAGAGTATATCTATCCGTCATCAGGATGGACAAATCCCACTATTGATCCATATGCCTCAACTCACACTTTCCAAATACTTAATCCCATCTTTATTGCCACCCATTTACGCAATGGCGTTTGATGTAATCAAAGTACCCTTCCGGTGTAAGTGATTTACATGATCTCATGGTCGAAGGATTATGACAACTATGTATTGAAAGCTTATAGCAAATGAACTTAATGACTTGATCTTATGCTACGCTCATTTGGGTGTGTGTCCATTATATCATTCAACCAATGACATAACCTTGTTATTAATAACATCCAATGTTCATGATCACGAAACCATGATCATCTATTAATCAACAAGCTAGTTATACAAGAGGCTTACTAGGGACTTGATGGCGTGTAACTCACACGTTCGTTGGGAACCCCAAGAGGAAGGTATGATGCGCACAGTAGCAAGTTTTCCCTCAGAAAGAAACCAAGGTTTAATCGAACCAGGAGGAGCCAAGAAGCACGTTGAAGGTTGATGGTCGCGAAATGTGATGCGGCGCAACACCAGGGATTCCGGCGCCAACTAGGAACCTGCACAACACAACCAAAGTACTTTGCCCCAACGAACAGTGAGGTTGTCAATCTCACCGGCTTGCTGTAACAAAGGATTAAACGTATCGAGTGGAAGATGTTTGCAAAGAAAACAGTAAAACAAGTAGATTGTATGCTATGGAAAGAATAGGACCGGGGTCCACAGTTCACTAGAGGTGTCTCTCCCATAAGATAAAAGCATGTTGGGTGAACAAATTACAGTCGGGCAATTGACAAATAGAGAAAGGCATAACAATGCATATACATGACATGATAAATATAGTGAGATTTAATCGGGCATTACGACAAAGAACATAGACCGCCATCCAACTGCATCTATGCCTAAAAAGTCCACCTTCAGGTTATCGTCCGAACCCCCTCCAGTATTAAGTTGCAAAGCAACAGACAATTGCATTAAGTATTGTGCGTAATGTAATCAATAACTACATCCTTAGACATAGCATCAATGTTTTATCCCTAGTGGCAACAACACATCACAACCTTAGAACTTTCTGTCACTGTCCCAGGTATCAATGAAGGCATGAACCCACTATCGAGCATAATTACTCCCTCTTGGAGTTAAGAGTAAAAACTTGGCCGAGCCTCTACTAATAACGGAGAGCATGCAAGATCATAAACAACACATGAACAATAGATTGATAATCACCATAATCATAGTACTCTCTATCCATCGGATCCCGACAAACACAACATATAGAATTACATATAGATGATCTTGATCATGTTAGGCAGCTCACAAGATCTAACAATGAAGCACAACAAGGAGAAGACGACCATCTAGCTACTGCTATGGACCCATGGTCCAGGGTGAACTACTCACTCATCACTCCGGAGGCGATCATGGCGATGAAGAGTCCTCCGGGAGATGAATCCCCTCTCCAGGGTGCCGGAGGCGATCTCGAGAATCCCCGAGATGGGATTCGCGGCGGCGGCGTCTGTAAGGTTTTCCGTATCGTGGCTCTCGGTACTGGGGTTTCGCGACGGGAGCTTTAAGTAGGCGGAAGGTCAACGCGAGGGGCCACACGAGGGCCCAGGGGCAGGGCCGCGCGGCCAAGGGCTGGGCCGCGCCGGCCATCCCCCTGGCTGCCTCGTGGCCCCACTTCGTTAGGTCTTCGGTCTTCTGGAAGCTTCGTGCAAAAATAGGACCCTGGGCGAAAGTTTCGTCCAATTCCGAGAATATTTCTTTACTAGGATTTCTGAAACCAAAAACAAGAAAAATGGCTCTTGCATCTTGTTAATAGGTTAGTTCAGAAAATGCATAAATATGACATATAATGTGCATAAAACATGTAGGTATCATCAATAAAGTAGCATGGAACATAAGAAATTATCGATACGTTGGAGACGTATCAGCATCAAGCTTAGTTCTGCTCGTCCCGAGAGGTAAAACGATAACAAAGATAATTTCTGAAGTGACATGCCATAATAATCTTGATCATACTATTTGTAAACATATGTAATGAATGCAGCGATCAAAGCAAAGGTAATGACATGAGTAAACAACTGAATCATATAGCAAAGACTTTTCATGAATAGTACTTCAAGACAAGCATCAATAAGTCTTGCATAAGAGTTAACTCGTAAAGCAATAAATCAAAGTAAAGGTGTTGAAGCAACACATAAGAAGATTAAGTTTCAGCGGTTGCTTTCAACTTGTAACATGTATATCTCATGGATATTGTCAACATAAAGTAATATAACAAGTGCAATATGCAAGTATGTAGGAATTAATGCAGTTCACACAAGTGTTTGCTTCTTAAGGTGGAAGGAGATAGGTAAACTGACTCAACAATAAAAGTAAAAGAATGGTCCTTCGCAGAGGAAAGCATCGATTGCTGTATTTGTGCTAGAGCTTTATTTTGAAAACATGAAACAATTTTGTCAACGGTAGTAATAAAGCATATGAGTTATGAAAATTATATCTTACAAGTTGCAAGCCTCACGCATAGTATACTAATAGTGCCCGCACCTCGTCCTACTTAACTTGGACTACCGGATCTTTGCATGCCATGTTTCAACCAAGTGTCACAAAGGGGTACCTCCATGCCGCCTGTACAAAGGTCCAAGGAGAATGCTCGCATTTCGGATTTCTCGCTTTTGATTATTCTCAACTTAGACATCCATACCGGGACAACATGGACAACAGATAATGGACTCCTCTTTAATGCATAAGCATGTAGCAAAGTTATTATTCTCATATGAGATTGAGGATATATGTCCAAAACTGAAACTTCCACCATGATTCATGGCTTTAGTTAGCGGCCCAATGTTCTTCTCTAACAATTTTGCATGCTCCAACCACTAAAATGATAGACCTTCAGACAAGACGGACATGCATAGCAACTCACATGATATTCAACAATAGTTGATGGCGTTCCCCGAAACATGGTTATCGCACAACAAGCAACTTAATAAAATATAAAGTGCATAAGTACATATTCAATACTACGATAGTTTTTAAGGCTATTTTGTCCCATGAGCTATATATTGCAAAGGTGAATGATGGAATTTTAAAGGTAGCACTCAAGCAATTTACTTTGGAATGGCGGGTAAATACCATGTAGTAGGTAGGTATGGTGGACACAAATGGCATAGTGGTTGGCTCAAGGATTTTGGGTGCATGAGAAGTATTCCCTCTCGATACAAGGTTTAGGCTAGCAAGGTTATTTGAAGCAAACTCAAGGATGAACAAGTGCAGCAAAACTCACATAAAAGACATATTGTAAACATTATAAGACTCTACACTGTCTTCCTTGTTGTTCAAAACTCAATACTAGATATTATCTAGACCTTAGAGAAACCAAATATGCAAATCAAATTTTAGCAAGCTCTATGTATTTCTTCATTAATGGGTGCAAAGCATATGATGCAAGAGCTTAAACATGAGCACAACAATTGCCAAGTATCACATTTTTAGAATTACTACATGTAGCATTTTCCAATTCCAACCATATAACAAATTAACGAAGAAGAAACTTCGCCTTGAACATTATGAGTAAAGCCTAAGGACACATGTGTCCATATGCAACAGCGGAGCGTGTCTCTCTCCCACAAAGTGAATGCTAGGATCCATCTTATTCAAACAAAAACAAAAACGAAAACAAACCGACGCTCCAAGTAAAGAACACGGATGTGACTGAATAAAAATATAGTTTCAGGGGAGGAACCTGATGATGTTGTCGATGAAGAAGGGGATGCCTTGGGCATCCCCAAGCTTAGACGCTTGAGTCTTCTTAAAATATGCAGGGATGAACCAGGGGGCATCCCCAAGCTTAGAGCTTTCACTCCTCTTGATCTTAGTATATCATTCTCCTCTCTTGACCCTTGAAAACTTCCTTCACACCAAACTTCAAGCAAACTCATTAAAGGGTTAGTGCATCATTAATAATTCACACATTCAGAGGTGACACAATCATTATTTTCACTTCTGGACATTGCATAATGCTACTGGACATTAATGGATCAAAGAAATAAATCCAACATAGCAAAAGAGGCAATGCGAAATAAAAGGCAGAATCTGTCAAAAACAGAACAGTCCGTAAAGACGAATTTATAAATGGCACCAGACTTGCTCAAATGGAAAAACTCAAAACTAATGAAAGTTGCGTACATATCTGAGGATCACGCTCGTAAATTGGCAGATTTTTTCGAATTTTCTACAGAGAATTATGCCCAGATTCGTGACAGACAGCAATGCTGTTTCTGCGCAGCGATCCCAAATATAATACCAACTTTGACATAGAAACTTTACTTGGCACAAAAACATGATAAGGAGAGGTTGCTACAGTAGTAAACAACTTCCAAGACTCAATAAAACAAAAAATTGCTGTAGGTAAAAACATGGGTTGTCTCCCATAAGCGCTTTTCTTTAACGCCTTTCAGCTAGGCGCAGAAAGTGCAAATCAAGTAACATCGAGAGTAGAAGCATCAACATCATAGCTTGTTCTAATAATAGAATCAAAAGGCAACTTCATTCTCTTTATAGGGAAGTGTTCCATACCTTTCTTGAGAGGAAATTGATATTTAATATTACCTTCCCTCATATCAATAACAGCACCAACGGTTCGAAGAAAAGGTCTTCCCAACACAATTGGACAAGATGCATTGCATTCGATATCCAAGACAACAAAATCAACGGGGACAAGGTTATTGTTAACCGTAATATGCACATTATCAATCCTCCCCAAAGGTTTCTTTTTGACATTATCAGCAAGATTAACATCCAAATAACAATTCTTCAATGGTGGCAAGTCAAGCATATCATAAATCTTTTTAGGCATAACAGAAATACTTGCACCAAGATCACATAAAGCATTACATTCAAAGTCATTGAATTTCATTTTAATGATGGGCTCCCAACCATCTTCTAACTTTCTAGGAATAGAAGTTTCAAGTTTTAGTTTCTCTTCTCTAGCTTTTATGAGAGCATTTGTAATATGTTTTGTAAAGGCTAAATTTATAGCACTAGCATTAGGACTTTTAGCAAGTTTTTGTAAGAACTTTATAACTTCAGAGATGTGGCAATCATCAAAATCTAAATCATTATGAGCCACAGCAATGGGATCATTATTCCCAAGGTTGGAAAAAATTTCAGCAGTTTTATCACAAGCAGTTTCAGCAGTTTTAGCAATTTCAGGCAGTTTTGTACGCTTTGCACTAGGAGTAGAAACATTGCCAACACCAATTATATTACCATTGATAGTAGGAGGTGCAGCAACATGTGAAGAATTAGCATTACTAGTGGTGGTAATAGTCCAAACTTTAGCTACATTATTCTCTTTAGCTAGTTTTTCATTTTCTTCTCTATCCCACCTAGCACGCAACTCAGCCATTAATCTTATATTCTCATTAATTCTAACTTGGATGGCATTTGCTGTAGTAGTAATCTTATTATCAAGATCATTATTAGGCATAACTTTCAACTTTAAAAGATTAACATCAGAGGCAAGCCTATCAACTCTAGAAGCGATAGTATCAATTTTATCAAGCTTTTCCTCAACAGATTTGTTAAAAGCAGTTTGTGTACTAATAAATTCTTTAAGCATGGCTTCAAGACCAGAGGGTACACTTCTATTATTGTTGTAAGAATTCCCATAAGAATTACCATAACCATTACCATTAGCAGAAGGATATGGCCTATAGTTATTACCAGTTGTTCCTATAAGCATTGTTGTTGAAATTATTATTTTTAATGAAATTCACATCAACATTTTCTTCTTGAGCAACCAATGAAGCTAAAGGAACATTATTTGGATCAACATTAGATCTACCATTCACAAGCATAGACATAATCACATCAATCTTATCACTCAAGGAAGAGGTTTCTTCAACAGAATTTACCTTCTTACCTTGTGGAGCTCTTTCCGTGTGCCATTCAGAGTAATTTATCATCATATCATCAAGAAGTTTTGTAGCCGCCCCAATGTGATGGACATAAAGGTACCTCCAGCAGCTGAATCCAATAAATTCCGCGAAGAAAAATTTAGTCCTGCATAGAAGGTTTGGATGATCATCCAAGTAGTCAGTCCATGGGTTGGGCAATTCTTTACCAAAGTTTTCATTCTCTCCCATGCTTGAGCAACATGTTCAGTATCTAATTGTTTAAAATTCATTATGCTACTTCTCAAAGAAATAATTTTAGCGGGAGGATAATATCTACCAATAAAAGCATCCTTGCATTTAGTCCATGAATCAATACTATTCTTAGGCAAAGATAGCAACCAATCTTTAGCTCTTCCTCTTAATGAGAAAGGAAACACTTTCAATTTAATAATATCACCATCTACATCTTTATACTTTTGCATTTCACAAAGTTCAACAAAATTATTGAGATGGGCAGCAGCATCATCTAACACCAGAAAATTGATCTCTCATGACAAGATTTAGTAAAGCAGGTTTAATTTCAAAGAATTCTGCTGTAGTAGCAGGTGGAGCAATAGGTGTGCATAGGAAATCATTATTATTTGCATTTGTGAAGTCACACAACTTAGTATTTTCAGGAGTATTCATTTTAGCAACGGTAAATAAAACAAACTAGATAAAGTAAATGCGAGTAACTAATTTTTTTGTGTTTTTGATATAGCAAACAAGATAGCAAATAAAGTAAAACTAGCAACTAATTTTTTTGTGTTTTGATTTAGTGCAGCAAAAAAAGTAGTAAATAAAATAAAGCAAGACAAAAACAAAGTAAAGAGATTGAGAAGTGGAGACTCCCCTTGCAGCGTGTCTTGATCTCCCGGCAACGGCGCAGAAAAGAGCTGTTGCGTGGAGGCAATTCTGTGGTGTAACTTTTCTTCAGGTCCCCGGCAACGCCAGAAAAGAGCTTGATGGCGTGTAACTCACACGTTCGTTGGGAACCCCAAGAGGAAGGTATGATGCGCACAGTAGCAAGTTTTCCCTCAGAAAGAAACCAAGGTTTAATCGAACCAGGAGGAGCCAAGAAGCACGTTGAAGGTTGATGGTCGCGAAATGTGATGCGGCGCAACACCAGGGATTCCGGCGCCAACTAGGAACCTGCACAACACAACCAAAGTACTTTGCCCCAAAAAGTGAGGTTGTCAATCTCACCGGCTTGCTGTAACAAAGGATTAAACGTATCGAGTGGAAGATGTTTGCAAAGAAAACAGTAAAACAAGTAGATTGTATGCTATGGAAAGAATAGGACCGGGGTCCACAGTTCACTAGAGGTGTCTCTCCCATAAGATAAAAGCATGTTGGGTGAACAAATTACAGTCGGGCAATTGACAAATAGAGAAAGGCATAACAATGCATATACATGACATGATAAATATAGTGAGATTTAATCCGGGCATTACGACAAAGAACATAGACCGCCATCCAACTGCATCTATGCCTAAAAAGTCCACCTTCAGGTTATCGTCCGAACCCCCTCCAGTATTAAGTTGCAAAGCAACAGACAATTGCATTAAGTATTGTGCGTAATGTAATCAATAACTACATCCTTAGACATAGCATCAATGTTTTATCCCTAGTGGCAACGCACATCACAACCTTAGAACTTTCTGTCACTGTCCCAGGTATCAATGAAGGCATGAACCCACTATCGAGCATAATTACTCCCTCTTGGAGTTAAGAGTAAAAACTTGGCCGAGCCTCTACTAATAACGGAGAGCATGCAAGATCATAAACAACACATGAACAATAGATTGATAATCACCATAATCATAGTACTCTCTATCCATCGGATCCCGACAAACACAACATATAGAATTACATATAGATGATCTTGATCATGTTAGGCAGCTCACAAGATCTAACAATGAAGCACAACAAGGAGAAGACGACCATCTAGCTACTGCTATGGACCCATGGTCCAGGGGTGAACTACTCACTCATCACTCCGGAGCGATCATGGCGATGAAGAGTCCTCCGGAGATGAATCCCTCTCCGGCAGGTGCCGGAGCGATCTCCGAATCCCCGAGATGGGATTCGCGGCGGCGCGTCTCTGTAAGGTTTTCCGTATCGTGGCTCTTACTGGGGGTTTCGCGACGGGAGCTTTAAGTAGGCGGAAGGTCAACGAGGGGCCACACGAGGGGGGGCAGGGCCGCGCGGCCAAGGGCTGGGCGCGCCGCCACCCCTGGCTGCCTCGTGGCCCCACTTCGTTAGGTCTTCGGTCTTCTGGAAGCTTCGTGCAAAAATAGGACCCTGGGCGAAAGTTTCGTCCAATTCCGAGAATATTTCTTTACTAGGATTTCTGAAACCAAAAACAGCAGAAAACAGAACTGGCTCTTCGGCATCTTGTTAATAGGTTAGTTCCAGAAAATGCATAAATATGACATATAATGTGCATAAAACATGTAGGTATCATCAATAAAGTAGCATGGAACATAAGAAATTATCGATACGTTGGAGACGTATCAGGACTCCTTGTTGTTTACATAACACACATGTATCAATGTTTCGGTTAATACAATTATAGCATGGTATATAAACATTTATCATAAACACAAAGATATTATAATAACCACTTTATTATTGCCTCTTGGGCATATCTCCAACAGTCTCCCACTTGCACTAGAGTCAATAATCTAGATTACATTGTAAGGTACCTAACACCCATGGCATTTTGGTGTTGGTCATGCTTTGCCCTTGGGAGAGCTTTAGTCAACGGATCTGCAACATTCAGATCCGTGTGTACTTTGCAAATCTCTACTTCACCATCTTCGATGTACTCGCGAATGAAAACGCAGCTTGATATGCTTCATCTTCTTGTGTGACCTTGGTTCCTTTGCATTGGCGATGGCACCCGTGTTGTCACAATAAATGACTAGCGGGTCCAATGCACTAGGAACCACACCAAGCTCAACAATGAACCTCTTCATCCATACCGCTTCCTATGAAGCCTCTGAAGCCGCTATATATTCAGATTCTGTTGAAGATTTCGCCACCCACTGCTTGGAACTGCTCCAGCTTACTGCCGCACCATTCAATATAAACACGTACCCAGACTGAGACTTAGAGTCATCGGGTCGGTGTTCCAACTTGCATCGGTGTAACTGGTTACAACGAGCTCTTGGTCACCGCCATAACAAAGAAACATATCCTTAGTCCTTTTCAAGTACTTCAGGATATTCTTGACCGTTGTCCAGTGTTCCATCCCTGGATCACTTTGATATCTGCTGGTCAAACTAACATCATGTGCGATATCCGGTCTAGTACACAGCATGGCGTACATGATAGAGCCTACTGCCGAAGCATAGGGGATCTTGCTCATCCTTTCTCTTTCATCTGCCGTAGCCGGACCTTGAGTCTTACTCAAGACCTTACCTGGCAACATAGGCAAGAACCCTTTCATGCTTTCATCCATTCTAAACTTCTTTAGAATCTTGTCCAGATATGTACTTTGTGAAAGGCCTATTAGGCGTCTTGATCTATCTCTATAAATCTTGATGCCTAAAATGTATGCTGCTTCACCAAGGTCTTTCATTGAAAAAGACTTATTCAAATAACCTTTAACGCTGCTTAATAGTTCTATATCATTCCCAATCAATAATATGTCATCTACATATAATATCAGGAACGCTACAGAGCTCCCACTCACTTTCTTGTAAATACAGGCCTCACCATGAGTCCGTATAAAACCAAAATCTTTGATCACTCTATCAAAGCGTAGGTTCCAACTCCGGGATGCTTGCTTCAGTCCATAAATGGAACGCTGAAGTTTGCATACCTTGTCAGCATTTTTAGGATCGACAAAACCCTTGGGTTGTACCATATACAACTCTTCCTCAATGTCACCATTAAGGAACGCCGTTTTGACATCCATCTGCCAAATCTCATAATCGAAAAATGCAGCTATTGCTAACAAAATCCTCACAGACTTTAGCTTCGCTACAGGTGAGAAAGTCTCATCGTAGTCAACTCCTTGAATTTGTCGGAAACCCTTTGCGACAAGTCGAGCTTTATAGACAGTAATATTACCATCAGCATCTGTTTTTCTCTTGAAGATCCATTTATTCTCGACAGCCTTGCGGCTATCAGGTAAGTCTACCAAAGTCCATACTTTGTTATCATACATGGATCCCATTTCGGATTTCATGGCTTCTTGCCATTTGTTGGAATCGGGCTCATCATCGCTTCTTCATACGTCGCAGGGTCCTCATCATTGTCGTCCACAATCATGACATTTAGACAGGATCATACCAATCGGGAGTGGTACGTTCCCTCGTCGATCTGCGAGGTTCAGTAGCTTCCTCGTTCGAAGTTTCATGATCTTCATCATTTGCTTCCTCTCCTATCGGTGCAGGCTGCACAGGAATTTCTTCCGGCACTGCGCTACTCTGATCTATGAGAGAAGGTTCATCAACCTCGTCGAGTTCTACTTTTCTTCCAGTCACTTCTTTAGTGAGAAACTCCTTCTCAAGAAAGGATCCGTTCTTGGCAACAAAGATTTTGCCTTCGGATCTGTGATAGAAAGTATACCCAATTGTTTCTTTAGGGTATCCTATGAAGACGCATTTCTCCGCTTTGGGTTCTAGCTTGTCAGGTTGTAACTTCTTTACATAAGCATCGCAACCCCAAACTTTAAGGAACGACAGCTTAGGTTTCTTCCCAAACCATAATTCATACGGTGTCATTTCAACGGATTTAGATGGTGCCCTATTTAAAGTGAATGCGGCTGTCTCTAAAGCATAACCCCAAAACGATAGTGGCAAATCGGTAAGAGACATCATAGAACGAACCATATCTAAGAGAGTTCGATTACGACGTTCGGACACACCATTGCGCTGTGGTGTTCCCGGCGGTGTCAACTGTGAAAGTATTCCGCATTTCTTTAAATGCATGCCAAACTCATAACTCAGATATTCGCCTCCGCGATCAGAACGCAGAAACTTAATCTTCTTGTTACGTTGATTTTCTACTTCACTTTGGAATTCCTTGAACTTCTCAAAAGTCTCGGACTTGTGTTTCATAAAGTAAATATACCCATATCTACTCAGATCATCCGTGAAGGTTAGAACATAACGATAACCACCGCGCGATGCTACGCTCATTGGTCCGCACACATCGGTATGTATGATTTCCAACAAGTCTGTAGCTCGCTCCATTGTACCAGAAAATGGAGTCTTAGTCATTTTTCCCATTAGACATGATTCACATCTGTCAAGTGACTCAAAGTCAAGTGACTCAAGAAGTCCATCGGAATGGAGTTTCTTCATGCGCTTCACTCCAATATGACCAAGACGACAGTGCCACATATAAGTAGAATTATCATTCAATTTAATTCGCTTAGCATCAATGTTATGAACATGTGTATCACTACTATCGAGATTTAACAAGAATAAACCATTCATCTCAGGTGCATGGCCATAAAAGACATTACTCATATAAATCGAACAACCATTATTCTCAGACTTAAACGAATAACCGTCTTGCATCAAACAAGATCCAGATATAATGTTCATGCTCAACGCAGGAACCAAATAACAATTATTAAGGTTTAAAACTAATCCCGAAGGTAGATGTAGAGGGAGCGTGCCGACGGCGATCACATCGACCTTGGATCCATTTCCAACGCGCATCGTCACCTCGTCCCTCGCCAGGCTTCGTTTATTCCGCAGTTCCTGTTTCGAGTTACAAATGTGAGCAACCGAACCAGTATCAAATACCCAGGCACTACTACGAGAACCAGTAAGATAGACATCTATAACATGTATATCAAATATACCTTTCTTTTGGCGTGGCCGCTCTTGATCGGCCAAGTATTTGGTGCGTTCCGCTTCCAATGCCCCTTCCCAGCAGTAGTAGCACATAGTCTCAGGCTTAGGACCAGCCTTAGGCTTCTCGGGAGGCGCTGCAACTTTCTTGCCGCCCTTCTTGAAGTTGCCCTTGTTAGGCTTGCCCTGCTTGAAACTGGTGGTCTTGTTGACCATCAACACTTGGTTCTCCTTCTTTATTTTCAGACTTCAGCATGGAGAAGAGTTCAGGTAACTCTTTGTTCATGTTCTGCATGTTGTAGTTCATCACGAAGTTCTTGTAACTTGGTGGCAGTGATTGGAGGACACGATGAATACCCAGCTTGTTAGGGATCACAATCCCCAAGTCACTGAGTTTCTTCGCATGTCCGGACATGGCGAACATGTGCTCACTACGGAGCTGCCCTCTTCCATCATGCAGTTAAAGAACTGTTTCGAGGCCTCATAGCTCTCCACGGCCGCATGAGTTTCAAAGATAAGTTTGAGCTCACACATCATATCATAAGGGTCGTGGTGCTCAAAACGCTTTTGGAGCTCGCCTCTAAACTGCACAGGATGGCACACTGAACCGGAGTACCGAGTTACCCGAGTCTCATAAACATTCTTTATGTCCTCGGATACTGCAGGAGGTGGTGGGGAACCTAGCGGTGCTTCGAGCACATATGGCAGGCTTACGCCAGCGAGGAAAATCCTCACATGACGGAACCAGTCAGTGAAGTTGCTACCATTGCCCTTAAGCTTTTCTTTCTCTAGGAACTGATTAAAATTGATGGAGGGCGCCATGATCTACAACATATTTGCAAAGAGTTTAGACTAAGTTTATGATAAAATGAGTTCAATTTTAATTCTTAAATTAACTAGGTGAACTCCCACTCAAAACAACATCCCTCGTATTGTCTTAGTGATTACACGAACCAAATCCACTACACCAAGTCCGATCTTCACGAGAAAAGATGTAGTTTCAAAGGCGAACACTCAAAGTGTTCATCATATCATTCATATGATTCATGCTCTACCTTTCGGTATCCCGTGTTCCGAGACCATGTCTGTACATGCTAGGCTCGTCAAGGCAACCTTAGTATCCGCGTGTGCAAATCTGGCTTGCACCCGTTGTATGCACATGTAGAGTCTATCACACCCGATCATCACGAGATGCTTCGAAACGACAAGTCTTAGCAACGGTGCATACTAAGGATGAACACTTTATTATCTTGATATTCAGTGAGAGGGATCATCTTATAATGCTACCGTCGCGATCTAAGCAAGATAAGATGCATAAAGGATTAACATCACATGCAATTCATAATGTGTGATATGATATGGCCTTTCTTCTTGTGCTTTTGATCTCCATCTCCAAAGCACGGACATGATCTCCATCATCACCAGCATGGCGTCAAGGTCAGTGGCGCCGCTTCATGGTTGTCCATCACTTATAGCTACTATAACAACTACTTGAAATAAAGCTATTACATGATGAATAGACACGCAGGTCTTTAACAAAATTAAAAACAACCATTAGGCTCCTGCTGGTTGCCATAATACATCAATGAACATCTCATACATCGAATATAATCATCATCACATTATGGCCATATCACATCACAAAACCTGCAAAAACAAGTTAGACGCCTCTAATTTGGTTTGCATCTTTTACGTGGTTTAGGGTTTTCGAGTAAGATCCAATCTACCTACGAACATGAACCACAACGGTGATACTAGTGTTGACAATAGAAGTGCAAATTACAATCTTCACTATGGTGGGAGAGACAGACACCCGCAAAGCCACTTATGCAATACAAGTTGCATGTCGAGCGTGGAGCAAGTCTCATGAGACGCGGTCATGTAAAGTTAGCCCGGGCCGCTTCATCCCACCATCCCGCAAGAAGCAAAGTACACAAACTAAAGCAACAAAAGCATCACCGCCCACAAACCATTGTGTTCTACTCGTGCAACAGATCTATGCATAGACGTGGCTCTGATACCACTGAAGGGGTTCGTTGCATAGAAAACAAAAATTTTCCTACCGCAAAGTGAATAAAACCAACAGATCTAATCTATGGAACACCCAAGATCCAATCTACTAGATCTAAGCAACGAGATGGAGATGAGACTAACCCTCGAAGATTCCAAAGCCTACGAGATTAATCTCGTTGTTGGTGTAGACGATCGTCCCCGGTGCTGCAATCCGGCAGCACTTCCGTACTCGGTCGCGCGTACGGTGTCGATGAAGCTCCTTCCTCTCCCCGTTCCAGCGGGCAGCGGAGGTGTGGTAGATCTCCACGGAATCCCAGCAGCACGACGGCGTGGTGGTGGTGGAGAAGAATTCCTGCAGGGCTTCGCCTAAGCCGAGAAACTGGGAGGGAGGAGAGGTGGCACTTTAGGGTTTCGTACGGAGCAGCAATGGCCGGCCAAACTACCCCACTATATATAGTCGGAAGGTAGGGTTAGGGTTTCGTGAAACCGATCTAGGGCCGGCGCTGGTGGGCCCACACCACACCCTGGCGCGGCCAAGGGGGCCCGCGCCGCCGTGTGGTGTGGCCCACTCCTGGCCTTTCTCCGTCTCCCCTTTGGACTCCGTCTGCGACGAGAAAAATAAGAACTTCTGTTTTTATTTCGTCCAATTCCGAGAATATTTCCGAACAACTTTTCTTGAAATACAAAACAGCAGAATTCTTCCAGAACAATTCCGGCTCTCCTCGTGATGTCTTGGATCCTATCCGAGACTCCGAACAACATTCGGTCTCCATCTCATATTCCGAATCTACTTATGCGACATTGAACCTTAAGCGCGTCACCCTACGGTTCGTGAACTATGCAGACATGGTCGAGACTCCTCTCCGAGCAATAACCAATAGCGGGATCTGGAGATCCATAATGGCTCCCACATATTCAACGATGACTTAGTGATCGATTGAACCATTTACATACGATGTCAATTCTCTTTGTCTCGCGATATTTTACTTGTCTCCTTCGTCTTTTCCTTAGTGACGCTTTGGATCTACGGTTCACTTTTCTCCTTCGTCTGATTCTTTGGAGTTCTTCCTGGTGGTCTCTTTTTCGTCTGCATCTTTTCCTCTCACGGTTGAGAGTGTTGGTCTGGCGCTTCAATCATGTATTGGTGGTGATCGTCATGGCTTTAAGGTTCTTCAAACTTCTGATCGGCGGTTTCGCTTTTCGGTGGCCTCCAACAAAGTCGGGCACTTTATATATGGTCTGCGAGATCGGGTTTGGCCAGACTTTGTGTGTCATTTTAATTTATATCGTGGAGTTCATCCTTCGATGACTGGCCTACATAATGCTTCTGATCTGTCTTGGTCTTCTTCAGAAGAAATTCTTGAAGTGGCACAGCGCTCTCCAACAGCTTTTCGTCCAAACCTGTCCTTTCTCAAAGCAAGTGCAAAAGACGATCGTTCATCTGAAGCTGAATTGGCCAAGTTTGGGTTTTCTCTTGATCGTGCCGTGGCAGCTCAGCCTTTGCTGGTTCCAGATCCAATCTCGTCTTCTAAAGTTTCAGTCAGAGCTAATTGCAAGGAGGCTTGTACTGTTGCGTTCTCTTTGCCGGACGTGTCTGTTCCGGCGATCACCGGACCTGTGAAACAGCCCAACGTGCTCAAGTTGATGGTGGGTGACGTGGTTTGTTCAATTTTGGAAGACAACGTTGATCAAGGTCACGTTAATTCAGGGCTTTTATCTCGCACATTTATTGGTCACAAATTCAAACGACCGGGTTTTTGGCAGTCTCGCTTCTCGTCTGATCCTAAATTCACGCGTCTGAATTTGGAATGTGTCAGAGACCAGCGACAGGCGGGATATGATGATTTTGAAATTCAGCAGTGTATTGGGCTCTGGGGTCTGCCATCGCCAGATACGATGGAAAAATTGTTGGATTGTCCAGTTGAGAAACAAGTTTTTTGTACAAACTGCTTAAGATCGGGTCATTTTAAACTGGGATGTACCTCGAGAATTCGCTGTCGAATTTGTTCAGGTCTTGGACACTTGGGTCGGTCATGTCCAGCTCGCTGCAGGTTGTGTAGGACCAATGATCATTCCGTCTCTCGCTGCCCACGTAAGAAAGTTTGGAAAGTTAAGGATCAAACTAAGTTGGTGGGAGAGGTACCCGTTTCACATTCCAAGGCACTGATGACTATAAGAGAGCGTATCACAGGTAATCGTCAAGTTTGGGTTAAAAAAGAAAGCAGTCGTTTGATTAATAGTAATAACGGCCTTGCCCACTCCTCTAGTACCGGCTCTGTTTTGCGAGACAAAGATTACTTTGTGCCAATTCATTCCGCAGTGAACTTGGGAGCAGCTGGGTCACCTGTGTCTCAGAATGGTACCCTGTTTGACAGTGGTCTGAATCAAGAGCTGAGCTGGTTCAGAAAATTCTTTGCCTTTCTTCAGTCTAATATTTATCGATGTGTGCCCTTGCTGTGTGATGGAGAGACGGAGGTTACTGTGTTGCCTGATGTGGCTTTTGAGATCGAGTTGGTTGAGGCTAGAGTTATGATGATCCAAGCAGTTCAACTGAGTGTACTATTCTTTGCTGCAATATTCCAACGTTTTCTTTGTACTCACTCCTTACTGGATGCAGCTACTGGTTTCGATCTTAAAAGACTGATGCTTCCCGCCAATGGCTCCTGGGCGATTGCTTTAAGCAGGCTGGAGCTGGATTCTGAGGGACAGTTAACCTGGATACAGATACATGATGTCTCTTCTTTTTTGGACTCCAATGATTTAGGGCCAACCTTTGGGTCCATGTCGTCTGCTGATGGAGCACTTGAGGAGGTTTCTTCTTCGGCGACACAGGTGGGTCGTGCTCGTGGGCGCCCGCGCAAAACTGCTACGCCACAGGTGGAGAGTCAGGTTAAACGCTGTACGCGTAACAACAAGGAGGGATACATGCAGCTAGCTCTTCCGAATGGCCCATCGCAGCGCAAGAAATCCAAAGTGAAAAAAGCTGTTGCTCCCAATGTTCTGCAGATTTCTGAAATGCAGCGTCTGGGTGTGGATCATTGCCAGATTGCACCTGAGGAGCTGACTGAAGAGCGTCTACTACAAAACCGTCAGAAGTAACATTAAGCTTGCCCATTTCGCCTGCTGCAGTTTATGTCGTCACTGTTGAACCACTCGTTTACGTCTGTTTTAAATCGTGATATCGCCTCTGGTTTGAACCGTATGTGGCATGTGTTATGTTGGAATGTTAGAGGGATCAATAGACCTGACAAATGGACACATATCCGTAGCAAAATTGAGGAAAGTAATGCATCTATTGTTTGTCTGCAAGAGACCAAAAGGGATGCTTTTGATGCTAGTTTCATAAAAAAGTTTGCCCCAAAACGTTTTGATAACTTTGCCTTCATACCATCGGATGGGGCTTCTGGGGGTCTACTTGTGCTTTGGGTCAGCAATGTTTTTTCCGGGCAGGTTTTACTAGAAGAAAACTTTGGCATTGTGATCTCATTTTCAAATGTTATATCAGCGGATAACTTCGTTCTAGTTAATGTGTATGGACCGTGTAATGGAGTTGAGCGTGAGAACTTTGTGGCATGGTTGTTTCACTTAGATATCCCTAATGATGCAGATTGGATTTTGCTTGGTGATTTTAACTTCTATCGCTTTGTGGAGAGCCGTAATCAACCGGGAGCCAATTTAAATGACATTGCTACTTTCAATGAAATCATCAGCTATTTAGGTCTGATTGAATTGCCTATCAAGGGACGTTCTTTTACATGGAGCAACATGCAGATGGATCCACTCTTAGTTCAACTTGATTGGTTTTTTACGTCCCATTCGTGGACACTCAAATACCCTAACACAGTAGTCCATCCACTTGCTAAGCCGACCTCAGATCATGTTCCATGTGTTGTATCAGTGGGTACTTCAATTCCGAAGGCAAAAGTATTCCGCTTTGAAAATCACTGGGTTCGGTTGCCAGGATTTCTAGACAAGGTGCAATCTATCTGGGATATACAGTGCCATGGTGATAGTGCTAAGGTTTTATCGGCCAAATTTAAATTGTTAAGGAAAGGGCTGAAACAATGGAGTACCAGTTTCTCTGTGCTGCAAGGATTGATTAATAATTGCAATGAAGTGATCTTGCTCTTAGATGAATATGAAGAAATCCGGCCTTTGCATATTTCTGAATGGAACTTCCGAAATATTGTCAAGAAAAAACTGCAGCATCTCCTTATGTGTAAACAGGATTACTGGAGGAAAAGATGTACCGCACGTTGGGCAAAATTGGGTGATGAAAATACTTCTTTCTTTCATTCAATGGCTACAATTAGATACAGAAAGAACTCTATTGCCTCTCTTCAACGAGATGATGGTTCTGTGGCTGTTGAGCATCACGAGAAAGCTGGGGTTTTGTGGCAATCTTTCCGGGACAGACTTGGGGTGTCTCTCGCCACTACGGATGAACTAGATGTTGCTCAGTTTTTCACTCCTCTGGATGACTTACATGAGCTTTCAGTCCCCTTCACCCATGAGGAAATTGACTATGTGGTTAATCAAATGCCAAGTGACAAATCGCCGGGCCCAGATGGCTTCTCTGGTCTCTTCCTCAAGGTGTGTTGGCCGGTAATCAAATTTGATTTTTATCGGCTATGTCAAGAATTTTGGGAGGGTGCGGTTAATCTCCAGAGTATTAATGACTCGTTTATCACGTTGATCCCCAAAATCTCCTCTCCTGTTTGTGCAAATGACTTTAGGCCTATCTCGCTGCTGAATATTTGCCTCAAGTTTATCATGAAGTTGTTAGCTAACCGTGCTCAGAAAAGAATTCTTGAGCTTGTGCATATTAATCAGTATGGTTTTTTAAAGTCAAGAACCATACAAGACTGTGTTGGCTGGGCTTATGAATATTTGCATCAGTGTAAGCATTCTGGTAAGGAGATAATCATCCTCAAGCTAGACTTTGCTAAAGCCTTCGACACTGTAGAGCATCAAGCGATCATGAAAGTATTAGCTTGTCAGGGGTATGATGAGAAATGGTTGCTCTGGATGTCCATGATCATGAACACTGGTTCTTCTTCTGTGCTACTAAATGGTGTACCGGGGAAAAAATTTCCTTGTAGGAGAGGTGTACGCCAAGGTGATCCACTCTCGCCGATCCTTTTTGTGAGTGTTGCCGAGTTGCTTCAATGCATGGTCAATCAACTTTTCCAAGAAGGTGTACTGCAAGCTCCCCTACCAATTCCAAATATTGATTTTCCAATCGTTCAGTACGCGGATGATACTTTGGTTATTATGCAAGCATGCCCGGATCAGCTATTGGCGCTCAAAGAGCTCTTAGAGAGGTTTGGGCAAGCTACGGGACTTAAAGTAAATTACGCAAAATCTGCGATGATGCCGATTAACGTTTCAGCTGACAGACTAGATGAGTTGGCTGCTATTTTTGGTTGTTCGACAGGGTCTCTGCCATTCACGTACTTGGGTCTTCCTTTGGGGACGACCAAACCTACTATTCAGGACATGTCGCCGCTGGTTAGTTTGGTGGAAAGAAGACTGAATGCTAGTGCAAGGTTCCTTAATTATGGGGGCAGATTACAATTTGTGCAATCGGTAATTTCCTCTCTGCCGAATTTTTTCATTTGCTCCCTCAAAGTTCAGAAGGCAATCTTGAATATTTGTGATAGAGCGAGTAGACATTGTCTTTGGGCCAAGGAGGAGGGTATTGCCACTCCTCATTCACTAGCTGCATGGTCCATGGTCTGCAAGCCTAAAAAGCATGGAGGGCTCGGTGTTTTAAACCTGGAGTTACAGAATAAGGCGTTATTACTTAAGCAGCTACACAAATTTTATATGAAAGAAAATATTCCTTGGGTGCAGCTTGTTTGGTCTTTATATGGTAACGAGGTGCCACATTCCAAATCAAAAAGAGGGTCTTTTTGGTGGCGAGATATCTTTAGTTTTGTGGAAGACTACCGTAGTGTCACACAGTGCACAATTGGTGATGGTACCACTGTATTATTTTGGAAAGACTTCTGGTTAAATGGCGAGCTCCTCTGTGATGTATACCCCAGACTATACTCTTATGTGTTGGATGAGGATGTCTCCGTGGCTGCCATTCATGCGTCTGAAGACCTCTTTTCTTTCTTTGCACTTCCTTTATCCGTGGAAGCCTATCAAGAATTACAAACGGTCTCTCAGCTACTCCTTGAAAAGCCTATTGATGATACGGTTCATGATCAGAGATTGTTTGCATGGGGTAGCTCCACTTATGCTCCTTCAAAATTTTATAACTTCTTGTTTGCACAACTCCCGACAGATGCAGCTATGGCATCAATCTGGAAATCTAAAATGCTGCCCAAACTAAAGGTGTTTTCCTGGCTGCTTTACAATGACCGTCTGAACACAAGGGACTTGATGATCAGGAAACATTGGCAGTTGAACTCTGGATCTGACTGTGTTTTATGTGCAACTCATCGACTTGAAACGCGCGATCATTTATTTTTTGGTTGCTCTTTCGCTCAGCAGTGTTGGGATGCCATAGGTATTGTTTGGAATCTGGAGATGCCTATATCCAATCGTATCATGCTAGTAAAAAGGAACTTTGATGGCCCATGTTTCATGGAGGTTATGGCATGCGCAGCATGGAATATTTGGAAGATAAGAAATGATTTGATTTTCCAAAATCAGCATCCATCCTTTGGTCGTTGGAAAGTAAGGTTTCAGCATGATCTGATGTTGCACCAATACAAAGTGAAGGCAGCTTTGATTCAACCACTCATTGACTGGTTGCACGAGATCTTTGTATAGTTTTAAGATGTTTTCTTTATTCCATTTTCTCCCTCCATGATGTAATTCTGGCTTTACAACTATCCTTTATTATTTAATATAAAATCCACACCGTAGGGGATTCCCCTACGGTAAAGCTGTCAAAAAAGATATTTTACTTGTCCGAGGTTTGATCATCGGTATCTCCATACCTTGTTCAACCTCGTTACCGACAAGTACTCTTTACTCGTACCGTGGTATGTGATCTCTTATGAACTATTCATATGCTTGCAAGCTAATCAGATGACATTCCACCGAGAGGGCCCAGAGTATATCTATCCGTCATCGGGATGGACAAATCCCACTATTGATCCATATGCCTCAACTCACACTTTCCAAATACTTAATCCCATCTTTATTGCCACCCATTTACGCAATGGCGTTTGATGTAATCAAAGTACCCTTCCGGTGTAAGTGATTTACATGATCTCATGGTCGAAGGATTATGACAACTATGTATTGAAAGCTTATAGCAAATGAACTTAATGACTTGATCTTATGCTACGCTCATTTGGGTGTGTGTCCATTATATCATTCAACCAATGACATAACCTTGTTATTAATAACATCCAATGTTCATGATCACGAAACCATGATCATCTATTAATCAACAAGCTAGTTATACAAGAGGCTTACTAGGGACTCCTTGTTGTTTACATAACACACATGTATCAATGTTTCGGTTAATACAATTATAGCATGGTATATAAACATTTATCATAAACACAAAGATATTATAATAACCACTTTATTATTGCCTCTTGGGCATATCTCCAACACATTCATAGTAGTGTAACTATGATGATGAACAATGCCTTTGATATCATACTTCAAACCATGTAGAAAACGTTGCATTGTCATCTCAAGTGACTCACGGACACGGCCACGCTGCATAAGCATCTCCATCTCCATGAAATAAGTATCAACAGTTTTCACACCTTGTCTCAAGAGGGTCAATTTATCATATATTGTGCGCAAATAATTAGTGGGGATGAAACGAGCTTGCATAATGGCCTTCATCTCGCGCCATGTAAGAACTGGCAACTCGTTGTCTTCTTGGCGAGCACGTGTAACTCCATCCACCAACGCAGGGCATAACTATCAAATTCTGAGGAAGCGAGTTTAACCTTCCTATCTTCAGTATAGTCATGTAGGTGCCACAACTTCTCAATTTTTAGCTGCCAAGTGGGGTATTCTTCAACATCAGTTCCTCCTTCAAATTTGGGTATTGAGAACTTTGGCTTACCCAAACCATCGTCTTGTTGTTGTGGAGGGACACAGCGAGCTCCGAGTTCAACAAAGCCACGGCCACGGTTATCACATCCAACACCACGACCAACACCACGCGCATCATCCTGAAGCTCAGGGTCTTCATCTTCTTGTTGCTGTTGTTGGGTGAGATTATCAACAGCTATAGTCAAAACTTGAAGACTGCGCTGAATATCCGTCATTTGATCTTGCATTGTGGTGACAGTCTCATTAGTAGCATCCAGCTTCTGGGACATCTCCTGAATGGTCCCCTTAAGTTCTTCATCCTGAGTGCGAAATTCACGTCGCATCTCGTTACGAAGAGCTTCATACTCCCTCTATGTCATCACATCAGCGGCATCCTTGTTTTTCTGGTTAACAATTTTCTCATCACTAGAAGACATGGTTAGAAGGTTAGTGCACTAAATCAAAAATATATGGTGGTACTCTCACAACTCACTCAAAACTGATAAGAAAAGGAAATCTTACCGCTCCAAAGTGAATTAGTGTTGCTTACCACTTGTAGTGACAACTAGTGCACGGATGTAGCGAAGCGAATATCAAGGGTATAAGAACAAATCACACGACAAAGCAGGATATATGTGGGGCTGTAGGTAGGCTACCTATTTGCACCAATAACAAGCTCTAGCGCTGACCGTAGACAACCAATGATACTCACACAAGGCGATAAATGTGGCAGTGCAACTATATGGCAGAATTGGTTGCAATGCACTGGAAAGACACTAGCAAAGCTCAACGAAAACAGGCACAAGATTGCTCAACTACAGGTGCAGAAAAATAAGCTAGGCCTTCACTTGAATCGTACTAGCACTTCACTTTTTATTTTTGGATTTTCTTTTTTTAACACACGCAACTATGTAGCTCTTTTTGCTTCTTTTCTATTTTCTCTTTTTTTGATTTTTATGGACTCAACTCCTTGATAACACGGCCAACAGAAATTGCAAAGCACCAAAACCCTAATGAGCAGCCTGTCGAGCGGTAAAACTAGTCTCTTTTGGGAAAGTTCCTAGTCACTTATATCGAAAGGCTGTGTCTATGGTTGGGAACACGCAAACTATATGCTATGTGCACTCGGAGAAACAAAACTGAAAACTAGATGATAGTGGAAACACAAAACCTAACAATACTAGATGGAAGAAAAAGATACGCAAAAACAACTACGAAAAGCAACTAAAACTCGAAATTAGTGCAATCTAAAGGCTATGGCAAACCCTAACCCTAATATTTTTGGTTTTTTCTAGATAGGAAAACACTCACAACTCAACTATGGGGTGAATTGTGGATGGCTTACCGAGGAAACACTGAAATCTGATACCAAGATGATAAGGGGTGGCCCGATCTTCTCAGTAAGCAACGGTGGTGATGATGATCACGGGACTAACACATCGGAGATAACACGATGATGAAGTGGATGATAACTTGTATGACGCAACGAAATCTCTCAATTGGTCCCTGTCGCCAATGCAACAGCTCTCAACCCTGCAAGATATTCGCAACTCCACACACTTGCGCATGTAGCCGCCGACCACGAAGCGGTAAGTTGCAATCGTCTAATTTCCAATGGAACAGCAGATCACACAAGACTTTCAGGGGTAAACACCAAATCAATGCAATATGGTGTAGAGATTCAATAGAGTTGCAAAGCAATCAACTATGAACTAGGGTTTATCTTAAACGTGGTATAAACCTAATTTGGGGGCGTCCTGGTCACTTATATAGGGGTTTAGGATGACCAAAGTTCGAGAAAATATATTGAAAACCGACCCAGATCGGATCTGGTCGAGACAGACTCGGAGTCGGCCTGTCAAGCGGCCGGTCGATCGGGCCTGGGACTGGGCCATCCGGTTTCAACCGGGTCTGGCACCGGGTGGTGACCGGGCTAGGGTCCAGGGCCCCTGGATGGTTGCCCAGTGTGCACCGGCTGACGTTCCGGTCGGCGTCGGGTTGGGCCGGTCTGGCACCGGTCGGACCGGGCCTGGGACCGGGTGCGCCGGCGTGGCGGCCGGTCAGAACGGGCCTGGCGCCGGCCTGGACTTCTTCTTCCCTTGCGCATGCCTCCCGCTCCTCCCTCGCGCGTCCATGGGATGTCTTCATGTCCAGTTCCATGTCCAGCTCCATGTTCAGCTTCACGTCCAGGTGCTCCACTTCTCCTCGTGCGATGCTTGATCCCTCTTCATACCTGATCATACATAAATAATAGGACTTAGGCAATATAAAGTTCTTGTCGATCAAAGTATCACTTAGGAACAAGTTCACCTGTTGTTTAAGTACCTTCGCACGAGCTCTTGTCATAGGCCAATCCTAACTTCATTGGACTTGAGCTTCACAGCAGCGTCATCTTTATCTTGCAATGACGGAGGTAGTAGTGTAATAGTAGGGATGTCCTCATCAAGATGTTCCTCCATAACGGTTGGAGGTGTTTCGTCCACTCGCACGCCGTTGACGTCGGGTACTTCATCGTCTTCAATTACACCGAGACCGTGTGTCACCGCCACTAGCACTACAATAAAGACGACTAGACGACACCAAGACGAAGACGATGTAGTTTCTACTAGAGTATGTTTTTGTTATGTTTTATTTGCTTCAAGTAAATCTGCCAATATGTATGTAATATTTAAGAAATGACAAGATGATTTGGCCAGCTTCAAACCGAATGGTTCGCTCCACTACTGAGATGTACTATCCAGCCGAACCGCGCGACCCAATTCAGTCCGCGGGCCGATCCAAGATGCCCCTAATGAGCGTGATAAGGGGTGGCCCGATCTTCTCAGTAAGCAACGGTGGTGATGATGATCACGGGATGAACACAGCGGATGAACACGATGATGTAGTGGATGATAACTTGTATGACGCAACGAGATCTCTCGATTGGTCCCTGTCGCCAATGGAACAGCTCTCAACCCTGCAAGATATTCGCAACTCCACACACTTGCGCACGTAGCCGCCGACCACGAAGCGGTAAGTTGCAATCTACCAATTCCCAATGGAACGACAGATCACACAAGACTTTCAGATCTACACCAAATCAAGCAATATTGTGTAGGGATTCAATAGTTTTGTAGAGCAAACAACTAAGAACTAGGGTTTATCTTAAACGTGTTCTAAAACTACTTGGGGGGCGTCCTGGGCACTTATATAGGGGTTCAGGACGACCTCATGTCGAAAAAGTAAAATAACGACCCGAATAGATCTGGGAGCAGACTCGGACTCGGCGGTCTGGGGCGGTCGGCCGGTGGGACCGGCGGTCCGATTCAAACCGGACCGGCACCGGGTGGTGACCGGCGAGGCTTCCGGGCCTGGATAGCGCCCGGTTGGCACAAGCGCCACACCGGTTTGGACCGGACGGACCGGCGGATTCGAACCGGAACGGGACGGATGGTCCGGCACGACCGTCGGGCCGGATCGGCACCGGCTGGACAGCATCTTCTCCTCTCGCGCATGCCTCCCGCTCCTCCTCGCGCGTCCATGGGATGTCTTCATGTACAGCTCCATGTCCAGCTTCACGTCCATCTTCCAGCTGCTCCTCTCCTCCTCGTGCGATGCTTGATTCCTCTTCATACCTGATCATACATAAGTAATAGGACTTAGGCAGTATAAAATTCTCATCGATCAAAGTATCACTAAGGAACAAGTTTACCTGTTGTTTAAGTAGCTTCGCACGAGCTCATGTCATTGGTCCAATCCTAACTTCATTGGACTTGAGCTTCACAGCAGGATCATCTTCATCTTGTAATGACGGAGGTAGTAGTGAGGTAGGGATGTCCTCATCATCTCCCCCCTTCAAAAGGCGTCGACCTCGACGCTCGAAGGTCTTCTCCGTCATATGGTGTCAAATCAGCAACATTGAAATAAGTACTGAGACCAAACTCATCTTCTGGAAGATCTATCGAGTATGCATTATCATTGATCTGAGCAAGCACTTTGTAAGGACCAACACCACGAGGAAGCAACTTGGACTTCCGTAGCTTCGAGAACCTATCCTTGCGAAAGTGTAGCCAGACCATATCACCAGGCTTGAACAACATCTGCTTGCGCTTCATGTTCATCCTTGCAGCATTGCTCTTGCCTTTCTTCTCAATTAACTCTTTAGTCTTCACATGAATCTTTTTCACAAAATCTGCCCTCTTGGATGCCTCCATATTAACTCTCTCATGTATGGGTAGAGGCAACAAATCAAGTGGAGTAATGGGTTTGAAACCATACACCACCTCAAAAGGACACATCTCTGTGGTAGAATGTACGCCCGTTGTAAGCAAACTCCACATGCGGCAAACACTCTTCCCACTCCTTCAGTTCTTCTTGATCATGGATCTCAAATTGACAAGGTTCTATTCACCACTTCAGTTTAACCATCAGTTTGGGGATGACAAGTAGTGCCGAAAAGCAGCTTCGTCCCCAGCTTCTTTCAAAGCGTCTTCCAGAAGTAGCTCAAAAACTTCACGTCACGATAAAAAACAATAGTCTTCGGGACTCCATGTAGACGTACAATCTCCCTGAAAAACAGGTTAGCAATATGCTACGCATCGTCGCTCTTGTGGCAGGCAATAGAGTGTGACATCTTAGAGAATCTATCCACTACCACAAATATAGAATCATGGCCTCTTTTAGTATGCGGAAAACCCAACACAAAATCCATACTAATATCTTTCCAAGGTGTAGTAGGTGCTGGTAACGGAGTATACAAACCGTGAGGCTTCAGCTTGGACTTGGACTTGTTGCAAGTAATGCATTTCTTCACATACCTGTCCACGTCCCGCCTCATCTTTGGCCAATAAAAGTGGTCAGCTAGCATGAGTAGCGTCTTCTCACGCCCAAAGTGACCCATCAAACCTCCAGCATGTGATTCCTGCAATAATAGCAAACGCACAGACGATTCTAGAACACATAGTTTGTTAGCCCTAAACAAGAACCCATCATGTATGTGATATTTTTCCCATGCTTTACCAAGAGCACACGAGCGATATGGTTCAGCAAAATCATGATCAGTAGCATATAAATCACATAGTATCTCTAATCCAGGAATTTTAACATCAAGTTGAGTTAATAGCATATTCTTCCTAGAAAGAGCATGAGCTACAATATTATATTTTCCCTTCTTATGCTTAATAATGTATGGAAAAGATTCAATGAACTCAACCCACTTAGCTAGACGCTTATGCAAAGTAGATTGGGCTTTCAGATATTTCAAATCTTCATGATCAGAATGTATGATAAATTCTTTTGGCCACAAGTAATGTTGCCAAACCTCAAGAACTCTAATTAAAGCATACAATTCTTTATCATATATAGGATAGTTCAACTTAGCACCAGAAAGTTTCTCAGAAAAATATGCAATTGGGCGACCCTCTTGCATCAATACACCACCAATTCCAATATCACTAGCATCACATTCAATCTCAAATTGCTTATTGAAATCAGGAAGTGCAAGCAGAAGTTAACAATCTCTTTAGTTCATCAAAAGCATGATCTTGGGCTGCGCCCCACTAAAAAACAACACTCTTTTTAGTTAAATCATTCAAAGGTGCAGCAATAGTACTAAAGTTGGGCACAAATCTTCTATAAAACCGAACTAGACCATGAAAACTTCGTATTTGACTCACATTCATGGGAGTAGGCCAATTTTGAATAGCTTCAATTTTAGACTCATCTACTTCTACTCCATGCTTAGAGACAACATAACCCAAAAATATGACCTTATCTTTGCAAAATGTGCACTTCTCAAGATTACCATAGAGTTGATTATCACGCAACACTTGCAAAACATGTCGAATATGAATAGTATGATCAGATTCATTGCGGCTGTAGATTAATATGTCATCAAAGTACACAACCACAATCTTGGCAATAAATCACGCAAAACATGGTTCATCAGTCTCATGAAAGTGCTAGGTGCATTAGTTAGACCAAAAGGCATTACTAACAACTCATATAAACCAAATTTTGTTTTAAAGGCTGTTTTCCACTCATCCCCTTCTTTCATCCTAATTTGATGATAACCACTACGCAAATCAATTTTAGAGAAAACAGCAACACCACTCAATTAATCTAGCATATCCTCTAAACGGGGAATAGGATGACGATATCGAATAGTAATATTGTTTATCACTCTACAATCTACGCACATACGCCATGTACCATCTTTCTTAGGAACTAGAATAACAGGAACAACACAAGGACTAAGGCTTATGCGGATATAACCTTTGTCGAGTAGCGCTTGTACTTGCTTCTGTATCTCTTTCGTCTCTTCGGGATTTGTGCGATATGGCGCCCAGCGAGGCGCCGGGGATCAAGTCAATTTGATGCTCAATACCACGCAATGGTGGTAGTCCTGCGGGCACCTCCTCCGGAAACACGTCACCGAATTCCTCCAAAACATTAGAAACACCAAGAGGAAGAGGGGTCATGTCGTTAAAAACCAAAACCGTACCCCTGTACATGAGCACAAGAGGCATGACTGTAGGATCCTCACTAAATTCTCTCATGTCTTCTTTGGTGGCTATAAGCACTAAGGAATTCACTCTCTCACTTTTCGTTATATCACTCACGACATTACAATTTGCTCGTCTATCTAGAGGTGCATCCTCCAAGTTTACTTCAATCTTCTGACGAGACTCCTTGACAATTTGTTGTGGTGACATAGGCTGTAAGTTAATTTTCTTGCCCTTGTACTCCAAGTGATAGGTATTGGCACGGCCATTGTGTTGCACAGAACGGTCATAGAGCCAAGGCCGACCCAATAGTAGGTGACACATAGTCATAGGAACCACATCAAAATCAATGCAATCCTTATACGGTCCAATCTCAAACTCAACACGCACCATGTGGTTTACCTTCATCTCACCATTGTCGCTCAACCACTGAATAGTATGGATGCGGGTGCGGTAGATACTTCAACTTCAGCTTGGTACACAACTCCTTGCTAAATTGCGGCAACTCCCGCCATCAATAATGACCTTGCAAGCCTTGTCAGGACCAACTAAAGCCTTGGTGTGGAACAAGTTGCAGCGCTGAGTAGATGCACTTGGCAACACATTAAGAGCACGCTGCGACACAACAATAGTGCGAGCATCAGAAGGATATGCATCTTCACCATCAGTGTCATAATCATCATCGTCTGGAGCATTTGGATCAACATCATCTCCAGTCTCATACTCATTGTCCACATTGATAATCACGACTTTGCGGTTAGGACAATCTCTCTTGAAGTGACCCTTGCCACCACATGTATGACAAACTATATCACGGTTGCGCGCAGTAGACATGCTAGAACCACTCGCACTTGTAGCAGATTCGGACTTCTTTGGGTTAGACACACTGGAGACCGGCTTGCTAGGTGGAGTAGATAAGGGGCGGAGTGCGTCGATGGCACTGGCGCCGCAGGTGGGGGCGCACGAGACGTGAAGCGCCCAGCTCCCGTAGCACGTCCCTTAACCTTTGCTTCGTCAGCCAACTGTGATTCAGCTTCTCTTGCATGATGTAACAATTGATTCATATTGGTGTAGCTGTAATGACGAACAATGCCTTTTATATCATACTTCAATCCATTGAGAAAACGCTACATTGTCATCTCTAGAGACTCACGGACACGGCCACGCTGCATAAGCATCTCCATCTCCATGTAGTACTCATCCACAGTCTTCACACCTTGCCTCAATAGGGTCAACTTATCAAATATTGTACGCAAATAATTAGTGGGCACAAACCGAGAATTCATCGCCTCTTCATAGCACGCCATGTGATAATAGGTAGCTCACCATCTTCTTGGCGATTACGAACAAGTGTATCCCACCAACGCAATGCATAACCATCAAATTCGGAAGAAGCAAGCTTGATCTTCTTATCTTCAGTATAATTGGGATGTAAGCTCCATAACTTCTCAATTTTGAGCTCCCAAGTGAGGTACTCTTCAACGTCAGCTCCTCCTTCAAACTTGGGTATGGAAAACTTGGGCTTACCCAATCCATCTTCCTCATCTTGTCCACGACCATTGCGGCCAAGTGGATCCCAACCACGGGGACAATCACCACGACCAGGTACTTCATCAGGGTCTTCATCTCGTTGTTGCTGTTGGTTTGTAAGATTTTCAACAGCCAATTGCAAAGCTTGAAGACTGCGCTGGATATCCGTCATTTGATCAGCCATTGTAGTAACGGTCTCATTAGTAGCATCCAACGTTTGTTTGATCTCTTGGACCTCTCCCCTAAGCTCATCATCCTCAATGCGGAATTCACGTCGCATCTCATTACGATGAGCCTCAAAATCCCTCCATGTCATCAGATCTGCAGCATCTTTGTCTTTCTGGTTAACAAGTTTAGCATCACTAGAAGACATGGTTAGTAGGTTAGTGCACTAATTAAAAATATATGTGGTGGTACTCTCACAACTCACTCAAAACTGATAAGAAAAGGAAATCTTACCGTTCCAAAGTAAATTAGTGTTGCTTACCACTTGTAGTAACAACTAGTGCACAGATGTAGCGAAGCGAATATCAAGGGTATAAGAACAATCACACGACAAAGCAGGGTATGTGGGGCTGTAGGTAGGCTACCTATTTGCACCAATAACAAGCTCTAGCGCTGACCGTAGACAACCAAAGATACTCACACAAGGCGATAAATGTGGCAATGCAACTATATGGATGAAAGGTTGCAATGCACTCGAGAGACGCTAGCAAAGCTCAACGGAACAGGCACAAGATTGCTCAACTACGGGTGCAGTTAAAGAAAACTTAGACCTTCACTTGATTCTACTAGCACTTCACTTTTCTTTTTGTATTTTTTTTTGTAACGCAACTATGTAGCTCTTTTTGCTTCTTTTCTATTTTCTGTTTTTTTATATGACTCAACTCCTTGATAACACGGCCAACAAGATATGCAAAGCACCAAACCCTAATGAGCAGCCTGTCGAGCGGTAAAACTAGTCTCTTGGGGAAGCTCCTAGTCACGTATATCGAAAGACTGTGGCTATGGTTTGGACAAAACACACTGTATGCTATGTGGACTCGGAGTAAACAAAAACTGACTCTAGATGATTAACTAGATGAAATAGAAACACAAACCCTAACAATTCTACTAGAAGAAAGATAAAGGCACGCAAAAACAACTACAATAAGCAACTAAAACTCGAAATTAGTGCAAGCTATGGCTTTGGCAAACCCTAACCCTAACCCTAATTTTTTTTTGGCTTTTTCTGGATAGAAAACACTCACAACTCAACTATGGGGTGGATTGTGGATGGCTTACCGAGGAAACACTAAAATCTGATACCAAGATGATAAGGGGTGGCCCGATCTTCTCAGTAAGCAACGGTGGTGATGATGATCACGGGATGAACACAGCGGATGAACACGACGATGTAGTGGATGATAACTTGTATGACGCAACGAGATCTCGATTGGTCCTGTCGCCAATGCAACAGCTCTCAACCCTGCAAGATATTCGCAACTCCACACACTTGCGCACGTAGCCGCCACCAGCGGTAAGTTGCAATCTACCAATTCCCAATGGAACGAGAGATCACACAAGACTTTCAGATCTACACCAAATCAAGCAATATGGTGTAGGGATTCAATAATTTTGCAGAGCAAACAACTAAGAACTAGGATTTATCTTAAACATGGTCTAAAACTACTTGGAGGGCGTCCTGGGCACTTATATAGGGGTTCAGGACGACCTCAGGTCGAAAAAGTACGAAAATAACCGACCCAGAATAGATCTGGTGAGACTTGACTCGGCCCTGGGGCCGGTCGACCGGTCTGGACCGGCCGTTCGGTTCAAACCGGACTGGCACCGGGTGGTGACCGGGCGAGGCTTCCGGGCTTATGGATAGTGCCCGGTTGGCACAAGCGCCGGTTTGGACCGGACGGACCGGCGTGGGATCCGGTCGGACCGGGCCTGGACCGATGGTCCGGCGCACGGCCGGTCGGGCCGGATCGGCACCGGCCTGGACAACATCTTCCTCTCGCGCATGCCTCCCGCTCCTCCCTCGCTATGGGATGTCTTCATGTCCAGCTCCATGTCCAGCTTCACGTCCATCTTCTCGTCCAGCTGCTCCTCTCCTCGTTGTGCGATGCTTGATTCCTCTTCATACCTGATCATACATAAGTAATAGGACTTAGACAGTATAAAATTCTCATCGATCAAAGTATCACTAAGGAACAAGTTCACCTGTCGTTTAAGTAGCTTCGCACGAGCTCGTGTCATTGGTCCAATCCTAACTTTATTGGACTTGAGCTTCACAGCTGGATCATCTTCAGCTTGTAATGACGGAGGTAGTAATAAGGTAGGGATGTCCTCATCAGAGCGTTTGGTTTAGTGTAATGCAGTCAAGTTCAATCCAGGTTTAGTGGTACTACGCACGCAAAATTGTCAGCCTTTTTTAACTTTGCGCTACCAAAAAACATGTATTACTAGTACTACGCAACCAGGTTCTCAAAAAAAAGAAAAAAAGTACTACGCACCCTCGCCACGCCGCGCTTCTGCCTGCCCTGCTCTGTCATATCGTCGCCTCGCTCCTCGTGCCTGCAGGCTAGCACCGGTCTCGTCTCCTCGCCGTCCCATCCCTCCATTAACGCCTCCTTCTCGTCGTTGTAGCCGCGGAGCGTTCTGAGACCGAGGTGTTGATGAGCTGCGGCGAGAGGCCACTCCCGCCCCCAGGGTTCGGCGCCGACCGGCGACCACTCCGGGGAGATTCCACAGGTTTGTCCTCCTCCTCTCTCTAGTCTCTTGCTTCCGGCCGGCCGACGGGCGCGTTTCTTGCTCCGCTCAATGCCGGCTCATGTTTTTCTCGATTCTCCCCAGAGGCCTAGAACCCTCAAAATGCTGCGCCGCCACACTAGTACCCTTTCCAGTACCCAAACTCTCTAATCTATCCGTGGCTTGATACTGAGTAGTATTCCCATTGCCTTGTGTGCTCGTTTGGAACAAGTTCGTGGCTTTGACATTTTCGTCCTGCCGAATTTATTTTATTTTTATAGAATGAGAGACAAAGATTCGAATTTAACATGAACATTGCCTTTGTGTTGCCCCGCGCGCCCATAGATCGATTTGATGCCGCCGGCCCTGTGATAGCATGGCCGCCATAACCTATCTGCTTGGGGTCTAATCTCTGATGCTTTACTTTTGCGATCTTGAGAAGCGACAGCTAGCATTATGCAATGTACCATCTACTTCTTGCAACCCCAATACACCTGTCCTTTTTAATCCTTGAGCAATCCCTAGGCAGGTAGTAATTCTTTGTTGTGAATGGTGAAGCATGATTTCTCCTGATCTATCCGTAAAATCCAGGTTGTATTGTAACGGAGGACATGTAACACAATTGGAATTTTATAGCAAGGCGGGGTGTAAATTGCAGTGTTAGCCTGCATTGTCTGCCGCATTGGACACCCCACATATTTGGCAGATTCAGGAGTACTGTTTTTCATGTCCCAGTTGTTTTGTCGAATCGGACATCCGAATCCGAGTGTTACTCAGACACCCGTGGTAATACTATCATCATATCTGCCACCTGTACAAAGACAACAACCCATCTACTAGTGACCTAGTTCTGTTTGCTCATTGAAGTACTATTTAAAAAATTAATATGCCATTATTCAGTTCATCTAGACAGTTACTTGAAATTGGGATGACCTTGTTCAGTACTTGCTTTCCCCTTCATCCTAGTCACCACTTTGATGCTTGTAGGTACCATGTCTGCTACTCGTACCAGCACGGTGGTCAACATAGAAACAGAAACTGACGATGGAAGTCTTGAGGCTCTACAACAAAGTTACAGGCAGAACGAGCCAATGGCTAGTCAATGCAGCAGTTGTACCAAATCAAGTCTCGCTGGGGTACATTGTTCATTCTATTATTTTTCTGAAACAAATATGTACTTTTTTCGACATAGTTCTTTGTCTAAATCCTGGAGGATTCGAGCATTACTTATGCATGGAAAGGTATAACATACTTTTAACGCTGATGGCTGGTACTCTTCTATGGTGTAACACATCTATACGTGTTAGAGATAGCAACCATTTGATAGAACTAACTGTTCATTCGTTGATGAATTACATTCACTGTGAACATTGTGTATTCAACATTCTGAGTGAATACCCTTTTTTGTAGAATAAAAATGTGTCACCCACAAAGGGTCCATATAAGAGAGTTTGTGCTGATGCAACCAAAGTTGCATCACTAGGTGTTAATGCAAGTAAAACTGGACAGCACCTGCGCCCCTGTAAAAAAAGCAAGGGTTTAGGGAAACATAGCAAGTTGGAAGACTATCAAGGTGATGCTGAATTGAGGAGACTGCAAACACCAATCAACTTATTTGAAGATGAATGCGTTTTCTGCCATTCATTTAGAACCAGTGAGAATGTAATATGGTGTATATCATTTGCATATATCAAATTTAAAAAAAATCTTTTGACGTATTCTTATTTCTTACTAGCCTTAAAATTATTCACTTTTCGTGTGTCAGTTTCATGGTCCCATAGTCCTGTATCGAAAGGGAAGGATTGTGTCCAGTGACGAGGGCAACCCAAAAAATGCCATCTATGTTCATAAAGAGTGCATGGACTGGTAAGCTTGTTTATACACAATGTCAAACTTCTTGTACTATTTTATTTATGTAGATTCATCAAGCATTGTTCATCAAATTTTTTTTTCATTCTTAGCATGATATTACTCTCAGATTAGGCTTTATGTTCATAAAATATTTTGACTCCCCTTCTAATATTTTTGAAGGGCCCCAAGATTGTATCGTGTTGGCGATGATATTGTTAACATGGAGAAGGAAATCAGGCGTTCATCAAGATTGAAATGCAGCAGATGCAAGCTTCCGGGGGCAGCTCTTGGTTGTTATCACCACCCCTGCCCCCGAAATTACCATGTTCCATGTGCAGTGATGATCCCAGAATGCCGCTGGGATATGGTAAGTTTTTTAGTAGATATTGTCATTAAATCCATTTTATAAACATTGTGATGTTTTGACATGCCTAGTTTAATTCTGAAGAAAAATCGCCATGTTTGGTGCCCCAAGCATGCATCTGATCCATTACCATGTGTAACGAGCTCACCAATAATGGAAAGTGGCATTACTTCTCCCATCCTTCAAAAGTATGTGATTTTTCTTCAATCTTCATTTTACTTAATTAATCTTTCATTTATAAATTATAATTCAATGTTGTGTATTTAGTCATTCCAGGTTTCAGCCAATGTCGAGATAAAAAAGAAATTTCCATGATTTTTTGTATGAATATAAATAAATAAATCCTCTGCTACATTAAATTGTCTTTGTTTGTGCAGGCTATCTTTCTTCAGCGGTATTTGAGATTGTCCTATTTGTTTGTTAATTACTAATCTTTCATGTTGTTTGATTTGTTTTATTTTGTTTGTTCCAGCCAATATTTAGATAAACAAGGAATGCCTGTCATTCATATAAGGGAAGATCAACAAGCAGATCAACTGAACACTTCGAGTTTTTCTTCCTTGCCTCAGGGGTATGCCGTCTTGATTACCTTTCTTGGAAGACGGTGCGGAGGTTACTTGACAAATATTAAATCATTATTCATTAATATATTCTTCTATATTTTGCATTGTATTTCGTCATTACACTCAATGTTTGGACAGAGAACAATTTTCTCCCTATTACCGTTATTCTTTAAATGGTCTTCTATAATTTGCATTGTTTTTCATCATTACAGCCAATGTTCAGGCAAAGGACTTAGACTAGTAGCAAAGGGGTACAGCCAATGTTCAGCCAGTTACCGGAGAGAAGAAAAACAAATGAACCAGTCTAGAACCCTTGTGAATGAAAAGGTCATGCTTGGTTCAGCTTTAAGTGCATCACAGAAGGTAACTTAGACTATTAGCAAACAATACCCTCTTTTTGGGGCACCTGGATATATCTGAACAATACTAGCATAATTGCATAAATGTAGCAATCCTACTACTTATGGTCAAATGAAAATATGATGTGATTTGCTAATTTTCTAAATAATTTCTCATCAATACAAAGTTGTGAACAAATTGCTTATGTTTGTTGCAGGATTCTCTCAAAAAATTTGTTTCCTTGACCAATTCAACCTTGGTTGAGGAATGGGACAAAAATGTGACTCATGTTATTGTGGACAGAAGTGCGGGTATCACATGTGGCAGGTCATATGAGGTCCTGATGGCGATACTCTCTGGGAAATGGGTTGTCAGAGCTGAATGTTAGTTTTAAGCTATTTTATATCTCCCTTGTTTGTATTATTGATAACTACTTTACTATCCTCAAGTCCATACTGCTTAACAAAACAAGCTGCTGGTCTTCACACTTATCCTAGCTCCGCAAAGAATAATATATATGCTTGCATTGAAGCAGTTCGTGTCATGTTGCTGTCACAGGGATTGTGGATTGCTTGGCGCAGCTGATTCCAGGTCCAGAAATTTGCTTGGCAGAGCCAGTTACAGTTCCGGAAACTTCTTACGAGGTGGAATTCTTCAATGCTTCGCACATATCGATTGATGGACCAAAGAAAGGAAGAGTTGGAGCAGCTGAAGGGGTATGTATAGATGTCTATTTCTGGCAATAATATTCTATACGATTTTGTTATAGAGATAAATATTATTAGTGAAAACATATTGCATGTTGTTATATGCATAAGTTCAGGGAATTGGTTCACCATTCTTTGTGAAAAATTATTCCTACTACAACCAAATTGAAAAATGTATCCAAGTGTTCATACAAAGGTTGTATATAATGTAAAAGGGTAAAAGTGCACCTCTAAAGAAAATCATTTGTTTTCTGGTCAGTATATTACAACAGCATTTTTTTATAAGTTGGGTGCTGAACATATTCACATATTTTGGTTGCATCTGCATCCGGCAAAACAATTTACAAATTCTCCTTTGAAGTGTCATCTGATATACTGCTGTGTTGTGGAGTGCCATCAATCATAATGTGTTTATTTTATGGTGCATTTCAATTGTCTAAAACATGAATTTTGTGATTGCACTTCAATCAATTATCTAGTACTACCTCCGTTTTAAAGAATAAGGCGCACACAATATTCCAAGACGAACTTTGACCATACAATTGAGCAACAAAATCTTGATTATATTATATGTAATTAGTATCGTTGGATTCGTATTAAAAATCACTTTCTAATGATGCTAATTGTATACAAACAACTTTTATATATTTGAATTAAATCTTGGTCAAACAAAAAGCACGAAAAACGAGGGTGCCTTATTCTTTGAAATGGAGGGAGTACAAGTGATATCCTGAGTACATTTCTACAGCCATAAGTTCACTTATCTCCTGAGAATTGTACCATAGCACTACATCTGCATCATGGGAAACTGATGGTTGCAGGCACCAAAGCTTTTCTCAGGGCTGCATTTCTTCCTCAGCGCGTACATGGACCCGGAACTCAGGGAAAACCTAGAAAATCTCATACCAGCCGCCGAAGGGAAGGTCCTGGAGGCACATGAGAGTGCGTGCGAAAATCCCGCCAAGGTATACTTCGTCTACGTTGGCGGCCCTCCAAGAGATTTCGCTGCCACTTTACTTGTTGACAAGGAGATAGAGGAGGCATGGAACTATGCGGCATGGGGAGTGCAGGTGATCTGCCACCTTTGGCTGTTTGATGCCATCATGTCTTACGATGCGGCGCTGCTGGAACGGAGTTATCGCGAGGGCCGCTAGCCAGGCGCGGAGCTTCTTTTGGCTCATGTTTAGGAGGGTCTTTTGGGTTGGCCCTGCATTAGTTGTGGGGTTGGATTGGATACAGTTGCAGTTTAGTGCTTATGCGCGTCAGAGATGCTCAGCCGAATGGTCAGCTTTTGTGGGGGTGATGGCTTGGTTGTAAGTGTAACCTCGTAGTCCTTGAGGTGATGGATGGGTCATTGAGCAGGTCCAAACACTTGGTGCTGGACGCTGGTTTAGAGATCGAGAGTCTGCGTCTGGCTCGACAGCTTTTGTTTTGTGGCAACGACTGTAACCTCTGTTCGGCGACATCAGATACTTTGGCATTTGTAATAATAGGTTGATAAAAGATGAGAAATGCTGATGTAGACTCTGTACGGTAGCTTGTGACATTAAGGGAACCAGAGATGATCGATTGAACTCGACCCAGACTCGGTCTCGATCTGCCTTTCAGCAGCTTTTAATAACCGATCAGTAGGTATCGATCAATTGGATTCTAGTCCGACTATGAAGTAATTCAATTATCCCAAACATCCTATATGTGATGGGAGTCTCCAACTCTCGATCGTGTCTCGACGCGGTGGTCGATCATGGAGTCTGTCGCGGAGGAAATTTTACGCGAGATTCTTCTCAAGCTGCCGACGATGGACCTGGCCCGATCCTGCTGCGTCTGCAAGCTATGGCACGCCATTGTCAGCGACACCTCCTTCCGCACGCTGCACGGCGCTGCCCGCCACGTCGTCCGCGCTGAGGCGGAGACCTTGCTGGTGCCGGAGTTCCGTGCGACGGGCATCGGCCTAGAGATGACCGTCCTCAGGGTTTCGTCGGCCAAGCCCATGTGCCGCTTCACCGACCTTGCCGGCGGCTACAGCCCCACCAATGCCTGCAACGGCTTCCTCCTCCTCGCGCCCGCTGTTAAAGACTGGCCTGTGTATGTCTGCAATCCCGTCACCGGCGAGAAGCTCAAGATCACGGCGCCGCCCAAGATCAAGGACATCGACTGGCGCATGTACGCAATGGGGAGTAGCCCGTCCACGTCCGAGTACAAGCTCTTCCGCCTCTCCTTCTCCAGACACGGATGGCACCACTTGGAGGTGTACACGTTGGGCGGCGACAATAATAATGCCGGGTGGCGCCGGCACCCGGACATGTTCCCATATTGCGCCGGATCTGGCCTCTACTCGCCGCCGCCGGTGCTTTTGGACGGCAAGCTGTATGTGGTGACGGAACGGAACTACGAGGCGCCTGACACGATACTAGTGATCGACGTGGCGAGCGAGGCGCATTTCATGTTCGATCTCCCAGAGAATTTCGCAAGCAGAGGGGCCAGGGCGGCGGTCCATGCTTTCGAGCTGCGTGGACAGCTGTGCGTCGCCGTGCATGTCTTTGGCCATTCGCAGGTATGTTTCTGGGTTATGCTCATCGACGATAAGAACAACGGGTGGATGCCTCGATCTCGATGGGAGTGGCGCTACACCCTCTCTGTCCAAGCCAGCGACAAATATGGTAGCCAGCCGCACGGCGCCTGGCTCGACAGGCGCGATGGGAGCCTGTGCTACAGGCTAGGGAGCCTGGTGTACAAGTACGACACCACCAAGAAGGTAGAGAAGAAGAATTATTCCTTGGAATGGTGGGACAACCAAATTCAGCTTCCACCATCCCCTCATCAGGACCTACGGTGGAACGTCTACGGGGGCTACCGTCCTAGCCTGCTCTCGCCTCATCTCGCCTTTGCTTCCACGCCGTTTATGCAGCAGCACCGCCGCGAGCAGGAAGATTGCGAGCAGGCCTTGCTACATGCTCTGGGTGCCCAGCGACCATCCAAGAAACGATGCTCTACGCGCACGCCCGGTCGCAGCAGAGATCCAGTACATGGCGCCAAGAGGACTCGCAGGCCAGCACATGATAGTTAACCAACCAAACAAAACATAGCTCTTGTACTGTGTTAATCGAGAATTTCTACTAGCTAGCGGGAATTTTGTACCGATACGTCAGCCTTGATTTTTGCCTGAAATTAAGATATATATCAATGAGAAAGAATAGAAATTGTCAATAGATATCTGCAACTAAGTCAAGGAGTTATAGATTTTTGAAGATGAACCGAACATGCCTCTGAAGGATAAAGATTTTCTTTTTCCGATGTGCTTTCAAGGGTGAATTCAGGTTACTATATAGATGTGTGAAAACAAAAGACCACCTGGAGATTGGTTCGTATCTAGTAAGTTTGACATATATCAATTAGTCCAAAAGTGTCTTTGGCTTCTTTCATTTTTAAAATAAAAAATATTCTAATTTTCAAAAAACAAAACAAATCTGGAGATAGGCAATGATGTAACCTACAATCATGCAAAATTTAATACATACTTCTTTATATTGTGGTCTACACAAAAATAACAAAATATCATAAAATTTGTAGATTTGAAATTTTACATACTCAGATCCACACGCTTGTCAATTTTAAATATGATAAAAAAATTTAGTTTGAAATTCTACATACTTAGATTCACGTGTTTATCTTTTTTTGTAGCCCAACATACAAAGTATTTGGAATTGGTATTTTGTACGTTTGTGGGGTAAATAGTTCGCTACCGTCCTACCCTGCCAAAAGCCTCCACATAATCGACATATCCTACCATCCTCAACCTAATTTAGAGGATCATCATAGAATTTATTTTGTGAAAACTCTATGCTATTTTGCTAAACTATCCGCTTGGTTTTGTAAAGCCACTCCCGCCTTTTTCTTAGTTCAACTAAAATAAAACAGTACTTTCCGGTATGTTTTATTTAATCAAAATATTTTCTTGCTTTCCTAAAAAAGTAGGTGAAAACCCCCAAAAACCTTTTGACCCAAAACTTGCCCAAGCCCAACTACCCCTTTGGCATATTAAATGGCACCTCCATCCCCTTCTTACTCCTCCCAAATCCTATATCCAAATTTACCAAATTCCCCTCATTTTTCATCTGAAAATTTGCTCCATTTCTTCACTCTTATCTTCCCAAAATTCTCCTCTAATTCTTGTCCCCACTAGGCTTACCGCTCCTGCCCCGCTCTAGTTTTTTTTTTCTCGCCGCCGATGCTCTCTTTGTTATGGTAGAAATAAAATACATAGGATGTAATTAGACTATATCTCGTGAAGATCATGGCAATATAATGACATAAACGGAGGATTCAATATTTTGTACATGTTCCAGAACCCGCCTCGCCTCGCACGCCAGCCACCAACCAGATCCCCTGGGATCGCGTCGCCACACGCGAGTCAATGCAGCTAGCAGCTGGCCACGATGCACTCTGTTCGTTCCTCATGCAACAGCAGTGCGACGGCCAGCAGCAGCCCCATACATCCTCCACCTCCATCCACTCCTACGGCAGTCTCTTTCCCCACTATTGCAACGAAAACAGCAACTCTCCTACTATCATGAAAAAAAGAAGATCCTACGGCAGTCTCTTGGCACAAGGCACGCTTGAAGCTGCACTTCCGTGCATGCCTACACGTCCATCGACGTGCTAGCTAGTTAGCTGGCTTGGCGTGTATTTACGGCGGATCCGATGTGCCGCCGTTTTGCACGCCGTCGGGCTATGTCTTCGTCGTCATACGTAATATATGTTTTCTTTTGGAACGGTAGAAGGTTTTGAAGGACTAGGAAACTGCAATGAAACCAGTCCATGATTGAAACTATGGAAGGTATGGTTTTTACAAAATATCATCGGCTTGTGCTCGGCCGCCATGCCACCAAATGCAGCCGCTCCTGGTGCCAACCGGGGACAAAAGCACTTGGAGCGCCAGAGGCAGCAGACTCCGCCGCACCGATGCAGAAGAAGATCCTCACGTAGAGGACAAACCAACTCGAAGATCCGCTTCAGAAAACGCAGTTTTCGGGGACATCAAGATTCCATGCTTCCATCAGCATTGCCCAACATCAGAAGACCCGCGGTTGTTGCCTTCCTCTCCCTCGCCGCCGTGGCCGTCCGAAAGAAAGATGATAGCATCAGCACCACCGTAGAGGCGACGACGACGCTTATTTAGGGGATTTTCCTTAAAGAAAAGCTCCATCGTCTTCCACCTAGAAGCTCACCAGAGAGCCTTGACGACATCCGTCCGACAATACACCAACGGGAAGAAACCCCGGTCAGCCATTGGATCTGACGGCAAAAAATCTCTGCATCCTCTCCCCCTCGCCTCCACGAACAACAAGGATAAGAAACAGCTGCAGCGCCACACCCCAGATGAAGTGGCAACAATGACTCACCGAGCTTATTAACAGTGATTCCAACATGAATCCATCGAGCAGAAGCAAACCAATCACCGCGACCCGCAAGACCACGACACGTGCCTAGGCGCGCCGGCGATAAGATCCCCAAAGACAAACCATCAGACTCTGGCATCACACCAAACTTCTCTAATGAAATCCTAAAACTATACCTATGATACACAACGGAACACCGAGCACCTCTCCACAACTGGTGCTGCTGCACGGAGAAGGTCTAGGATCGGGACGGGTTCAAGCTCTGGAAGCTACTGGTCATCTTCCTTTTCGCCTCTCTCAAATAGTGAGCGGTGGGAGGATAAGGCTTGGTTTCGTCAAAATTTCATTTGTATCTTCTACCATTTTGACTACTTAGCATACTTATGTTAAGATTCGAAGACTACGGCTTCGATCCGAACACCCCGTCTTTGACTGCTTCAGCGACATCGGCTACTTTTGCAAATTCATCAATAGTTCGGCGAGCGTTCTCACAACCGTGATACTCAGACCTGAAACCCTATGTTCTAAATGTCATATAGCTTATATGCATCAAATTCATTGATGCTTGCATTGCATATCTTGTTGTTCCGGGGTGATTATAAATACACCTAACAACTAAGTATGGAGTGTGCGGGATATATTGCTATCTTATCCCTACTTCATTTCAATTTGTCTAGCTCGCTTATGTCATGTTTTTTGTGCTAATCAACATTGAATTTGTGGATAGATAAATAATTTAAACCTCTAATTAACTGTCGGATTCTGGTTTTGGTTAATTAGATTATGTTGCATCGCATCATCTTTGCCATAGTATGCATACATGCTGGTTCTTTTGCCATAGTTATAAGTGTGGATATGTTGTTTCTTTTTTAATATTTCGCTTATTGCTACATAGGACTCGGAGTTGATGCGAGCTACGATAAGTTCGCCGATTTCACGTCGACAAAATTTTGTCAGGCGAGCATCCATTTCTTCCAATTGTTTTTGCACCTTTGTCTCTCTTATATTCCAACATTGTGTGATTTGTTCGATTCACGAGTCATAGAGCCTCCACCTTCCCTCCTATTTACCCAAACAACTCGATATAGCCTCCACATTCCCTCATATTTACATGTTGCTTGCTTGTTCTGTTGGCCTTGCAAATCATAGTGTGTGCTTATTGTTCGTTGTTCCTATTGTGTTGTACTTATCGGGTAATGTTGGGAAGTTATCGCATGCTCGATGTTGGAGAGAATCATGGTTTAATTGAAATGTTTAACAACTAAAATTGTTCTCAGAATAAAAACTAAGAAGAGGCATATGTGGGCCAACTTCTTGCTTTGACAGCTCACTTTTATCCCCTAGGACCCGAGTTCTTGTTAAATGATTCAAGATTGAACACACTAACAACGGAATATATAAGAGTTTGCTTGATTTGGGGTCTCCAAAATATTGCCCTTTTTTGCGAGAACTCCACCGATCTATTCATAATCCTCACCAGAAGTACAAGGAATTCCAAAAGTAATAAAAAAATAAAATCATGTACCTGCGCCACCTAGCGACGACTACAAATAGTCGAGCGAGTTGAAGGCATGCCGCCATCCTCTCCCCTTCCTCACTGAAGCCGGGGAAAGCATGTCATTGTAGAGCTTATTGTAATAGACAAATGAGAAGTCATCGTGCTAAGGTTCCAAAGAACTAGCGCACAAAAGCATCAACCGTCACCGACGAAGAGAAGCATAGATCAAAAGGAATACCGACCAAATCTAGCGAGATCTGCCAGAGATACACCTACACACGTCCTCCAATGATCGATGCTGAACACACCATTGGGACGGGGGCTAAATGGGAAGGACTTTATTCCATCTTCAAGGAGCGACACACCTTCCTAATAGGACACAAACTCTAACCAAACTCTAATAGGACACACCTTCCTAAAAACTTTCCGTTTTTAGTCTGGTGGTGTGTTCTGGAAAATGTGTCACAAAATTATAATGATACCTGGCAAAGACATAATCGGACGGTGTGTTTCAGCAAATGCTAGAAAATAACGGTGTCCTATAGCAAATTTTCCCAACTCAAAAACATCAAGAAACGAAGCCCTTCCACGGGAAATGCTAATACTAACGTCATCGTCTCATGTGCATGATGATGTACCAGCAAGACATTACTACTCCCTTTGTATTCCATATTACTCCGCATATAAGGTATAGGTAAAGTTAAACTTTGCAATATTTGACCAATTATGTGTGATAAAATATCAACATATACAATATCGAATGTATATAATACTCCACTATATTGCATTAAGATTCTAATAATTTTTATTTGATATTGTAGAAATTAACATTTTTTCTACACGATTGGTCAAACTTTGTTGTTCTAAAAATTTGGTTGAACTTAATTAGCTTATTTAAAAAAATATAAGCATTATTTATCAAAACGGAAGGAGTAAGATATTTCCATAAAAATATAAGCATTATTTATCAAAACGGAAGGAGTCGCACGTGTATTATGTGCCTACAAGAACATTACTTTCGATATTTTCGATGCGCCACAATCCCACAACACCGAACCGTGCAAACGAAACAGAGAGAGAAGACAAGACCGGATCAAATGGGGGAGTTCCGCGCCCGCGCGCCCGGGAAGATCATCCTCGCCGGCGAGCACGCCGTCGTTCACGGCTCTGCCGCCGTCGCCGCCGCCATTGATCTCTACACCCTGTCCACCTTCCACCTCCTCCCCGCATCAGGTTCTCCCTCCCTCCGGTTCACGCACTGACTCTTTCTTGTTTCTTTCCTTTTTCGTTCTTTCGTCATCGCCCTGAACTCTTCTCGTCGATGCAGAGGATGGCGGCGCCGGCGCGGTGGAGGTGGACCTAAGGGACACGGGCCTGGTCTTCTCGTGGCCGTGCTCGCGGCTCCGGGAGGCGCTCGGGGACAGACCAGCGGGGGTCAACGCGCCGAGGCCGTGCTCCTCCGACGAGCTGGCCGCCATGGCCAAGCTCCTGGAGCAGGAAGAGATCCCCGAGGACAAGATCTGGCTCGTTGGCGGCCTCTCCGCCTTCCTCTACCTCTACACCTCCATCTTGGGGTCAGTTGCCACCCTCCCAAGTCCAATCATGTAATGGAGGCACTGCCTCATAGCGCAATTGCTAATGCAACTGTCTGTGCCCTTCCTTGCGCAGCTGTAGGCCTGGGAAGGCCGTGGTCAAATCTGACTTGCCGGTGGGCGCGGGGCTCGGGTCGTCAGCCGCCTTCTGTGTATCCTTGTCAGGGGCGCTCTTGGTGGCCGCAGGCGCCGTTTCTGCACAAGCTGGCAATGGCGGAACAGAGTGGGGATCGATCGGCAGGGATGATCTTGAGCTGGTTAACCAGTGGGCGTTCCAGGGGGAGAAGATTATTCATGGCAAGCCTTCTGGCATCGACAATGCCGTCAGCACTTTCGGTACGCTACGCTACTGCTTTCTTGGATCGGTTCAAATCTTCAGTTCAATTCAGTTGGTACTAAAATCAGTATACATAAGTGTTAGGCATGACTCATTTGAGTCATTTCCTACTGAATACATCTGATTAGCTTAACCTCACCCTTATTACGAGATTGTGTTTTACTGAATCTATGTATGAATGTTAGGCAGCATGATTAAATTCAAGAAGGGGGAATTCACCAACCTCAGATGTACCAATCCGGTAAAAATGCTCATTACTGATACAAGGGTTGGTAGGAATACCAAGGCTCTGGTTGCTGGTGTGTCTGAAAGATTATCCAGGCATCCCGATGCCATGGCTTCCGTCATCAGTGCGGTAAACTCTATCAGTGAAGAGCTCTCGAGCATCGTCGAGTCAGCAGCTGAGGATGAGGTAGCAATCACCACGAAGGAGGAAAAACTAGCAGAACTCATGCAGATGAATCAAGGCTTGCTTCAGTGCATGGGAGTCAGCCATCGATCCATAGAAACCGTGCTGCAGACAACGTTGAAATATAACTTGGTCTCTAAGCTGACTGGAGCTGGTGGTGGAGGATGTGTCTTGACACTGATACCAACTCGTATCCTTCTATGTCTTACTCTTTCTAGCTAAAATTTCATGGCTTTTTTATCCGCACAAATACTGCTGATTCTATTGTATGATTACTTTCTGGTTTGCTTTCTACATAACATTTCTGACCCTGAAAAATAGGAGGAACAGTTAGTATTTGTCAATACCTCAGCGTCTCAGTAGTGGAGTTTTCAGTTTCCTGAAATGTACTTTCCGATATTCAGTGCTAGTGAAGTTGATAGGAATGCTAAAATTTGAATGATTGGTTAATAAAAGCTAACTCCTCATTACTTAGCATTTCTAAATGACTGATTTTTTTAATGTAGCAAAGGTGTATCAGGAAATGCTTAACATTTTACCAATGCTATAAACTTTTAAAGATCATGAAAATTCTCTAGATCTGTATTCTGAATTTCGCAATACATATTGCACAGATTGTATGTCATTCATGTATGTTGCTTTAAATACTTGCAAATGATTCCTTGACGTAACTTTCAGTATTGTCCAAGTTAGTTTTGGAGAAGACCACTGCGGAGATTGAGTCACATGGATTTCGCTGCTTTCAAGTCGAAGTTGGTGGACGGGGTCTTCAGTTTTGCCGAGGATAACACTCTTGTTTTAAGGAGATGTTGTATAACACTATAGTGGGCTGGTTTGATGACCGTACCAAATAAGCTTTCAGTTGTGTATTTGTCGGCCCAATTGTTGTATCAATTACCAAATGAAACTTGTTAGTGTTCCGCCCAATCAAGGAAGTTTAGGTGGTATATTATTGTGTATCTGTTTTTTCCTTTTTGAAGGGTGCGTTGTCAGTGATATGTCCTAAGGGAAGCTATTGAAATTGTGACCTATTTATTCATTGATCTCTTTGCATACATTTAAATGCAACGTGATTGCAATTTTGAGGCCATTGTACAGTTTTTCCTTTTTTGCTGGCCCAGTTAAAAAACATTACATGTTAATTTGTATGATAATTACTATTTACAGGTGAACACGCATGTAAATTGGTGATCACGTCCGATGGATTATGGATGTGAGATATCAATTAAACAACCAGATATATTGGATAATTTCTTTTTAACTGAGCCACCTCGAGACACTGTAATGTGACATTTGTTGTATCCATGCCATCTTTATGCAGTGCTTATCTAGAATACTATAGATAATAATGGTTGAAGGTAGTCACAAAGAGAACTTTCAGATCTACCATGTCCGGTCAAGAAATCAGGTGTGCGTGAATTGTGTTGTACTGATCTTCATCCAGGCTGCTCCCGTTCCAAGGGTTTGCATGGTTCCATTCAAGGGGCGTGCGTCAGTTTCTGAACCTAGACGCTGGCGTGCCCCTGTCAGTTTCTACCATTCAGTTTGTTGGTGCTCCTGGGAACTTGGATCACCGGACTCCCCCTATGCACGACTGCACTGCCATCTGCCAACCGGCAAGGGTGTGCAGCAACTGATTCTTCAGTTCAGGTGGACAGGCTATAGATTGTTGCTGTCTAAAAGCATCTTCAGCAGCGCCCCCATAGTCCACCACCCCTCGGGTTAATTGGGATTTGTAAACAAAATTGCGCTCCAACGAGCCTCCCCGGTCAACCAAACTTGGATCCTGATCGGGATCTTGATATAAAATCACGCTCAAAAGGGCTTTCAATGTATCAAAAAGTGGACCTTGTGATCAATACAAAATCAAGCTTATGCATGCCCTGATGTGCCAAAAAGTAGATCTTGGCCCCCCACAATATTAGGGGCGACAATGGGTGTTAGGACATTCGGACTAGCCCTCCGGCTGGCCAACCCATGCCCCCGCGCCACATCTCGCGCGTGCCCAGACCCCTCCCCCTCCCCGTCCGCCCTTAACTCACTAACTTACCATATATGCTTTACTCCCTCCGATCCAATGAACAAGGCTTACTTTAAACATTAAGCTAAGAAACTTTGACGAAAATTTTAGAAAAAATATTAACAACTGTAATATGATAATATGAAAATACATTCGATGAAGTATTTAAAGATACTGATTTTGTATTGTATACATGTAAATAACTTATTCTAAAAACTTGATCAAACTTTACATAGTTTAACTTTCCATAAAAAAATTAAGCTTATTCGTTAGAGCTGAGGTAGTATTAATTTGACGTTTGTAATAAAAATCGGACTTGGCCATGTGTCCGTTGTTTGGAGTACGGTATCTGATCTTTCTGGCCGGATCTGGTGCATCCGCGAGTGGTGGCTTCTTCTCCTTCTCCGGCGGCGGCTACCCTGACTCCTGGGATCTCCGCAAATAAGGTCAGGGGGGCCACCAATTTTCTAGGGTGACGTTCTGCTTCGCTCTCTTCTTTCGGCCGACCGTGGCGGCGAGGGGAAGAAGAGAAGAAGCAATGGCATGGCTGAAGAGGGAGGAGGTCGAGGATCCTCTGCTCTGCCGCATCGGTGCAGCGGTAGGTGGTCGCGGAAAGAAGGCATCGCCAAGCTTCCAAGGTGGCAGATGCTTTTGTCGATGTGAGCCCTCAGTTTCATAAGCGCAAGCATCAGACGGTCGCTGCTCTCCTCTGTTCCTCTTGGCTGGCCGTGGCGGCGAGGGAGAGGAAGTGGGTGACAGCGAGCGGAAGGCGAGGCCAGGGCGCTCAGGGGAGTTTCGGACTTTCCCCTTCCGGCGGATTTTTCCTCGCTTCTCCGACCACCTCACTCAGATAAAACCCATAAAAAATAGAAATATTTTGCTCAAGAAGTGAACCCCACCGCCGATGCCCGTGGCGAGTCGTGTCCCCCTACCGGCCTCACATCACAGGTTTCTTACAGGCACTCGCCCGCCGTCGTCGCTCTCCCACCTCACCTCACTCCTCCGTCATTCTCACCACTCTCCTTCCGGCTCGCCTTGTCCGAAAATTCACCACCACAGACCACAAATCCCCTCCCCTGGCCTGCCCGCCGCTGCCACACCGGCACCACCAGCAATCCCCCAGCACCGGACCAAGCAGGCTCGGCTTCCCCGCCCGCCCGCCGATCTGTTGTCCCCCGCCGACGAACTCTCTGGCGCGCGCGCGTGCGATGCGGCGGCGACGGCGGTGATGGCGGGCTTCTTCCGCACCGGCAACCTCACCTCCAGGGTCTTCGACCGCCAGTGCTTCTCCCCTCGCCCAGGCGCAACCGTACGAACCCCTTGCTCTCGCACCTCCTATCTATCTATCTATCTATCGATTCTTGCTCCCGCTGTCTCCGTCTCTCCCAAAGCGGCTTGTTGCAATTTTGATTACTAACTTTTTTTTTTTCTGCTATGAGCTTGAGATTGGGCCCACCCTCTTTTGGGGGAACTGATACTGTAGCACATAGTCTAGAGTTCAGTTCACACACACTAAAGAGAAACCTTAAAGAAACCCAATGACAAGCCCTAGTCTAACCGAGTCAAATGGCACATGATGACATTGCTTGTCAGTGCACTCTGATAGTAGCTTACAGATGGTGAAATGCGAGGATAAACGCGGGTCAAGTCATAGTCATGTCCTATGAATGTTAGACAGTCGGTGATCACAACTTAGAATGCTTGTTAACTCACTCCTTCCCACACATGTCATTATCAACTTTGGGATTATATGCGATCTAGTGCTGAATCGGCTGTTGGTTTCCTGCAAAATTGTGCCTTATCCTATACGAGGTTTCTCTAACCATATGTTTGTACAATAGCGATGCTACAAGTATAGCTGTGGCCAATCTTATTTCTGTATGTATACACGTAGATGTTATTTCGTGTTGTGTTTCCTTTAGTAACCGTTGAAGCGCGCACAAGCCAATGCTCAATTCAAAATTTGAATTTTGATGTGAGCAAGATTTTACAACGACTCCCTCCATTCCAAATTAGCTGACGCAGCTTCGGTCAGCTTTGGTCTGGATACACATGTATCTAGACACATTTCAGCTTGCTCAATTTGGAAAAAAAAAGCCATGTCAACTAATTTGGAACGGCAGGAATACTATTTTTTGCAACTTAGGAATCTAAGCTGTCTATTGTTGTACTTCCCTTTTGTTTCTTGACAGGTTAACACTGTGAGGCAATTCTACGAGAATTTGGTTCCGAGCTACACTATATATGACATAGAGTGTCCAGATTATTCGTTTCGCAAGTTCACTGATGATGGGAAGTATCTTGTGGCTTTTAGCCGGAACCACCAAGATTTGATCGTGTACCGTCCCATCTGGCTAACCTTCTCGTGCAATGAGGAATGTGATTCTCATGATCTTCCGGCTAAAGCAAAGAGATTTGACAGCTTCTTTAAGCAGCTCTACTCGATTTCACTTGCATCCAGCAATGAGTACATTTGCAAGGACTTCTTCCTGTACGTAGCATGCCATCAATACGGCTTATTTGCAACATCAACTGCACAGAGTAACGATTCTGGTGCCAGTGAGGGTGCGATTCACGGGGTACCATCAATTGAGAAAATCACTTTCCATCTTGTGAGGTACAGTTATCTTGACTTAGGAGGAATGCAGTTCTTACTTCTAAATTATGACGCATTCTGTGACTTTCCTTCCTTTGTTGGGGTGGATTAAGACTTCTGTATTTCTGTTATCAGGCTAGAAGATGGTGCGATATTAGACGAGAAGGCTTTCCGCAATGACTTCATTAATCTTGCTCATAGCATTGGAGCTTACCTGTATGAGGATCTGCTTTGCATAGTTTCCCTTCGATATCAAACAATACATATCCTACAGATCCGAGATTCTGGCAACCTTGTTGAGGTACGCAGGATTGGAGCATTTTGCCAGGAAGACGATGAATTATATCTCCATTCACATGGCCAGGTACTTGTAAGTTTTGTTAAAGATTAAAAGTTATGTAGTTCTTTACTCACATTTAACACTGACTGGGGAATGAGAATGTGCCTGCACCTGTCTTGAAATTCCAGAAGTGCATTGCGTTGTCTTTATTGTTACAAATATACCTCTCTATGTGTTTGGGAAGAAGCAAAGATGATCCTGTAACACATCTAGGACAACATCAAGCATTCCTGATGTCTGTAGGTGCAACCGTGCAAGTTTATCATGATTTACATGCAGTATTTATACAAGCTCCTTGTTAGGCGTCAACTGATATATACTCCCTCTGTCCCAAAATATAACATTTTTTTTTGTTTTGTTGGGACAAGACTTTGACCGACAGCTACACATTAATCAAAATTGGTCTGTTTTGAAACTAACCATGCTAATCTATGAAATGTGAAGTAATTAATGTACTTGATGCATGCAGGTTGCACAGGGGAGTTCTTTCCTTCCTGGCATCAAGCAGCGGTTGTTGTCATTTATTTTCCGCAAGACATGGAACGAGGAACCTGATCAGGCTTTGGTTAGCTCTCTATCTTAAATTTTACCCATTCATTTGCCATTAACATGTGAACTTAGCGTGCATTGCATTCTAGATCATGGATTTATTTTCAGGCCATTCTCGTTCTATAGTTATGAAAACTTATATTGTGTACACTACTGAAACATTTCTACTTTCCCTGTCATTCGTATGCATGGTGTTATTTCTTCTTTCAATTGTTGAATAGAATCATGCTAATTGCGTATTCCTTCTTCAATGGCCATCCTTTCCTTTCAGCTTTATTTGTAGAGAAAAATATTTTATCTCTACTTGTTTGAAGTATTGGTATTTGTTTGCAGAGGGTCCAGCATCTGAAGAAGAAATTCTATTTTCACTTTCAAGACTACGTGGACCTTATCATATGGAAGGTACCTACAATATATCCGTTGTCATGTTTGTTATCTTCATTTCTTAAGTTGGTTCAAAAGTTTCTCATTTTTCTACCTGCAGATACTTTGCTTTAGCTAGCTCTCAGTAATAGCATAACCTTGATGATAGGGCCTGCATTGTGTATTGAACATGTCATTTTCTATCGAAGATTTTTTTACAACAGGTGCTTATAGTATGATAGTTGAACAGGTACAGTTTTTGGATCGCCATCACCTGTTTATCAAGTTTGGCAGTGTGGATGGAGGGGTAAATGTTTTTTTGTGCAGACATCTTACTAACAGGTTATTCACATCCTATCATTATCTAATTGAAGTTACTATTTTATTTCTTTAGGTTTCTCGAACCACTGATCAAAATCTAGCATTCTTTGCTGTGTACAACATGGAGACAACAGAGATTGTCTCACTCTATCAGGTACCTTCTATCAAATGGAACATATATTGTCCTTGAAGTCATCTTATATTTCATTTGCTTGTGTTGAGCTTAATATATAATTTCTCATCAGAATTCTTCGGAGGAGCTGTATTCATTGTTTGAAACTTTCTATGATCATTTCCATGCAAATCCACAAAATTCTTTGCACGGAAATTTTATCTCGTCACATGCCAATAATGTTCATGCTCTGGATCAACTGCGCACCATTAAAAATAAAGCAAGCAGCTCTTCCCAGGTAATATCATGACACAGCGAGTATGATCCACTTTTTTATGAACCATTTTAGTTCTCGGTTCTATTTTAAACGATTCAACAAGATTTTTAAGAATGGGAATATCTATAATGTGATTATGTTAGAATCAACTAACCTACTAGATGCAATAGGATGGGAGAGCTTGATCCAGCTCTCTCCCTAGAAATGTGAAACATTTTGAGCTTGTTTTACGTCATGCCTTTTCAGCTATATGTCAGCTCATATGTAGTCAAACAGAGATGGTTTGCTTGTGAAATTTTTAGTAATCACACATTCATTATAAACTTCATGCTCATGGGTTGTTCCTTGATATCTATATTTACTAGATATTTTTCATTTTTTTTGTAAGCATAAGGCATTTGATATCTAGTTTCTGAACAAATAGCTTCTTTAGAAAGATGTAATGCTCACACTTTTGGTGATTGCGTCTTGTTTTTACTTGGCAGTTTGTGAAGAAGATGATGTCGCCATTACCTTACACTTGCCAATCACAAAGTCCTTCACCATACTTTGACCTATCCCTTTTTCGGTATGATGAGAAGGTTTGTTCTACAACTTGCTTGAACTTTGACACATACATTATAAAGTAGTTGTTGTGTACCAATTTGGTTAGTTTCTCGCTTGCATATCATTCTTATAATTTTAGGCTCTATAGGCAATTTTAAAGCTACACACTGAATATGTAATGGTTTTGCTCAACCTGCCAACCTTTTTCTGCTTGACACGTTAGGTTAAACTTTAATGAGCTAAAAATGGTAACAGTAGGTGACAGCACTGTTAACTGGACTGTCTGAAAGAACATTGGCAAGGTTATATCTTGCGTCAAATCTGGCATCAAACCAGTGGCGCATGAATGCTAACAGCAGAAAATTCTACATAGCATTAATTCTATTTTTATGAATTATTTACTCTATATATATATATATATATATATCTTCTAGTCTGTGAATCGAATATGACAAAATATGGCAAAATAAAGATTCAGAGCCCTTCAGGAGAAGAGATCGCATGATCTTATATATTTTTTACTTTAAAATGTTAGTTTTAAAATGAATTTGATAAGTTAACTGATACTTAAAAACTGACCTTTGTATTGGGACTCATGTGTCCATCATATAATCACATTGTTGTCTCACAGATAGCTAGGGAGCTCCTATTGACCTTGAAAACGTTTACTCTTTATATGTTAGTAACTAGGCGACGGTTTTGAAGACTAGTAGCACGTTGATCATTTTCTCATTCCATTTCTTTCTTTTGGTCACACTATAATTGGTCGCCTTATGGTGAAAAGTTTTCGGGATTGAATGTACACTACACAGAATCTTCTATTTACCAAGTATGAACAAATTTTGATTCATGGCTGTTAAGGGCAGGATTGAGTGTGGAGAGCTATCACAGGTTAAGGTCTCCTCTCTTTGGTATACAAGGTTACAAGGGCATCTGCAACAATGAAACGAAGTTTTTTTTTGCGGGGGAACAATGAAACGAAGTTGAGGCTAGGATATTTTAGCCTCTCCAAATTTAGTTCTGGCCAATGAAAGGGGGAGGGGCTATGCCAAGAAATACTGTTCCTGCACAACAGGAAGAGCTATAATAAAATTTTCCTTGTATAATTTATGTGTCTAGTATAACACGAAACTTACATACAGTATGAGCATGGGCGGACCTAGCGCCCCTCCAGCCAAACAATCATTGAGTATGGGGAGTTCCATAGTGCTGAGTGGACAGCAGAGAATCATTTGCATTTTGCAGTTAATATTTCTATGCCTTCCATGGGCCTGTTAATCTTCTGGGATTAGTGTACTCAACCGCGCAATAGTAATTCTTCTCATCCTGTTATTTAACTTTAGCATTGATTCATTTCCTTGTTTGCAGCTGATAGTAAGTTTTCTGTCGCTGTTATTTAATTTTTAGCATTGCCTTGTTTCCTTATTGCAGCTGATTTCAGCAGCTGATCGGCATAGGCATTGCACAGAGCATCCAATAAAATTCATATCAGTGAAGCAACCAAATGTTGTCAAATTTAAGATAAAACCAGGTAACTCTTGATCCTATGCCGTGACCAAGAATCTATATTCTAGAGCTAGCTTGTGGAATATATTTCATGTCAATCTGAACCTGTATCCATATAAGGGACGGGCATTGTTGTTGAGACACATGAAACCCAGACGATAATAGTACAATCATGTAGAGCACATGAGCAGACCATCATAAGAGTAAGGGAAGACTTAGGTCAACTTACTCGAGTAACGGTTTGAGAATGTAATGCCAACTTCAGGTGCTGAAAGAGTAAAGACGCACTCACATGTATCTGCATTTCTGCAAGGAAGCAAAACATAAGTTTGTTCTAGTACTAGATTTTCATGCAAGGATGAAGTTGATTTTTTTACGTAGCATCACATAAATGTCTCTTGATTTTCTTGACTGTAGGTTCCGATGCTGGCTCTTCTGACGGCAGGGCAAAGAGAATATCTTCCTTCTTGTTCCACCCGTTTTTTCCGCTTGCGTTGTCGATTCAGCAGACTTACATGCAGGCAACTGTTGTCAATGTACATTTCCGGAGATAGAGAGGTTATAGTTGTGTTGACTTAACTGTATTTATATCAGTAGCTGGCGAGCTTGCAGCACAGCTCAATAGAAATTTTGGCCATGTGTATCATCGCTATAGGGAAAAAACTGGAGTAGTTTTGACATCTCCATGATCCTGTACTCATGTGTTGTTCATGGTCTATTTTTAGTATGCTAGGTTAGCATGATCAACTTGGAGACGTAAATGTAGCAGGATGGTAGATCTAGATTGTATTCATATCATGTTTTTTTTCAGATTTTGAAAGCGGTTTTGGGCGTTTTTCTTAAAATCTGTTGCACTGGGCAGACCTCAAGCTACCGTGCACCGGATACATTCTCGAACCGAAACTCTGTGGACATGGATTTACTTTGTCAACAAGTACACGCAACTTCTTGGATCGCTGTACAGAACTATAGAACTCAAACTACAGATGCTGCCTTCACCTATGATGCCATAGAAATCCTGAAATAGGTCTGGAATTTGCGCACGACATAGGGCATCAGACTGACAGCATCGATTCTTTCCTTGGTTAGCCTAGAAATTTTGGTTTCAAAGGTGATCACGAAGTTCATATCTTACTGACCGATTCTGCAGCATGGGTCACAATGACGTGCTGAAGTTGCTGCAGGTATGTCAGATGAAGGCAACAAGGACAATTCGAGCAGCAGTTCAGCCTCGAATGAAGCAAGTGTTTCATGTGGGCGTGTACAAGGTGTATTCCACGAGAGAAATGAAGAAGGTGATGCCACTGGTAGATGTTTGCTAACATCGAGAGAGAAATGAAGATGATGTTGAAGGTGATGCCACTGGTAGATGTTTGTGGTAGGGTACATAGTTTCTAAGGAAGGGCTGTGGTATGGGGAAAATATAACTTGTTCAGATCGTCCAAAATGACCCACATCAGCCATGCGCGAACTCAAGTGGATGCCCATATGAGAACGTACGGGCGCACATCTCATTCACAACCACAACAAACCAGTATAAAGTGCCTACTTCTCTTGCGTGGTTGATTCAGAAACATTTGGGAAAATAAGAAGAATAACAGGTAAACCCTGAATTATGTTCTTAAATCACATCTCATCAGTCATATGGCATGCAAACCACGGTACAACATTTGCCAAAACAACGAAGCAGGCCCTTTATTCTTGCTGGCTAAAGTATGAAAGAGTACAGATGACAAAAAAACAGTAAAGTGAAAACTTCATAAATCTTGGGCTTCAGTTTTGGATTGTCAGCTGGTAAGTATGCTTAAGGGCGGTTAGGGCGCACGCTACCATATCCAGATCCACCACCTCCCCCAGCGCCGCTTCCACCATTTGTACCATCGCCATGGCCACCACCATTACCCTTAGCATCAACATTCCCGTAGGTTGATTGATAGTTAACGCCGAAACTGGATCCGGAACCAGAGCCACCACCAGTCCCGCGTCCACTTGATCCGGTGTTGCCCCCACCTTGTCCCCCGCCACCACCCCCACCATTACCGCCGGCGTCGACGGATCCTCCGTACAATATATCCTTCGAGGCAGAGCCATAGCTCACCCCAGATCCACGACCATATCCATCTCCATCTTGCGGCCCGCCACCGCCACCCGCTCCTCCACCGCCGGCAACTGCATGGGAAGCAAAATTCTCGGTGGATCCGGTGCCACCTCCTGAACCCCCACCGGAGCCACTCATGTTTCCGCCACCCTCTCCCCCTCCTTCACCACTTGCATTAGCCTCACCATGCGTTGGACTAGCATAGGCCAATCCAATGCCTACAAGGACGATCATGGCAAGTGCTGCCAGTCTACCTTTCATATCCATTGTAAAATCACTGAGATAGAGGCTGATCGAATGCTTAGTGGGAGGCAATTTCGACATTAGTGGTATTTATAGGTTGGAGGGTGTGCACCATTCTTGCATTAGCTAGTAGATATTTTGACTCTTGGAGACGAGATTGCAGATCTGTAGTCCAGCTTTAGGTCATTCTTTTCGTATTTAGTTTACCGGCGACCTTCATGCATGTATCTTGGAATCTTGATTAATTAACTGTCTTGTGGCATCTTTTGAGTTTCGAGGAAGACCTTCATCGTGATCAACTTCTACAAATGCATGCATGTGCATCTGCCTTGCTTTGACTTCGTATCACCTGTTCTGTCTTGGCTGTACTTCGTAGGAGTAACTATGTCTGCAACCTCATGCTTGTCTAGATTTGATCTACTTAGTAGTATATTTGTACTCCTACTTGACTTGGCTTAAAGACCTATGGTGGCACACGATCAGTCAATTAATTCATTGATTGAGAAGAGGAGAGAAATGTAAGAGATCCGATGTGGGGATTGGGATCACCGACAATGTTAAACCCTTTTAGTTAATCTCTCTTTTTTTTTCAACCTGCTAAACTGTACTACTCATGCATAATGTTTACACGGATGAAATTTGAATAAGGTTCAATTAGCCACATGTGACGCCCTGAACCAAAAGATAAAGCATGTCTAGCTAATCTCTGATATGACCGATTCAATTTTTCCCGAACTTCCATCTCTGATGTCAAAGACCATTGTGGAGCAATCAGAAGACATGTATCCTTGTCAAAGCAAGATCTTCAGAAAGGGCCAGTGATTCACGGCAAGCAAGAGCCTCCAACGTAGTCGGATCAGTGATACGATCATGCCCATTCTTCTTGGAAACTCTGGCTCACATGTTCTTTCACTGCTTTGAGATTCAATAGATTTGGTCCTCTCTCAACCCTCTTCACATCAACACGTTAGACTGCTATTGCATTTCAGATCTTTGGGGTCCACAACGTGAAGATAAAGTTGGCTCATCCATTCTTAACTCCATCCCTCGGATTTTTTTTTATAATGAGCGTTTTATTACTTATAAAAAGAAATTACACCCGACCTCTGCATAACTAAGATGCACTCAGCCGTTCAAAAAGTCTCAAAAGTCTAGAGTGCTAAAAAAGGTGAATTACATATCAGACATGAGCAGTTATAAAACGCCTAAGGTGAAGGCGGAGGTCCAGTCCGTAGATTATGCTGCCACCCATGTAGGGAAAAAAATATCCCTCGCCGTGTCCATCGGAATATTTGGAAACATAGAAATCCCATGATTTTCGCAATGAAGCTGAAGCCCACTTTTTAGTGATTCATAAGACCTTCTTTGGTCTAACGGCTTCTCCTCCACGCAGAAATCTCTTATACTCCGATGTTGCTTCACCTTGCCTCCTCCATGTAATATAATAACTCCCTCCCCTCCCTTCTTTCAGATCTTGTAATTTTCCTTGGTTTTTTCTCCTTGTTTTCGTTTCGGTTTTTACAGACCTGTTCTTTTTTGGCAATAAAGCTGTCAGGCTGGTGTAAGAGCAAGTTCAAGAGACACCCTATAGCCTCCCCAATCCTAAATGTAGGGGAGAAAGAGGAGAAAACACCCTCCAACAGGCCTCCTACACATGCCCCCAATAAATCTGCATCCCCAACCCACCCCTCCTTCTTCCCTATACATTGGGGTGGTGGAAGCCTCCCCTATACAAGTAATAATAGACTTAGTGCCTACTTAGGCCATTGATGCTCTATTATTTGTGAAGTTAGGTACAAAATATTCTTAAAATATAGGTGAATGTGGTGTAGGGAAGAGAGTATGGGGGAGCTGTTGGAGATGAACAAAATTTAGGGGAAGAATCTTTATAGGGAAAGCCTCTACAGGAAGATATAGGGGGAGAAATATTGGGGAGCTGTTGGACTTGCTCTAAGCCCGCCGTAGACCGCTTAAAGAATACAAGTGCGTAAAAGTTCAATATGAAATCAGTATGCGTGGAGCCGGTTCTGAACATTGTGGGGGAGATGACAGACTGGTGTAGGGTGAGCAGGTTGAAACCAAGGTGAGCATTGGAGCTGGTAATGAAGTCCGGGGAAGGGAAGAGGCTGAGAAATAGGGCGGCCATGGCGAAGGCGACACCGCCAAGGAAGGTGGGTTTTCTGACATGGCATTTTACACATTGTTGAACTATTTGGATATGAGCAAGTTCGAGAAACGCCGAATCAGGCCATCGGATAACCAATAATTTAGCTTATCTGGAATTCAAACGTGTGGTGCTTGTGCTTACGTCCACCTTGTACAGTTGCTTCTGCAGATTGGTTTTAGCTTGTGCAGGATTTGTCCTTCAGCCCAGGCATTGTGTATATTTTGCTGGCAGATGTCATTGATTGGGAATCCTATGAGATCATGTATGAGGCCGCTTGGCATTTTTCTTTGAAACCGCCCTTGCATTTATCGTTCAGAGTTCATCACAGAGCAAAGAAGCAAAATATGGAGGGAACCATCGTGCTCTACACATGGATGGTCAGGGGCCACTTCCACCCCATGACGCAGCTCGCCCACCGCCTCGCCGGGCTCGGCGTCCCCGTCACCGTCGCCGTCGCCGATGTCCCGTCCACACGCGACTCCCCTGCCACCATCGCTCGTCTCGCCGCCTCCTACCCTTCCGTCTCCTTCCACCTGCTCCCGGCGCCGGCAGCAGCAACCCGTTCAGCGGGCACGGCCGACCCCGACGCCGACCCTTTCATCGCTCTCATCGCCGACCTCCGCGCCACCAACCCCTCCCTGCTCACCTTCCTCAGGTCCATCGCGTCCGTTGCAGCTCTCGTGGCAGACTTCTTCTGCCCGTACGGATTCGACGCCGCCGCGGAACTCGCCATCCCGGCCTACCTGTTCTGTGCCTCCGGCGCGTCGGTCCTCGCGGCCTGCCTGCACATCCCCAAGATGATGCGCTTCGCCTCTGTCTCCTTCGGGGACATGGGGCACGACTTGCTGCACTTGCCCGGAGTTCACCCACTTCCGGCGTCCCACTTGCCAGAAGCGCTCCTCGATCCCACCGGCAGCCAGTACGATACGTTTCTCTGCCTCCTCGAGCAGCTACCTAGAGCCAAGGGTTTTCTGTCGAACACCTTCGAGTGGCTCGAGCCCCGCGCCGTGAAGGCGATCAGGGACGGGACTGCCTGTGCCCGCCCCGGCGTGCCAGCACCGGCATTGTTCTGCGTCGGTCCGTTGGTAGGCGAGGAGAGGGGACGCGACGCGGAGAAGCACGAGTGCCTGAGGTGGCTGGACAGCCAGCCTGCGCGGAGCGTGGTGTTCCTCTGCTTCGGGAGCGCGAGCTCGGTGCCGGCGGAGCAGCTTCAACAGATCGCCGTGGGACTGGAGAAGAGCGGGCACTCGTTCCTCTGGGCCGTGCGCGCGCCCGTCGCGCCGGACGCCGACTGCACGAAGCGGTTCGAGGGGCGGGGCGAGGCGGCGGCGCTGCTGCCGGACGGGTTCTTGGACAGGACGAGGGGGCGCGGCATGGTGGTGTCATCCTGGGCGCCACAGGTGGAGGTGCTCCGGCACCCGGCGACCGGCGCGTTCGTGACGCACTGCGGCTGGAACTCGGCGCTGGAGGCCGTCGCGGCCGGCGTGCCGATGGTCTGCTGGCCGATGTACGCGGAGCAGAGGATGAACAAGGTGTTCATCGTGGAGGAGATGAGGCTTGGGGTGGCCATGGACGGCTACGACGAGGGGACGGTGACAGCGGACGAGGTGGAGGCCAAGGTGAGGCTGGTCATGGAGTCCGAGCAAGGGAAGGAGATCAGGGAGAGGATGGCCACGGCGCGGGAGATGGCAGCTCATGCGCTGGAGATCGGTGGAACGTCGACGGCAGTACTCCTCGACTTCCTGGATAATCTGCGTTCGCGTTGATTCAAACCCTTTTGCTACTTCTAGCTAGGCATGTATAATGCTAAGCGCTTACACAGATGCTTAAGTGAAAAAGAATAAAGATTAATAAATCAATTTATCAGCCCTATCTGAACGCTGAGCGTTTAATCAGGCTCCGGCCATCACCGTGATCTCCATCGATGTCCCCATCTCTCTTCATAGTTTGTGTATTTGTAAGATTGAGTGTGGTTGTGACCTTAAAAATATATTTATCTATGTTTTATGATTCATTCATGTGTGAGTAATTGATCCATTTCTAGATTCAGATATGATCTAGTGCGTCAAGTTAGAAATATTGTTGTTGATCTAGTATTCATGTACATGGATTACAAAGAAGTGTCTACAAGATCTTTTAGTCGGGAAGTGTACTTTTGCCTTGAGAGTGACAAGGCGAGAATTATGCATAGTGCACACACGAGTGACAACCCGGTAATCAAGGTGAAAATATTTATTTATCTAAGAAGTCAATAATAGTGGATCACATATATCCGCCCATCAAAACTAGTGAAACCGAAATTCTAGAAACCAGCTTTCATTCCATTCAATCCCACAACAATCATCTTAGTTTACTTTTAGCATTTATTTATTTGTTTTGTTCTTAGAAAGGCTACTTCCAAACCACGGTTTCGGTTTGAACGTGGATGCACTGACAACGCATTTACGGGTTGTTTAGTTTTCATTCTGCAAATCTTACATGCATGTGATCGATCTTTTAATAAATTTTTGTTGTTGTTAAATACCGCAATAACCAAGTTGTGGTGCATAAAACTCAGACACTAAGGTCTTGTTTGGTGCTAGAGTTTTAGTGGGAATTAGCGGGGATAATCCGCTCCAAACTTTAAATCCCCATTTATCCTCAATGCATGTTTGGTGCTAGAGTATGAGCGAGTTTAATCCCCACTTATCCCCACATTTTCCCAAATTTTAGTGTAATTTTTCCAATCCCCAATACTCTACCCCTACCTAGTGGACTGGGGATGGGTTTTGTGGGAACTGGGGGTGACAGCAGTGATTCACCCAATACTCTAGAATATTATCCCCACTAATCCCCAATAAAACACTAGTACCAAACAAGGCCTAATGCTTTTTAATATTTTGTATGGACGTGTGGACAATGAAGTTTACTTTATTTTTCATTATTAAAGAACTTTTGGCGTGTAAAATAGCTTCCCTTCAACTTACAATTAAAAGAAGACTTGGCATATCCTAACGGACATGGGCCCGGCGCATCTTGAAAATGTCTTCCAAAGTTTTTTTTGCTCCGTGGATCAACATATCACAACGACTAGCACGGAGGCGGAATATACATGTGCAAAGGATACGAGGCACAAGGATATACCGCCGAACACTATTCCCTCGAGTCGGTTTCAACTCTGAGATGATGCCTCCAACCATCCACCGAGAGAAACCATGTTGAGTGCAATGCCACCGCGGCATCCAGGCCTCCTAAACCCCTGAGATCGAGGGTACAAGAGGAGGTCGAGACCAGCACGACCCCTTCAAGAAATTGAGCGTCACCCACAAACAACGCCGTGGCTGCCTTCGGCCATCGCTAGAGCAAGGGTTTCTCCTATCCTTGATACACCTTCCACCTTGGAACCGGCCAACCAACATAAACAGAGTATAGTCCTTTTCGTGCATTTTCAGTTATACTATAACATAAAGAGAATGTACCATCTACACGTGTTTTCACAATCCCCGACCCACAGAAAAATAAATTCTAAATGTCGACCGATCGAAGAAAAAAAAAGATTACAATAATTTAGTTCACTGAGATTTTCTTTTGTCTTAATAATGGTTTCTAAAAATGCAATTTCAGTCCATAAAAATATAATTTTATATTTTTTTATGAAAAGTAAAAAATTGTAACTTATTCTTTTCACTAAACTAAAGTTGCATTTCATAACAATTGACAATGGACCGAGACTGAAAGAGAGTTTAATCTATGGAGAATCAGAGCTAATTGTCAAATGCACATAGCAGGTCCAACAATAAACCTTAATTGAATTATTAAGCTCACTAACAATGCCAGTCAGCCAAGATCATTTCTTCGTAGCGATCTCCATTTCTTATGCTCCGTCGACTCTCGACTTGTTTACTTGCTAGCTCCAATGGCAGAAACCATGCTCGTTCAGCTCGTGCGCTGCTACAATTTCCTCTTCGTTCTCGTCGCCACCATACTCGCCAAGCTCAAGCTCAGACGCGGCGCTGTCGGCCTGAACCTGCCTCCGGGCCCATTGACGCTGCCGGTGGTCGGCAACACTCACAACTTGCTCGGCGCCCTGCCGCACCAGGCCATGCACAGGCTCGCCCAGCAGCACGGCCCCGTGATGCTCCTCCGGCTTGGCGACGTCCACACTCTCGTGCTCTCCTCCGCCGAGGCGGCCAGGGAGGCGATGGAGGTCCACGGCTCCGCCTTCGCCGACCGGCACGAATACGCTACCGCCGGCGAGCTGCTCGGCCCGACGCGCGTTCGGTCCTTCCGCTCCGTAAGGGAGGAGGAGGCAGAGAGCCTCGCGTCCCGCATCTTCTTCACCATGTCGTACATGGGGCCAGTCCCCGTCCGCGTCGACGAGGTTGTGAAGGGCATGATGAGCAACGTCTACACGAGGATCGCCGTCGGTGTGTTGGCGAAGGCCAAGACCAACTCTTTCTACTGGAGGGTCATACTCGGTGCCCGGAGCCCGCAGTGGGAGGCGTACGTCACGGCGCTGGACAGGGCGACGGGCCTCATGTCCGGGCTCAGCCTGGCAGACCTTTTCCCGACGTCACGCCTGGCGCGGGCGCTCAGAGGCGGGTCGGCTCGCGGGAGGATCCAGTCCATCGCCAATGCCATGATCCGTGAACACAAGACGGCGTTGGAGAGGGAGAAAGAAGCTGCTGATGCCGGTCTTGATGTTCCAACGGAGGACATCCTCACCAGCATGAGCGGATCCAGGGTGTTGCCAAGGGGGGCAGCTGCCCCCACTCAAATGTTCATTCTCCTTGTAATAGCTCCTTTAAAAAGTGATTTGCCCCCACTTAAAAATAATTTTTTATCCAATAAACACATTCTTGCCCCCTCTCAATGTTAATCCTGGGTCCGCCACTGCTCACCACTCTGCTGCGGCTTCAGAGCAATGGCGGTGTCACTCTCACCAACGAAAGTGTCAGCGGCATCCTCTTTGTAAGTCAACCACACCTCCCAAATGTATTATCAGGATTGAATGATTGATGCATTAGCTAAGGTTTCGAAAAGACTGATCTGATGAAAAGAGGTTTATATTCAACACTTCCTTAGCTTGGGTTCGGTGCACATGCTGCATAATGTTTTGTTTTTGTTTTTAATACTACGCGAGCAGAACTCAAGACCTTTTAGCTCTGATACCATATAGGATTGTCCAAAAAAACGATATGATGAAAAGATGCTAGATACTATATTTATATTTAACACGGTTATTATTTTTGGAGTAATTTATTTGTCATGTCATCAGGACATTTTCTCGATGGGGTCGGAAGCGGCGACGACGATAATATGGGCCATGTCGGAGCTTATAAGAAGCCCACGGATAATGGCTATCGCACAGTTTGAAGTCCGGCGAGTCCTCCACGGCAAGACTGTGGCCGAGGCGAACATCGACGGCCAGCTCCACTACCTCCAGATGGTCATTAGGGAGACGTTCAGGTTGCACCCTCCTTTGCCGTTGCTCCACCCGATGCTCTGCACCGAACGGAGGAGGATCATGGGCTACGACGTGCTTCCGGGCACCACCATGTTCGTCAACATATGGGCAATCGGTAGGGACGAGCAAAACTGGACTAACGCCAATGAGTTCATACCCGAGAGGTTCGAGGGCGAGAAGGGAGTCTACAGTGACTCGGACTTCAGCTTCTTCCCCTACGGTGTGGGCCAGAGAATGTTCCCTGGTAAGATGTTTGTAGTGGCAAACGTCGAGTTTGCCCTTGCAAGCCTCCTCTACCACTTCGACTGGAACCTCCCGAACGGTAGGAACCCGGAGGAGCTTGATATGACCGAGGCGTATGGGATCACGACGCATCGTAGGACTCAACTAATATTGAATGCCACTAATCATTTTGGCATGCTATAGTTTTCATGTCTACATAATTATGTTGTTTTAACATTTTATATGTATAACGTGTAGACTATGAACTTTATTTAATACTTTACAATTAAAGACTTTTTTGCGTGTAAAAATAGCACTTCTTTAGAATGCTTCAACTTATGTGAGTCTAATCGCTATCATGTAGAGAGACAGTAAAGCTGCGGACATGATATAAAACTTTCCACCAAAATCAAATTAAGGACATGAGTACATTCTACTGAAACAGGATCTGAAACTTGCAGCATTGCAGTACAGAACAAAAATCTGACACTTGCAGCAAGCATACAGTGGCAGAAGATGGACTGAAACAAGCATTGATGAACAGCCGCTGCACATCAAGCCATATGGAGCTTCGTTGTTTGATTCTTGTCCGCAAAATAGACGATATGAAATGATCCAGTACCACACAAATTTAGTAGCATTGACCGAACAATCTAGACTTTGGTTTATGGATAACAGCATTCCATCTGAGGTGCAAGCAAAGATCACACAAACCATGCACTTGTAGTTTTAGATTCAGAGATATTGTAGGATGAAATGGCTCAAGGGTTACCAAACACAGTAAATCAGCCATTACTTGGTGCTGCATATAGATGGCTCAATAAACCAACACAAACATGAACATGCATCAACCGAAATGGCTTCACTTATACAGTTTCCAGACTGAAACTGAATACTATTGTTATTGTTGAAACGGGTTCATATCATTCTACCTCAGAACCTGATACTACTTAAGTGCATTATAAGGACATAACCATGTAAAAAAGCTAATACTTTCATGCTGAGCAGGAAACAGTTGCTAGCTGCACATGGAGTTGTATGACTAAATCAACATATATTGAGCAGTAGCTAGGTGCAAGGAATAACACAGATGAACGAGATAACTGGATTTCAGATAACTGTTGCAACAAGCCAATACTCTAACACTCCTGACAACATTGGTAAGAAGGACATAAGTACTGAACCAAGGAAGCAAGTGCTAGCACAAAGGTAAGAAGATGATTTATCGTCACAGCCTTCATCCTTAAACATTAGAACTGTGTAATGCCGTTGCAGTAGTCAAGGAGAACCTGAATAAGACTGAGAGGGCGGACATGATGGTTGTCGTGACTGCTGTAAACGTCAAATCCAAATGAATAATGCCAGGGATCCTCGTGAAAGCTTTGTTTTGGATGGTAGATAATGTCCATCGTGGCGTCCCTTAGGTTATAGACATGCAAGACACGCTCTGTGTGAGTTTTTGCCCAATCAAACATGTATATGCAGTCACTGTCGATGCACGGAAGCATATTCGCATCCACCGACACACACCTCTCGGCACCAAGAAACAGTGCGCGGCAGCTGATGCTCTTGACCTCCTCCAACATCTTGTGCTCGACATCGACTCTGAAAACTTTCAAGGCTTGATCAAGATGGCGAACGAGCAGAAGTTCCCCGGCAGATTCCACGAGATAAGAATTTGCAATGTTGTTCTCCTGTAAATATATGTCCGCATCAGGCGACATCTGAGCTGCGACTAGAAGCTCAGGATCGCGGTGCTCTGCTGGGACGAGTTTCCATACCGATCCTTGCTGACCAGCAAGATAGATGCTCCCTTGGAAGGTAACCATGGTAGTCAGCAAGTCCTTGCCAATGTACCCCTCAGCAAATTCAGTGCTGGTTGGATCACCATACAGGACCGTGTGCACTCTTCTGTCCCATTTCCGCCACACGACCAGCGCCGGTCGAGCGCCGCCGCCGCTCACTGCGGCATGCAGTGTAGCCACAGACCCTAACCCTTCCCACAAGGGCGCAGCAAAGTGGAGCATGTCGCCTGTCAAGGGGTTGAGGACGCGAGCCAAGCGTGGGCGCTCCCTGTCTCTGAGCACGATGAGCCCGTCGGACGCGGTGAGGACGAGGTGGTCGCGGAGCACCGGGAGGCGCAGGCGGCGGAAGCGCCCCGTGGGGACGTGGAGGAAGAGCCTGTCGTGGTGGTCGTCGTCGCGGCTCTCGGATTTGAGGTCGAGCATGACCCAGTGCCGTGGACGGAAACGGTGGTCGGCGAACGCGGCGTGCGGAGATGGCTTGGCGATGGCGGAGCGCCAGCTGGGGCAGACGGCCCTCATGTCCGTGTATGTGTCGACGCCGCCGGCGGTGGAGAGGACGCAGTACGCGATTCCTTGGACAAGCTCCGGTGGAAGTGAAGCCCATTCCGGAATGAGGGATCTGTCAGCGGACCTGGCGCTGACGTGCAGCCGCCTCTCGCAGCTGCTCCAGTCGCCCTCCTCCTTCATTGCCGTGCGCCGGCCGGGTCCTCGCCAAGCACCTCGAGCGCGCCGCCTTGCGCGAAGATCCAGGGATCTAGATCGGCGCTGGGTGGCGGCTCTGCTCTGCTGCGAGAAGGGAGGCGGCTGGGTGGCGACGGAGCAAGCTTGTACGCTGGAATGGAGCTGTTAGAGCATCTCCAGTCGCGTCCCCCAAACGGATTTGGCACGACAAAAGCGTTAGCATTTTGTCCGGCGCGCCCTATACGGTGTCCGGCGTCCCGAGCCGTCCCCGTCCCACAGGGGACGCTCCGGGACGCCGGACACAACGCGAGGCCAACGCGGGCCCGACCCGTCGGCACGGAAGGCTAAAACCCGTCGCCTACCTTTGGTCAAGCGGCGTTAATGGCGTCCCTGTTTTCTCAGGCGACGCGGGACGCGTCTCGTCGTGCATGGCGCGTGGCCGTCCGCTCGTGCAACCACCCGCCGCCTGTTTTAAGGCGCCGCTCGCTCATAATCCTTCTCGCCGCCGCCTCTCCCCTCCGAGATCCTCTCCTCGCCGCTCAAAAAATGTCGTCCTCCCGCAAGATCGCCGCGCGAACGGACGCGGCAGCCTCAGTGGCGGAGGCGTGGCGCCATCGCGCCGTATCACCCCGCGGACATGCGCGGCAGCGGCGGGGAAGATGGCCGCGAACGGCATTGGCGTTCCGCCGCCGGCAGCCGCGCACGGACCAATGGTGGGACGCCGTCAAGGCCGTCGGGCTCAACTCACCGCCCAGGAGCGGAGGGATCCGACGGGCGGTCGACAACAACGACGCTGGTGGACGTCGTACTTGCAACGACGTCGAGATGCGCAGCACCGACGGGCTCGTCGGCCCCAACAGTGGAACAAGGACGGCCGCGCCCTGTTCTGGGCGTTGGCGCACCCTCGAGAACGTCATCCGCGGCCTCGCAACGGCGCTCCGCGCCGGAGATGCCGTCGTCGCCGCCGCCGTCTCCTCAATGGCGCCGAGGAGGACGACTACTCGTCCTCCTCGCACTCTTCTTCCTCGGGACCGGCGCGATCGCGCGATCGACGCCGTCCTCGTCGCCGGTCGGCGCCTACACCGTCCCCAAACGGGAGGTCAAGGAGGAGCGCCCGTCAACACGAGGCGTGGCGGCGGCGGGCGGCGCAAGGGAGGCGCGGCGCCTCCTCATCCCGAAGCCGGAGGTGAAGGAGGAGCGGAGGAAGCGCGGCGCGCGCTGGCGGAGTACGGCGGCGGCGCGCTCATCGCCGCGGCGACCCGAGGCCCGGGCTGCGGGCGGCGTTCATGGCGTCCATGGACGACAAGGACGCTGAGGGGCGACCTGGACGCGGCGATCGCCATGTCCATCCTCGACTCCGGCAAGCCGCTGGTGGACCTCACCGACGACGGCGAGGCGGGACCAAGCGGCTTGGTGAAGGACGAGCCCGTGGACGAGCCCGTCGACGAGCGGCAAGGAGGTCGTCACCGACGAGATGTACAACTTCCAGCAGTACTACGACGCCTCCGGCCGCCGCAAGCGGTTCTAGATTAGGTTTAGTTTTAAAGTTAGTCAAATTTCGTTCGAATCTATGTAAATTTGGACGAATCTAATCGAATCTAGTTAAGTTTAAAATTTGCGAAATTTTGTTTGGGGGACGCGCGGGAGCGACGTCCCCCAAATCGCGGCACGAACGAAACACGTCCCCAAAACGCTCAATCCGGCGCGGTTTGGGGGACGCTTTGGGGGACGCGACTGGAGATGCTCTTAGAACTTTGAGATGGAGCTAGGGTTGGGTAGTTGGGCCGGGGTAACACCTGCTCTTTTCGTTGGGCCTCAAGCCATCTCTTTCCGAGCCAAAACATTAGAGCGCCTCAAGGTTACATTTCAGTAAGAGACAGTATCAAGTTAATTTTGAACCTGAATAATGTGTATCAACTTCACTCATAAGAAAAACTTCAGGTTCAACTTATAGTACTCCATCTGTTCATGTTCAATTTTTTCAGATGCCATTTCCATCTGCACACTGCAGTTAACTCCTGAATTCACTTTACTACACAAGTCCACCATATGCAGGTCAATATCTGGTGCATATTTTTTTGTTCCATAGAGATTTTATTTATTAGCACATGTGGGAGATACTAACTAGCTTTATTTAGTTGATTTTGGGCCAGGGGAGCTTTGGTTCCGAGTTGCGGCATGAAGGTGCGGCCGCGAGAGATGATCCAAACCAGCACATCACTAGCACTAAAAAAACTCCCGATTGCGTTGACCGATAGTGTTTGAGCTCGCCTCTTGCTGCGCCAAATCATCAGCGTAGATCCAACGTCGTGTGATGGCCCGCAACATCTTCCCGTGCAACGACAGCGACATCGATTGCATGCGTAGCTATACACATGATCACTAAATCCACTCTCAGTGTAATAATCGGCCATTGCAACAAAAGAGATACATAATAAACATATTTTCCGCCTGATACTTATATTGGGTACACAAATTCTAGGGATGAAGCCAGTGAACTAAGTAAAATGCACAACATTTGTGTTTTCCTTGATTAGCTAGTGCATATTGTAATCACCGACACACAAGTGACAATCGGGAGCCTCATATTTACATAGCACATGACAAGCTAAGAGATGATCCTGCAAGACCAAGGAGAATGCACTACCAATATGTTTCTGCACAACACTAGGTATTGCAAGATCGTCCTTCAATCACAATGTGCTACAAAAATTTATCATCGACCATTGCAACAAAATAGATACGAAGTGAACTAAATTAGAGCCTCATACTTATATTGGACACATAAATTTTAGAAATGGAGCTAGCGACCTAAGTAGAAGGACAACCTGACGAGGGATTAGCTCGTCAATGCATATGTATTGTAGAATTAGGGTTTCGTAAGAAGTAGAGGGCAAGTAGATCTCGAAGGTTCAGCCGAACGAAGGTGCTCAACTCAAAGTTATGGTGGCTAGGGTTACAATGATTTCGATCCCTTATTTCTCCCTCGGCTTCCCATTTATATAGGAGGCAACACCGAGGCTTTCCCTGTCGTACAAGTTACAAACTGTCGAGCTGCGTTGGGCCTTTCCTATATTGATACAAGGTTCCTATTACAACTCTACTTTTCTAACCCGAAAGTCTTCAACCTTCTGGGCCTCCAAAGCTCCGAGTTTACTGGCTTCATACTTTCTTATAGATCCAGGGTACTTATTCGGCATGCCTATTCGGTATACCTATGTCAGTAGCCCCCGAGATTTTTGCTTGAATCGTAGAGTCTAGTAAAATCTCCATCGTACATCTATTTAATAATACTTTTGAGTCATTGTCAATTTTCACTAAGTGTATTTTGCACAGGGATAATGGTAGATGAGCCTGGTTCTTCTGACGGATCAGGTACCAGTTAATTGCTCTCGTGGAAAACCCGCATAAACCTACTTCAAGCTCAAGTCCCTGGACTCGAACTCGGGATACTGACGTAATTCGACACGTGCCGCTTCAGGACTTATCATGAATCGAATTCCAACTTATTTTATCGAGTACCCAACGCGTCTGTCGAGATTTTTCTTCACATCTGTTGATGCGGATAAAGTGAAAGAGCGCATTCATATGCGATGCTACGCCGCACAAGACGGATCCTGGGGTCTTACCTTCGTGAGCTCTTTGTCGAGTCACGGCATTTAGAGTTTTTATCGCGGCGGACACGCTCTGAGAATATATTGTCGAGTGCCTTTGGGCGGCTGCTGGAATTCTTTATTTCTTTGAGTTAACATGTTAATAATATCTTGACCTCCCGATGGGAGTACATGTAACTCGAAGATGTACGCAAAAATTCTTCGGCTCCTGCTCCATATTGTCTTGTTATTTGTCTCTCTTTCTTTTGCCCTTTCTATAATTCATCGGGTGCGCGACCAGCGCTCCCGATGGGAGTAGACCCCAAGGCTACAACCGAGTGTTTGCACTTGGTTGTAGGCTCAACTTCTGTTATTTAACCAACTCTATATTTGTATCATCATCACGTGATCTTATCAAAAGTATATTCAATACTTCTGATAAGAGTAGCCCCCGAGCATATGAACAGGTGCTTGCATCTGAACATAGCCTCCTGAAGTTTGCTTCTAACGTAACTATGTATTGTTCCAGCAACTCGAAGATTTTTTATCGGCATGACGTCAATGCTGACGAAAACCATGTGTGGCCACCTCCGGAAGACACGACTTCTGGTGGACCACTGTTTTGTGGGTCCAAAGTTTATGCTCGTCCCCCACGTCGCGCAAGTGGGGCTTGCACGTCCTCCGATATTCCTGGCAAGCGCGCGGTAACTTCCTCCCCTCCAAAATAAACTGTAAAACTTTTTACCAGGATCTTCCCGTGTTTATCCAATGGTCAAGCCTCATCGTCTTCCAGGGTATAAATTCTTACCCCTGGGCTCAGTTTTACCCTTCGCTGCGTCGCACCATCATTCACTCCTGCCATTGCTCTACCATTCTACTTCCTTGAGCACCACATACGCCCATCTTTCTCTTCCTCTCTCTGCTCCACCACTTCGTCACCATGCCTCCGTTAACCAAGCTCACCAGGAACGTCGCTCCCGGCACCGGCGAGCGCGTGGAGAAGGAGAAGGTCTCCCGATGGGAGAGATCCAAGATCTCGTCGCAGGACCACCGCATGCTCAAGAATCTGGGCATGTTCAACAAGGAGGCGATGCAGATGCCAGGGGATGAAAGTACCCCTCCTCCTCCTTCAGGTTTCTGGGTAACCTTCATTGACTTCCTCATCCGCGGATTATCCGTTCATGTCCATGAATTCCTCTGCGGTCTTCTCTTTATTTACGGGATTCAGCTCCATCAGCTGACGCCCAACTCTATCCTCCATATCTCCATCTTCATTACCTTGTGCGAATGCTTCCTGGGCATTTACCCCCACTGGGGCTTATGGAAACGCATTTTCTATCTCCGCCTCAACAACTCGAAGAACACCGTCTACAATGTAGGTGGTGTCTATATTCCTATCCGGCCAGAACTTGGCTATTTTGATTTGAAATTCGCTAACTTCGTCCAAGGCTGGCACAGGAAATGGCTCTATTTGTTAAGGACGAATCCTCGGATGCTCAAGAGTATGGCCTTGCTCCTTTTGACTCTCGGAAGACATTGATCAAAGGCGCAAATCCTGGGACGTGGAGGCCAAAGCCGAAAAAAGCGGCCACTCAGTCTCTGATTGCTCGTATCCAGGAGCTGCAGAACACTGAAGGGGAGGAGCTGTCGGGTGTGCAGATCATCGCACACTTCCTGCGGATTCGAGTGCATCCTCTTCAAGCTCGCAAGAATCCCCTCTGGTTATATTCGGGTGCTGAAGATGTTGATAGGGTTTCCGAAGATCTTCCTTTGAAGGATTTGGAAAAACTAGTACACCACTTCACCTCTTTGAGCAAGAAAAGTGAAGTTCCTTCCTCCTGTTGCGTGGAACCATTCAGTGGTGTACGTACATGTGCTTCCAACTGTAAGTGCTTTTCTTCGAGTTGTATTTTTTCTTCCAACTGTAATTGCTTCTCCTTCAAGTCTGATAAGCACATCTCTGCAGCACACCCGATATAGTTCGTTTGTATAATTCTCCCTTGACCCACTGTTGATACGCGTAAAGCACACGTCCGTTGGGAACCCCAAGTGGAAGGTATGATGCGTATAGAAGCAAGTTTCCCTCAGTAAGAAACCAAGGTTTATCGAACCAGTAGGAGCCAAGCACGCACGTTGGTTGATGGCGAAGTGTAGTGCGGCGCAACACCGGGGATTCCGCCAGTGGAACCTGCACAACAATCAAAGTACTTTGCCCCAATGTAACGGTGAGGTTGTCAATCTCAGGCTTGTAAACAAAGGATTAATTGTATAGTGTGGATGATGATGTTTGTTTGCGAAGAACAGTAAAGAACAAGTATTGCAGTAGATTGTATTTCAGATGTAAAGAATGGACCGGGGTCCACAGTTCACTAGTGGTGTCTCTCCCATAAGATAAATAGCATGTTGGGTGAACAAATTACGTTGGGCAATTGACAAATAAAGAAGGCATAACAATGCACATACATATATCATGATGAGTACTATGAGATTTAATCAGGGCATTACGACAAAGTACATACACCGCTATCCAGCATGCATCTATGCCTAAATAGTCCACTTTCAGGTTATCATCCGAACCTTCCGTATTAAGTTGCAAGAACAATTGCATTAAGTATGGTGCGTAATGTAATCAACACAAATATCCTTAGACAAAGCATCGATGTTTTATCCCTAGTGGCAAGCACATCCACAACCTTAGAACTCACTGTCCAGATTCAATGGAGGCATGAACCCACTATCGAGCATAAATACTCCCTCTTGGAGTTACAAGTATCAACTTGGCCAGAGCCTCTACTAAACGGAGAGCATGCAAGAACATAAACAACATATATGATAGATTGATAATCAACTTGACATAGTATTCAATATTCATCGGATCCCAACAAACACAACATGTAGCATTACAAATAGATGATCTTGATCATGATAGGCAGCTCACAAGATCTAAAATGATAGCACAATGAGGAGAAGACAACCATCTAGCTACTGCTATGGACCCATAGTCCAGGGTGAACTACTCACACATCGATCCGGAGGCGATCATGGCGATGAAGAGCCCTCCGGGAGATGATTTCCCTCTCCGGCAGGTGGAGGCGATCTCCTGAATCCCGAGATGGGATTGGCGGCGACGCTCTGGAAGGTTTTCCGTATCGTGGCTCCTCTGGGGAGGGTTTCGCACGAAGGCTTTAAGTAGGCGGAGGGCGGAGTCGGGAGTCAGGGGCCCCACACGCTAGGGCCGCGCGGGCCCCCTTAGCCCCACTTCGTTTCTCCCCGGGTCTTCTGGAAGCTTCGTGGAAAAATAAGCCCCTGGGCGTTGATTTCGCCAATTCCGAGAATATTTCCTTTGTAGGATTTCAAACAAAAACCAAAAACAAGAACAAGGCTCTTCGGCATCTCACAATAGGTTAGTGCCGGAAAATGCATAATAATGGCATATAATGTGTATAAAACATGTGAGTATCATCATAAAAGTAGCATGGAACATAAGAAATTATGGATACATTTGAGACGTATCAAGCATCCCCAAGCTTAGTTCCTACCCGCCCTCGAGTAGGTAAACGATAACAAGGATAATTTCTGAAGTGACATGCTATCATAATCTTAATCAATACTATTGTAAAGCACATGAGATGAATGCAGCGATTCGAGGCAATGATGAAGACAATGAGTAAACAACTGAATCATATAGCAAAGACTTTTCATGAATAGTACTTTCAAGACAAGCATCAATAAGACTTGCATAACAGTTAACTCATAAGCAATAAATTATTAGTAGAAAGCTTTGAAACAACACAAAGGAAGATATAAGTTTCAGCAGTTGCTTTCAACTTCAACATGTTTATCTCATGGATAATTGTCAACACAAAGTAATATAACAAGTGCAATAGGTAAACATGTAAGAATCAATGCACACAGTTTACACAAGTGTTTGCTTCTAAGATAGAAAGAATAGGTAAACTGACTCAACAATAAAGTAAAAGAATGGCCCTTCAGAGGAAGCATGGATTACTATTTTTGTGCTAGAGTTTTTCATTTTGAAAACATAGAAACAATTTTGTCAACGGTAGTAATAAATCATATGTGTTATGTATAAGATATCTTATAAGTTGCAAGCCTCATGCATAGAATACTAATAGTGCCCGCACCTTGTCCTAATTAGCTTGGATTAACACAGATTATCATTGCATAGCATATGTTTCAACCAAGTGTCACAAAGGGGTACCTCTATGCCACTGTAAGAGGTCTAAGGAGAAAGTTCGCATTGGATTTCTCGCTTTTGATTATTCTTAACTTAGACATCCATAGCGGGACAACATAGACAACAGATAATGGACTCCTCTTTAATGCATAAGCATTTAACAACAGATAAAATTCTCAAAAGAGATTGAGGATTTGTGTCCAAACTGAAACTTCCACCATGATTCATGGCTTTAGTTAGCGGCCCAATGTTCTTCTCTAACAATATGCATACTCAAACCATTTGATCATGAAAATCACCCTTACTTCAGACAAGACGAACATGCATAGCAACTCACATGATATTCAACAAAGGTAAAGGTTGATGGCGTCCCCAGAACATGGTTACCGCTCAACAAGCAACTTATTAAGAAATAAGATACATAAGTACATATTCTTCACCACAATAGTTTTTAAGGCTATTTTCCCATGAGCTATGTATTGTAAAGGCAAAGAATAGAAGTTTAAAGGTAGCACTCAAGTAATGTACTTTGGAATGGCAGAAAAATATGTGGTAGGTAGGTATGGTGGACACAAATGGCATAGTTTTTGGCTCAAGGATTTGGATGCACGAGAAGAATCCCTCTCAATACAAGGCTAGGCTAGCAAGGTTGTTTGAAGCAAACTCAAGTATAAATGGTACAGCAAGACTCACATATGAACATATTGTAAGCATTATAAGACTTTACATCGTCTCCTTGTTGTTCAAACACCTCAACCAGAAAATATCTAGACTCTAGAGACCAATCATGCAAACCAAATTTTAACAAGCTCTATGTAGTTCTTCATTAATAGGTGCAAAGTACATGATGCAAGAGCTTAAACATGATCTATATGAGCACAATAATTGCTAAGTATCAAATTATTCAAGACATTATACCAATTACCACATGCAGCATTCTCCGTTTCCAACCATATATCAATGAACAAAGTAGTTCAACCTTCGCAATGAACATTAAGAATAAAGCTAAGAACACATGTGTTCATATGCAACAGCGGAGCGTGTCTCTCTCCCACTCAAAGAATGCTAGGATCCGATTTTATTCAAACAAAAACAAAAACAAAAAGACGCTCCAAGTAAAGTGCATAAGATGTGACTGAATAAAAATATAGTTTCACTAGAGGTGACCTGATAAGTTGTCGATGAAGAAGGGGATGCCTTGGGCATCCCCAAGCTTAGATGCTTGAGTCTTCTTAAAATATGCAGGGATGAACCACGGGGCATCCCCAAGCTTAGACTTTCCACTCTTCTTGATCATATTGTATCATCCTCCTCTCTTGACCCTTGAAAACTTCCTCCACACCAAACTCAAAGCAAACTCATTAGAGGGTTAGTGCATAATTGAAAATTCATATATTCAGAGGTGACATAATCATTCTTAACACTTATGGACATTGCACAAAGCTACTGAAAGTCAATGGAACAAATAAATCCATCAATCATAGCAAAACAGGCAATGCGAAATAAAAGGCAGAATCTGTCAAAACAGAACAGTCCGTAAAGACGAATTTTTCAGGGGCACTTAACTTGCTCAGATGAAAATGCTCAAATTGAATGAAAGTTGCGTACATATCTGAGGATCACGCACGTAAATTGGCAGATTTTTCTGAGTTACCTACAGAGAAACCTGCCTAAATTCGTGACAGAAAGAAATCTGTTTCTGCGCAGTAATCCAAATCTAGTATTGGCTTTACTATCAAAGACTTTACTTGGCACAACAATGCAATAAAATAAAGATAAGGAGAGGTTGCTACAGTAGTAACAACTTCCAAGACTCAAATATAAAACAAAGTGCAGAAGTAAAATGATGGGTTGTCTCCCATAAGCGCTTCTCTTTAACGCCTTTCACCTAGGCGCAGAAAGTGTGAATCAAGTATTATCAAGAGATGAAGCATCAACATTATTACCTCGGGCTTTACGCCTACCATTCTTACTCTTTTTCTTACTCTTTGGTTTAGGGAATACATGGCCGCCTCCCGGTGTAGAGGTGAATTTTAGGGTGCCTTTTCCCACATCTATGATTGCTCCCAATAGTTTCAGCAGGGATCTTCCAAGTGTGATCTGTCCTGTTCCTACACATTCAATAACAAGATAATCAGTGGATATCGTTCTTCCAAGAATGGTTGTGAACACACCCTCGGCTATTCCCTTAGGAATTATAACAGAGTTATCAAGAGTTATTCCTTCTCCACCTTCGTAAGTCCGCAGAGTGTCAAAGATTCATAAATACTCTTAGGCATAAGGCAAAATTCAGACATAATATCACAATGAGCATAAAAAGTTTCACCACCAATAGCAATTTTAACGGTAGGGTCCCACATTGAAGGTTCAGAGTTTACTAAAACATGATCAAGACGCTCACGAATCTGACCATACCTTTCTTTCAAGCAAGATGTATTTGTTTCAAGAGTGTTTAATCTATTATAAAGACTAATAAGAGATGAATCAAAATTATTAGCTGACCTATGTGATGCAGCCAATTTCTTTATGGCATTAAAAGCTCGATCCCCATCGCAATGAAGGAAATCTCCTCCCACTACAGCATCCAAGGCATATCTATAGCGAATCATAAGCCCAAAATAAAAGTTACTAAGGAGCAAACTTAGAGTCATTTGAGGTTCAGCTTTACGATAAGAATCAAAAATTCTAGACCAACCATCTTTAAAACTCTCCTCATCCCCTTGTTTAAAAGTAAAGATTAATTCATAAGGTGGAGAAGTAACAGGTTCAGAGCTAGACATGATAACAAAATAAACTAAATGCAAGTAGCTAATTTTTTTTGTGTTTTTAATATGGAGAACGCAAACAAGATAGTAAATAAAGTAAAGCTAGCAACTAATTTTTTTGTATTTTGATATAAGAACAAACAAAGCAGTAATAAATAAAGTAAAGCAAGACAAAAAACAAAGTAAAGAGATTGGAAGTGGAGACTCCCTTTACAGCCTTGATCTCTCAACGGCGAAATTTATTTGCTGGCGTGCGTTGTGGGAGATAGAAATCTTTGTGTAACTTTTCTTCGTTCCCCGGCAACGGCGCCTGAAATTTAGCTTGATACGCGTAAAGCACACGTCCGTTGGGAACCCCAAGTGGAAGGTATGATGCGTATAGAAGCAAGTTTCCTCAGAAGAAACCAAGGTTTATCGAACCGGAGGGAGCCAAGAAGCACGTTGAAGGTTGATGGCGGCGAAGTGTAGTGTGGCGTAACACCGGATTCCCACGTGGAACCTGCACAACACAATCAAAGTACTTTGCCCCAATTGAGGTTGTCAATCTCACCGCTTGTAAACAAATGATTAATTGTATAGTGTGGATGATGATGTTTGTTTGCGAAGAACAGAAGAACAAGTATTGCAGTAGATTGTATTTCAGATGTAAGAATGGACCGGGTCCACACTTGTGGTGTCTCTCCCATAAGATAAATAGCATGTTGGGTGAACAAAATACAGTTGGGCAATTGACAAATAAAGAAGGCATAACAATGCACATACATATATCATGATGAGTACTATGAGATTTAATCAGGCATTACGACAAAGTACATAGACCGCTATCACATGCATCTATGCCTAAATAGTCCACTTTCAGGTTATCATCCAAACCCCTTCCGGTATTAAGTTGCAAGCAACAAACAATTGCATTAAGTATGGTGCGTAATGTAATCAACACAAATATCCTTAGAAAAAGCATCGATGTTTTATCCCTAGTGGCAACAGCACATCCACAACTTTAGAACTTTCTGTCACTGTCCCATTCAATGGAGGCATGAACCCACTATCGAGCATAAATACTCCTCTTGGAGTTACAAGTATCAACTTGGCGAGCCTCTACTAGCAACGGAGAGCATGCAAGAACATAAACAACATATATGATAGATTGATAATCAACTTGACATAGTATTTAATATTCATCGGATCCCAACAAACACAACATGTAGCATTACAAATAGATGATCTTGATCATGATAGGCAGCTCACAAGATCCAACATGATAGCACAATGAGGAGAAGACAACCATCTAGCTACCGCTATGGACCCATAGTCCAGGGGTGAACTACTCACACATCGATCCGGAGGCGATCATGGCGATGAAGAGCCCTCCGGGAGATGATTCCCCTCTGCCGAGGCGATCTCCAATCCCGAGATGGGATTGGCGGCGGCGCTCAGGTTTTCAGTATCGTGGCTCTCAGTACAGAGGTTTTTGCGACGAAGTAGGCGGGCGGAGTCGGAGAGTCACGGGGCCCCGCGCTAGGGCCGCGCGGGCCTTAGGCCGCGCCGCCCTAGGGGCGGCGCCCGTGGCCCCACTTCGTTTCTCCCTCGGTCTCTGGAAGCTTCGTGGAAAAATGCCCCTGGTGTTGATTTCGTCCAATTCCAGAATATTTCCTTTGTCGGAAAACAAAGAAAACAGAACGCTCTTCGGCATCTCGTCAATAGGTTAGTGCCGGAAAATGCATAATAATGACATATAATGTGTATAAAACATGTGAGTATCATCATAAAAGTAGCATGGAACATAAGAAATTAGGGATACATTTGAGACGTATCAACTGTGAACGCCTTAGATCGCTGAATAACTCTTCATGCTTCTACTGGATCTTCGGGTATTTCTTTCTTCGTGATATATGCCAAGTACGTTTGCATCCAAGGGATTTGTATCATCATGGCCTCCACCGATTCTTCCTCTTTATCCGAAATATGTGGTTTTGGGGCTACTGGAGCCCCCGAGTCTTTCTTGGGTTTATCCTTTTTCTACGGCTGCTTCGGCGCTGTCGTTTTCTTTGACTTGGTTGATCTCTCACTGATACCCTCCCAGAAAACTCCAGGTGGTATGGGCAGACATTGCGACCCGATGTTTGCCAAAACATCGGCTTCGTCATTACTGAGTCTGCTCACATGATTTACTTTGCAACCGTCGAAGGTTTCCTCGAGTTCATTGTATAACTCTTTGTATGCTATCATGCTGTCATTGACTGCATCTGTTATCACCAGATTTTGGCCAAATCAGGAGATGGGCCGTAATTGAGATGGGCTTGGAGGATATACACGTGGAGAGTCTCTGAAGCGGCCTTGTACGAGAATTTGGGCTAGATGGCCCATGTATTTGTATACTATGGTAGATTTAGTTAGAATTAAAAGATAGAGTTTAGCCCATACACGGTTAGGTTTATTCCCGAATTAGAAAGTCTACGAACTATAAATATGTATCTAGGGTTATTGAGAAAGGAGGACAATCACGTTCACAACAAACACAATCCAGGCGCATCCACCCCTGTTTCGAGGGTTTCTTCCGGGTAGCATCATGCTGCCTAGATCGCATCTTGCGATCTAGGAAATATAAGTTTATTCGTTATCTGGTGTTGCTCGTACTGAAGCCTTGTTGATGGCGAGCAATATCATTTATCTTAGGTGTTTTGGGGCTTGCATCGATGCTTTTCTTATACATATTTGCTTAGCTATGCCGCCCTCAATATCTAGCTGTCCTTACACCTATCTTAGGTGTAAGGCACCTTGCTTGCTTCTTTACTTAGTAGATCCGATCTGTTATAGTTGCTCCTTGTTCTTCAAGGATTAGTTTGATATCCGTATGGTTAGGCCCTACGCTGGGGTTGGACGATCCGGTAGTGCGTTGATGACCCACAAGTATAGGGGGTGTATCGTAGTATCTTCGATAAGTAAGAATATCGATCCCAACGAGGAGCAGAAGGTGTTGACAAGCAGTTTCGATGAAGGATTCACAAGACCATTCAGGGGGTTTTGATGTAACAGTTGAATAAAGTACGAGTAAGTAAAGTGCGAGAGAAACAATTGCAGCGAGTGGCCCAATCCTTTTTAGCACAAAGGACAAGCCGGTTTGTTTACTTATAATGACCAAACGTTCTAGGACACACGGGATTTTAGTCTAGTGCTTTCGCTACATACGGCTAAATAATCTTCATTGTTATGATAAGTGTTGTGTGGGTGAACCTATGCTAATGTACCGCCCTTCCTAGGACTAATACATACTTGTGATTATACCCCTTGCAAGCATCCGCAACTACAAGAAAGTAATTAAGAATAAATCTAACCACAGCCTTAAATGAGATCCTGCTATCCCTCCTGCATCGATATACCAACGGGTTTAGGTCTGTCACTCCGGCAACCCCGCAATTGGCAAACGAGTACAAGATGCATTCCCCTAGGCCCATAAAGGTGAAGCGTCATGTAGTCGACGTTCACATGACACCACTAGAAGAATAACACCACAACTTAAATATCATACCATTGAATATTACTCAACCATAGTTCACTACTAACATTTAGACTTCACCCATGTCCTCAAGAACTAAACGAACTACTCACGAGACATCATATGGAACATGATCGGAGGTGATATGATGATGAATAACAATCTGAACATAAACCTTGGTTCAATGGTTTCACTCAATAGCATCAACAACAAGTAGAAATAGATACCGGGAGAGTTTCCCCTATCAAACAATCAAGATCAAACCCAAATTGCTACAGCGGTGACGAGGTGCTGCGGTGAGATGGCGGTGATGATGATGAAGATGATGGTGATGGCGGTGGAGATGATGTCCAGCTCGATGACTGACGATGGCGTCGATTTCCCCTCCAGGAATTTCCCCGGTGGATTCCTGCCCGCCGGAGAGCTCTATTCTCTTGGTGTTCTCCGCCCGCGAGAGGCGGTGAACCTTCGTGAGGTACCCTCTGTGGCTTAGGTTTTCGGGACGAAGGGTTTGCCAAGAAAAGGAGGCGAAAGGGCTGTGGGGCCCCACACCACATGTGGCGCGGCCAGCCATGGGCGCCGGCCTGTGGTCTGCCCCACCTTGGGCCCTCTCGGCTCCTCCTTCCGGCTTCCTTCGTCATCTTGAAAAATAGGATTTTGGTATAATTTCCTTCCACAGTTGATCTTCCGAAATATTGCGTTCTGACGGTGCTTTTTCCAGCAGAATCCTGGCTCCGGTGCTTAATCCTCCAATAATGATGAAACATGCAAAATAGATGAAATAACATAAGTATTGTGTCCCAATATGAAATATATCAATGAATAACAGCAAATTATGATATAAAATAGTGATGCAAATTGGACGTATCATGCGTAAGGTGTGGTTTATTGTTCCTAGAAGGGATGTTCCGGGAATTGACTTAACGTTGGTTTTTAGGCCTCTTTTAGGAGTAGTTTTCCATCATCTTTCGTATCTGCTAGGCTCAACTACGCGTAGGATGTTCCCATGCGGTGAAAACCCTAAACTGTCGTAGATTGGTTTAGCTTTGTTTTGATCGAGCAGATCCCCATCATAAATCCAACGTGAACCATGGGGCATCGGCTCTTCGAGCCGATCCAGGGCAACTGAGAGCCGATCGGGCTCGTATTTAATGTTTACGTGTCCATAGAAACTAATCGAAGCAATCCAACACCTCCCTGACCAGGTATAGGTCAGGTGGCACGCCCTGCAACCGTCGGACGTGTGCCGGAGCATTCGGGACGACGTCGAGGGACCAGGGCCCACCCAGTCTTGGTAGCCTCCCGGCTCTTCGTTTGCTCGCCGCTGCCCGCCGGTGGGTTTTGGCAGGCAACAGCATCACACTTGTTCATCACCTGTTGTGCAACCAACTGAGAGTTGCCAAAGATTTTGAGGTGAGTAGCGCCACATGCGTTCGCCATCTTTATCCCATGAATAAGAGCTTCATATTCTGCTTCATTGTTCGATGCGTTGGGGAAGGTCATCTGTAATATGTACTTCATCTTGTTGCCTTGCGGTGAAATAAGTACCATACCTGATCCAGCTCCTTCTAATCTCTTGGACCTGTCGAAGTACATATGACAGGTACTCGACAAATCTGGAGGTCCTGTGTTTTGGAGTTCCATCCACTCTGCAACAAAGTCCGGCAAAATTTGCGACATGATTGCTTTCCTCTTTTCGTATGTGATGTTCCGAGGGGAAAGTTTGACTTCCCAAAGGGAGACACGTCCTGTAGCTTCTGGATTGTTCAAGTTGTTCGAGAGAGGTGCCTCATTTACCACTATTATCGGGTGTGCCGAAAAATAATGTCTTAGCTTTCTTGCTGACATGAAGACTTCATACGCCGGCTTCTGATACTGTGGGTAGCGCTGCTTGGATGGTGATAAGACTTTGCTGAGGAAATATACTGGTCGCTGGACTCCATGATTTTTTCCTTCTTCTTCTTGTTCTATTACGAGAACCGTGCTAACCACTTGAGGTGTGGCCGCAATGTACAATAGCAAAGGTTGTTTTTCTCGTGGCGCCACCAGTACTGGTGGTGTTGAAATTGTACGCTTCAGATGCTCAAAGGCTTTGTCTGCTTCCTCGTATCACTCGAACTTTTCCCCTTGCTTGATAAGCACGTAAAAGGGCAACACTTTTTCTCCCAACCTTGCGAAAAATCTTCTCAAAGCTTCGACTCGCATGGTTAGCTGTTGTATATCTTTAAGCTTGGTTGGTTTTCTCATCGTCAGGATAGCTTGTATTTTCTCTGGATTGGCCTCGATTCCTCTAGCTGACATCAGGTATCCGAGGAGTTCTCCCGCAGGAACGCCAAAGGAACATTTTGTCGGGTTCAGTTGGAGACGGAACTTGTCGAGGTTGTCAAAAGTTTCCCGAAGATCATCGACGAAGGATGACCCTTGTTTTGTTGTGATGACTACGTCGTCAATATATACTTGGACGTTTTTGCCGATTTGTGTGGCGAGGCATTTCTGCATCATCCTCTGATATGTGGCTCCTGCGTTTTTTAAACCCGAAAGACATTGTTCTGTAGCAGAATACACCATAAGGGGTTATGAAAGTTTTTTGACTTCATCCTCTTCTTTTAGGCGGATCTGATTGTAACTAGAATACGCGTCCAGGAAGGAAAGACGTTCGCAACCTGCCATGGAGTCGATAATTTGATCGCTCCTCGGGAGGGGGGAAGTGATCCTTTGGACAATGTTTATTGAGACACGTGAAATCAACGCGCATGCGAAGGACTTCAGTGTTTTCCTTCGGGACCAGCACTGGGTTAGCGACCCACGTGGCCTCGGTGTGTAGTTCTTTAACGAAACCAGCTTCTTTGAGTCGACGGATCTCAGATAACATAGCTTTGCGGTTCGGCTCGGAGAAAGTCCGCAAAGGTTGTCGAATTTGTCTGGCTCTTGGATCTAAATTAAGAGGGTGCTCGGCAATTTCACTGGGTACTCCTGACATGTCAGCTGGGCACCATGCGAAGATTTCCCAGCGCTCACGGAGGAACTCGATGAGCGTGCTTTCCTATGCGCTATCCAAGTTAGCCGCGATGGATGTTGTCTTTTTAGAATCGGTCGGGTGGATCTGCACCTCCTTGGAATCCTCGGAGGTGTCGAAAGCTTGCTCCTGCAAGGATCTACCTCCATCTGGTAACACGTCGTAGTTGGTGGTCAGCTTAGATGCCTCGTATTCAGCTTGCACTCCGAATGTTTCAGAAAGCTTGTGAAAGTCCTTGTCGCACTTATCTGCCAGGGCAAAACTTCCTTTGACTGTTACTGGGCCCTTAGGTCCGGGGATCCTCCATAACAGATATGTGTAGTGCGGCACAACCATAAACCTAGCATATGCGGGTCGTCCCAAGAGGGCGTGATATTGCGACGGCTAGTCAATGATTTCGAACTCCAGTTTCTCCTTTCTGAAATTTATATTGTTCCAAACTGTACGTCGAGTACAATCTTGACCAAGGGATAATTTGGTTTTTCGGGTGAGATGCCGTGGAAACGTGTGTTCGTTGGTGCTAGGTTGGCAATGTATCTACGTATATGAGATTTATGCTGCTTCCTCCATCTATGAATATGCGAGAAACGTCATATCCCTCGATAACCGCTGGTAGTATCATCGCTGAATGTCCTGGACGTGGAACTTGGGGTGGGTTGTCCTCTATACTGAATCGACCAATTGAGGTACTCAATAGTTGGAGGAGGTGCCAGTACTGCCATGTTCACCTGTCGAGAGATTAGCTTCTGTGACATGTTCGAAGGTCTACCCTTATGTATCATTGATACAGCTCCTCTTGTACGTGTGAAATCTTTATTGGTGTCTGGAGGCCCTGCAATTTGCAATTGATGTTGGTTTGCACTAGTAGTTGCGGGTGGTGGTGGAAGAGGTACATGTACTTCGCTCGTAGGTCCTTACACATATCCTCTGTTTACTGCTTCCGCGTGTGTGCTTTCTGTCGCCCTTCGCAAAACTTGGAAAGTTCGGTAGTCCTTCTAGAGTTGGCCTGACTGTCTCCTTCCATCATTGTCGACATAGAAGTGCATCTGAAATGGCCCGTTAAGCAAATCTTCGGGTGACACATTGTACGGCCTTGGAAACCTCGGCCGATTGTTTTGTCTGCTAGAACTCGGTGCATCTCTGTGATCACTTCGTTGGTCATTGCTCCCGTGATAATCATCATGATGATTTCCTCCACTGTTTCCTCGGAAGCCAGCCGCTACTTGGCCGGGACCGTCATATTCCGCAAAGTTGCGGAAACGTCGCCTGTTCTGGTTGTTGTTTCTATTGAGATCTTCTTCGGGTGACCTCTGACGTTTATTATGAACAACATCTTCCCCGTCGGCCCACCAATTCGCTATTACCATGAGTTCTACTATTGTTCTTGGGTTAGATCTCCCAAATCTTCGATTAAGTATCTCATTCGTATCCCTGCAACAAACGCATCAACTGCTCTTTCGTCAGACACGTGCTCAGCCGAGTTTTTGATGATACTCTACCGCTGGATGTATGTTCTCATCGATTCATCCGACTTTTGCTTGCAAGTCCTTGGCTGCTCTATTGATGCTGGTTTTTTGCAAGTGGACCAAAAATTTCTCACGAACAAGTCTTCGAATGTTTCCCAGCTATCTATGGGTCCTTCTGGCAACTTCTTCATCCAGGATCTTGCGGCTCCACTGAGGGACCTGAATGATTTGCATAGCTGTTGCTCTTGTTCCACCCATCATAGTCGACTAACCAATCCTCTGGATCTTGTAGCCCGTCGAACTTTTTATAGTTATCGAATAACTTAAAGCTAGTGGGCACTCTAGTTTTGCGAACCCTTCGGATAAAGCATGGGAGTCCGCACAAGTTCTCATTGCTATCTTCCGGTGTATGCCGATTTTCACGTGTTCTGTTTTCTCGACTTATTTGCTCGCGTGCTCTGTCGACTCGAGGTTGAGCTACTGTGTTCCTCGCGTCGCCTTCTCTTGGAGCATCTCGCGTTGCTGCCACAGTACGTCGGGGACTATTTGCCTTGGGCTGCTCCGGTGTGGAGCACTTTCGGGTTTTGGTGCTATTTCTCTTCATGCTATCGTCGCACCCATAACACCAACTCCTGCCATAGCCATCTGGTATAGTGATGATCTAGGATCTCCTTGAGGTGGCTTGGACGCCATTAGGAATGCGTATGTCGCCATGTATCCTGCCTCTGCTATTTTCGGGATGATGTGCCCTCTCGTGTCTATTGACATGAAAGACATGTCGAGGTTTTGAATCAAGTTCTCCCCTTCTCCTTCGGGTATGCCCGCCAACCGAGATCTTGCTCTTGCGCGGCTATCCCTATGGTTGTCTGCTGAGTTTCTCGAGTGTTGACTCAAGTTGGCCATGCGCTCGCTGGAGGCACCTGTTGCAGCTTTTATTTTGTCGAGTTTTCGCTCCATTTTTTCTAGCTCACGTCTGGAACGACTGAGTTTATATTGATATGCTTGCAGCGCTTGTGGAGAAGCTTGTGTAGTCATTGGCTCCGTACTGTTCATGGGTCTCGCAGCTCTATCCCATGCTTCCTGCGACAGCTGTACTTTTTCTCGCGGCTCAGTTCCTATATATTTGCTTCCTGTTCCTCGCGTGAGATCTACGGGATCGACATAGGGATTGCCCAAATCGTCGAAAACCTCAGACTCTTCATCCTCTCCACGACCTGCTCCCGTGATTACACAGATCTGGTGATGTGTTGCTGTTGTGTTTTAATCAGCCTCAGGGTCGGTGACACCGTCGTATAGATCGGCGAAGACCTCCCTACTAGCAGTAGAGTTGGTGATGTTGGTGAAGTCGAAGTCGGTGAAACCTTCCGAGTCGCTATCTAGATCGGTTTCTGTGAACGACCCGAAAGTCATGTCACCGAACAGATTGTTGAATGCCCCGATGTCGGCGGTCTTGGTGAAGCGTGGCGGCGAAACTTCTTCGTCGCCTGACTCGACAGATGATGTTGACGATCCCGAGAAATCAGACTCGGCCGCCAACGGTCCCAAAAAAATTGGTGTCGCGAGACGATGTGATCCTTCTTTCCCGACGAGGAAGTGGAAGCTCCCGAAAGTCATCTCCGCCGACCCCTCCAGATCGGCATATGCATGCAAACGGGCGGGAGGGTTAGGAACAAAATCGTCGAGATCGGGTTGGACAAGTTTACATCCGTCCATCGCGTTGCTTGCTGTTGACGATGATGTTGAAGATGCCATCGAGATCAGAACCTTGCAGCATCTAATTCCCACAGACGGTGCCAATTGACGAGGAATTAACTCGTCAATGCCTACGTACCGTACACTTAGGATTTCGTAAGAAGTAGAGGGCAAGTAGATCTCGAAGGTTCAGCCGAACGAAGGTGCTCAACTCAAAGTTATGGTGGCTAGGGTTTCAATGATTTCGATCCCTTCTTTCTCTCTCGGTTTCCCCTTTATATATATAGGAGGCGAAGCCGAGGCTTTCCCTGTGGTACAAGTTACAAACTGTCGAGCCGCGTTGGGCCTTTCCTATATTGATACAAGTTTCCTATTACAACTCTACTTTCTAACCCGAAAGTCTTCAACCTTCTGGGCCTCCAAAGCTCCGAGTCCATGAGCTTCATACTTTTTTATAGACCCAAGATACTTATTCGGTACGATTGTTTGGCATACCTATATCACAACCCCATGTGGTTGTACAAGGCAAAAGGTTCAAGAGCATCATCCCTTGATAACATTGTCGAAGACCAATCAACGGCCAAATTCGATGGCACTATATGACTAACAATGTGGGTCTCATAATAACATGCCACACATGAGTCGGTGAGAAAATCCACCATGTAGCAATTAGCACGCACAACCCCCTTTGGTGTACACAACACATGCTACATGGGGATTATCCCAATGCTAATTAGATAGTGAAAACTTCTAATCGTCCGCCAAAAAATAACACAACACATTATGAACAAGCAATGCTCATATCTACTATACTAAAGATGAACAACTTTGATTTTTCTTACAATTTTGGAGCCTCTTTTGAATTACCATGGTAACGACACGTACACCTTTAGGATGACTTGATTTCTGCAGGCTTTCTCTTGTGTACAGTCTGGGTTTGTGTAGCCTTTTGAGTAAAATTTGGTTACCTATGATGTCGTTCCAAAGTTTTAATGGTGGGCTGCCTTGGTGTTTCTTCGATGTGGTCGTAGCTGTGACCTTACTGATGGTGGTGGGGGCTGTTTGGTTTCTGAATTGTCGGTCGGTTCATCATCTCTAGGTATGACACCTATTTTTACACCGCTTTGAGTGAATATTTTGTCTCCTCCTTATCCATAAAGCGTGAGGTCGCCTCGGCGGCTCAACTTCCACGCCGTCGACGGCCCTATTTTCGGCTGTGACGTAGGCGCCTGGGACGACACGCTCGCCATCCTCGCCGGTGGGGACGAGGCCGTGGTGGCATGTTTCGCGCCACTCTTCGCGCATCTAGCAGATCCACCTATATAGGCCGGCTCGGTTGCGGTCAGAGCAGCAAGATTCCCAACAGAATCGCGGTCGTCGGCCTCGGCGAGTCTCTGGCCTTCGCGGATGCTGTCGGTCTCAACACGAGGCAATTCCCAATCTCTGAGGGCGCGACCTTTTGGCGATGAGTAGGGCAGATGAGCGAGTTTGTCCTTGCTTTTTGCTCCAGAAGCGAGAAGCCGACGTCAACGATCTAGACTAGCATCCGTTCGACGATTCGGTGCGTGGGTATGGTCTCTTCCTCCTGTGCTCCATGTTGGTTCATCTCAACCCCTTCCTCCACCCTGCGCCTCACTTCATCTCTCTGGGCTCTGGCAGCATCGGACAGGGCGAGGACGAGGACGGCGGCGGCCGCGTTGACCACCGGACCGGCGGGAACACCAGCGGCTGCACCTGCCGCTGCGCACGTATGTCCTCCTAGCCTCTCCCCCCCTTTACTCTCTATCTCTCCCGTCTCATCTCCTCTCTTTGTCTCTCAGGCAGACGGCCGCGTTGACCATGGGCCAGTAGCTGCCTCTGCCATGGGCCTCCCTCTCATAAAAAAGAACGCCCTCGCCCACATTCTCTTCCCCTGCTCCTCATGTGACGATGGGCCTCCCTCTCATAAAAAAGAACGCCCTCGCCCACATTCTCTTCCCCTGCTCCTCATGTGACGATGGCTGAATCCTACCCTGCTTTGCCTCTCCCCTTCCTCTGATCTTGGTTTGCGTATTGTATTCAGGGACCCCTTGTATTCATCTGAATTTGGATGCCCTCTAGACTTAATTAAAGTTGGTTCTTATGAGTTTGAATCAATCACATGAAGGGGTGCCTGCTAAGCAGTAATATTGAAATTGATCTAACCTACACATATAATAGCTTTTAACAATAGAAATTTGGTTAACATAATTGAGGTGAATACTGCTACCATTGTCTATAATTTTCTGATGTTGTCTTTTTTCCCCGGAGGTCTGCTGTTGCGTGGTTTAGAATTTAGATGCACCTCTGGTTAGTCTGCTACTAGGTCGAGATTGGTCTCCGCCAGGCCTACGTGGTAGAGCTTCATGTTGAAGACGTGTTATTGCTTGCTCCTCTTCACCCTCCTGATGGATCGTCTCCTTGATCAGTTGAGGTGGTTCCCCATGCATGAACGTAACCATTGACCTAAAACATGGCTAGCTCGATGTGTGTCTGCCCTTGCGTGTGTAATAAGTGTCTCTGTTTTTTCTCTTTTCCTTTCTACATTTTGTATTACGCTGCAAATCGATACTTCTATACATCATACCATTGTTTTGGTTGACATGATCAAATGAAGCTCTATTTTTTCTGCTATAGTGCTAAGAGTCATTACCATTCAGTATCTAGCCAAGGGATCGTCTAAGATAGTTGTTTTTAGTCAACTCCTGAAAGTTTTAATAAGACATCTAAGAGGTTAGTACCAACTCCTATGTAATGATTTTTCAGCAGTATACTTCAGTGCCGTTTTAGACTTCTGTAGTCAAATGTCATTTTAATGGTAAATTGTACGAAAACACCCAACCTTAAATATTTTAATGTCCAAGAGAATGTATTTTCTCCTTTATATCCCTTTCTTATTTTCTCCTTTGTGTGTCTAGCATTTTTTTTCTCTCCATATAAGTTCTTTTTAACTGTTGGTTCTACCTTGCTTTCCCAGATGTTCAAACTTGTATCAAAGAATCGGAAACCAGTTCAAGCTTGAGATTTTGAGTGGAATACATCAAGCTCAAGTTCTGGTATGAGGGGAGGCACATTGGGTTAAGCCTGTCCTAGGTGATGGCCATAAACCTGCAGCCATGCTTCCGGTGAAAAGTAACAGTACACATTTAAGTAGGTTCGTTATGTGTTCTTTACCTGTTTTCTTTTGGAAACTAAATAGCGGATTATGTTATGGGTCAGGTTATCCTATGTTATGCACACTGTTTTAGTTGTCCAATTTCAGTAGTTTAGTTCATTACATGTTGCGCTCTGTTTATCGAAGTGCATCATCATGTTGATGACCATTATCTTCCTGCTTAACTCTATTATTCTTAATTGTTTCCTTTTCTCTGCTCCTTCGGTTCTTAGTTGCTTCCTTTTCTCTGCTCCTTGGGGGAATGCATTGACAACTGAAGATTATTGTGAGCATCTATTTGTTATGTATATTGCGGGCTGGCCATGCACTGCTTTGGTTCCATAGAATCCACTTTCCCTGCCGCATCTCAGTTCGGTGAGGTAGTTCCTGTCACTTTTTTAATCCTCATTGCTAAGTGTTCCTGTGTTTACATTGGTATATTCTAATTGGGCTAGATAATTATTTTCATGCGATAAAAGGAATGCACATCTTTCTGTGTTGCCCATATCAAGATATATTTCTATTTATGCTACTTTCCATGGAAAAAATAGTTATTTCTATGTTTTGCTAGCTATACATGATCGGCATTGAATTAGTTATTTGGACTTTGCAGTTGTATTAATTGTGATTTAGCATGATAGTGTAGTTCGAAATCCAGTTGTAGATGATTGTGCCCAAGATTTAGTTTATGTGTGTCCAACTTTTGCTATTGGCATGGGCTTTGCTAATCATAGTGAAAATCAGGGATATTTCCCTTTTCTACATACTATCCCCATTTCTGATATGACCAGAACTAGGGATGTAAGAGCGTCCCGCAAACCATCCCGCGAATTAGCCAAAAATGTGATGTGCTGCAATGATTAGATTAAAGCTGAATTAGGCAAAAGCATCCGTCGGCAACCTGCCCCACTTGCATCCCTAATCAGGACTGACTATTAGCTTTTTCTACCACTTTGTACTTGATTGTAGCAATTTCTTTTTTTTTTTTGAGAACAGTACAACGCAGACGCTCACAAACACGCACGTACAAACACCCCTATGAACGCACGCACGCACACCCTACCCCTATGAGCACCTCCGAGGGACTGAGCCGGCATATCTTGAGGTTGACGAAGTCACCACTGGCGCCTCGCTGTTGACGGGCACGTCACCTACCACTGAAAGCATAGCGCCGGTTAAATCCTGGAATAAATCCAGGTAAATGCAAACACCCATGTCAAGTCTAGGACTTGAACCTGGGTGGGCTGGTTCCACCACAAGGGACCTAACCACCAGAGCCAAGCTCTGTTTGCGTAGCAATTTCAACAGAGTGGGACCATACGTTTGACTGGCTCATGGTATACAGATGTTCATCAGCATGTGCTACCTTGCTGCGAACAAAATGATGAGCCCCTTCCTCACACAGCGCACCAAGAGCAAGATCATTTTTTTACAGCCAGACCAAGTAAGTTGAGACCCTCTTTGTCTATTGCCCGCAGTTTGTTTCTACTTTTATTGTTAGCTCTTTGAGATATTTACTCTCAATTATTGTCCATTCTCTATGAAAAACACACGGCCCTGTTTGGTGGTTTCTTCACGGAAGATGATCCTTAATTCACCACTTCTGACTTTTTAAACGAGCTCTGTAGCAAATCTTCATCCAAGAAAAAAAATAGTTGAGATCCCTATCACCGAGGTAGAGTTATACATCCTAAATTGCTGCTGCTCTTTATCAAAAGATTGTACTGGTTTTTAATAGAAAAACATGTAATTTGATTTTTATATTAATTTTTCCAATTTATATAGTTGATCATTATGTGTATGAGCAGCCGAGGGTGATCAAGTCGCAGATCACGATGGGACAATGGGAACTCCAAGATGATGCAGATCTTCTGAAGAACAAGCATACTGCTCATCTGGGAGGTGCAATAATAACTGGACAAGTTCAATCTTCTACGCGAGGCATTGATATGCTCTCACTACTGAGAAGTGGCTACTGAAGAAGTTTAGATGCTTAGCTATTATGTGGTATGTATCCCCACTAACTTCTTTTTTTTTGGTAATATCTTTCACTGCCATTATGGACTTTTGTGGCCAAATACATCCTTAATGATAAAGTTTCGGATAATAATTCCGGTGATGAGATTGTAGACCCAGTTGAATGAGTATTCATTGTTCTGGTTTACAATAGAGTAATGTGTCGATAATTAAGACCGCTGGTACAGAAACAAATATGATATCATTTGCTTTGATCCTGATCTATATGAATCGGATTTCATTGTTGTTGATCAGCAGGTACCTCCTAAACATTCAGATACTTAGTTTTGCTGCTACTTCCTGCACACCAAATACATACCGTTAGCTCTGCCTGCCAGCCTCATTATCTATCAATGTTTACTCTACCTCTTTGTGCAACTTAGACAAATAACTCCAACCTTTGATACGCCACATATTCTCTTATTAGCTTAACATTCAGATGTGCAATTTGGCTATTATCAGTCTGCAATAAATTTCAGTCTATTGCCCAACCGTTAATTGCTGGAATTGGTAGTCATTCACATGCAGCATGTGTTTAGATTCAGTTAATTTTTCAGGGCAACACAAGAGGATGGCACTTAAATTTTTAGGGATGACTGCTATTTCTATGGATGAATGTTGCTCAATTCTTAGGTATTCAAATTCTAGACACCAGCTAAAACAATATTAAATTAGTTTGACTTGCTGCTGACTTCTATAGTTCTATTGCAATGACCTATGTTGTTTTCTTTTTCGAAAAGCAATGATTTATACTGTTGTAGGGATGTTAGCTTTTTAAAGCACCTCTCTAACTGGCTGGCACATTAACATACCAATTCCCAAAATAGATGCAAACTTATATACTAGAGTCTGTGTTTTTAGCACATACTATCATATGTAGTCATATAATGATTTCTTTCTGCCTACAAGGACAACACTAGCAGAGCTCTGAAAATACAAAAGGCGAACAAATTGAAACCACACTTTATGCTTTATCCAAAGAACAACTGGAAGCAATCGAGGTGAGCCTTTTGCTGAAATCACATAACATGTACTACATCTAGCTATAGTCGTACACTACAATGTATCAGTAAAGTAAATGGCACTTCATGCAGGGAAAACGCTTGAAGTTAAACATTGTGATCACAAGAGATGAACAACCCACACAACTGGTGGTTCTGTTAATGCAAGGATTGTTGGAAGAAAACAGCTCCAACTGGAAATTCCTTCAGATGTCCCAGCTGTAAAGCCACACAGGAACGACATAGGTAAATTCCATGTACAAAAACAAATAACATCGTCATACAAATAATTGTACTTTCCATGTGCGGTATATGTTCACTAAATCATCATATATATGTACAGGTATAAGCTCTCAGTTAGGGCAACTGATATTAGGCCGAACAACTAGAACAAGAGGGTAATCAACCAATTCATGTTTCTTGGTGACAACGACACTACCCTCACAGGTAGAGATGCAATACTGCTTGCAGCAACCACTAACAGCTGTCCTGATTTCGTCCCTCCAGCCATTGCTAACACAGCAGGGAAGAAGTGTATTGTTTTCGCTGTGACACCGAAAACTCTTGACATGAACGATGGTTTAGTATTCTTCACCATGTCAAACGTCCAGCTGATTAATACTCCAGCACCAGCAGAGCCATCTCCTAGCAACTCCAGACGAGCAGCAACCAATGAAGCATCTGTGCTTACACAACCACCTTGAGATATACAGAATTAGCTTGAGGATGATAAAGACCTACAAGCTTGAGATATACAGAATCAGTTTGCTCTTTTTTCAGGTTTCCACTAGAAAAGGCAGCAAACTAAAATAAGCTTGTGGCTTCGGGAGCTGTCGTTGCCAAAACCGAAACAGCAAACAGGCCGAAGAAGCAGTCGACACAGACATAGGAGGTAAATAAATACAATCATAATCTGACTCCAAAAATAGTTGAAATTATCGAATGAGCTATAATATAATCTTATAATCGGCAGGTTGAAATTATCGAATGAGCTATAATATAATCTTATAATCGGCAGGACAAAAGCTCAACACGTGAAGGCAAGAATATAAAGAATACATTGACAGCAACTAAAACAGCAAAAAAAAGGTACATTCAATTATTACCATATTCATGTTACAAGACAAATACCCTGATTCATTTATTCTACAGTGCTACTGGTGAGAAGAAGGGCCTAGCGAAGGAACTCTTCCCGCAGATAACTGTCTAATATAGATATTAATTGCATATCATATAGCATTACAATGAAACATCAATCTCACATCAAACTCTTTTTTTTTGAGAACTCTCAAATACCCTTACTGCAACTATCATCAAAGACAGACATGCAACTATGTGGCTACAAACACAACTTTCCTTCAGGAAATCACTCCTCCGACTTTTGTTATCGACACGAAGTTGTATAATAATATCATCCTATGTAATGCAACCAGTAGATGCATCCTATGTAATGCAGCAGCTTCAACAATTAACCATGCTTCACATGGTTCAATCAATGCACAGAAACAATTATTTGCGGGAAAAGCTAGCCAAACTTCCGCAGGTACTATAAAGGTATTAAGATCTAAACTAAAATCCTGATGCATCTTGTGAATATTTCATGTTTGCACTATTGTTTCTATAAGGGTATTAGTCTGATTTCAAGTGAGTTTCATATCTTCAAGTTTTCCATTGTCATTAGTTTTTCGCATGTCCAGTCAAGTCAGCTCAGCCTAAGGATCCAAGAGGAGGAATAAAACCATGAATCTGCCGACGTTAGTCCGCAGAAGACCATGTTTAGAGCTGCTAATCTACGTTCAGTCTCTAGAAACAAAGACTTCTATTATACTGTTGTATTAAGTGCCTACCAGGCAAATAAATTACTTGTCGTGCTACTATGTTCTTTATCATACAGTACTTTGTTTCATAGGACTTCTGAGTATTAAGTGTGTTTGGAATTAAGGTGTACTGTTCTAGCTAATTTCTGCAGTTTTCTGTGTTTGGAAATTAATTTTTTGCTGCTTCCACTCTACCTACAACCACATATCTGAATTTACATAAGGGAGCATTTTCGTTCAATGTGGATTATTTGACATTGTAATGACAATGACAGACACTCATATTAAAAGCATGTACACTCCATCTCTGACATAAATTGTACAAACCACATCTATACATGCACTATGAGATTTTGGTACCAACTATGTTGAAGCATATTGTTTGAACAACGAAAACCTCACTACTTCTAACAATTAAAGAGCGTTTTTAAAATTGTATAACACACTTGGCGCGGCGTGCCGCCGTGCCCATCCATTGCTAGTAACTTCTAATGACATGAGCATGGGGCGGCTCCGACAGGTCCAAGACGGCGTCGACATGAGCATGGGGCAACGCCGATAGGTCAAATGTGGCGTCCGAGATCGGGGGAGGTGGGGGAATGGGGGATAACGTTTTGGTACGTCTCTTATCTCTACCGCACGAGGAAAACAAAAAACTGATCGGACGGTTTGTATGCATCTGCCTGGATTGGCTAATTTTAGGGCGCCATCAAATTAGAAAAATCGTTTATTCACCCTTGTAGAATAAAGAAGTTAAAAATCCTTATATAAACTTTTCTATAATAAGTAGAAAAGTGGAAACCACAAATAGAGCTGGAGCCCCATGGTGGATGTCTATTTGAATATTTTGAAATTGACATTTGTGAATTTCAAAAAAATCAGAACAAAAATCCTAGGTATAGATATTTTTATAACTCTACCAGAGTGCTAAATTTAAATTTATAATTCCTTATATTCTAGGCTACAAAAAAATAACAAATCTAAAAAAAATAAGTTTTGAAAATGTGCATTTTTTCATTTTTTTTCTCAGCCTAAAAAAAACGAATTTCCGCTTGGTTTTTGCACACTCGTAGATTTCATTAGTATCAACATCTATGGATTTCTCTTGATTGTTTTGAAAGATTCAAATGCCATTTTCGAATTTTGCAAAAAAAAGAATTATGTGTAGCTCTAAAGCTGTCCATGCCCAAAGAAAAGCGTAGTAGCGTAGTAAACAAAAAAAGCGACCATAAATCTCACGATGTCCGTCCGTTTTCCCAAACCCTAAACCCTCAATCCCCTCAATCCCCTCCGATCCACCGGATTACCAGAGTATACTGATCCGCCTGTCCCTTCTTTGTTGCCGCCGCCATCCTCTCTCCCGTCGTCGTCGACGTCTTCTCCTTCGCCGCCTTGAATCCCCCCGCCTTCATCTTACTGAAGGTATGTCAGATCTGCTCTTATGTAGTTCCTGTCCCAGTCTATTTTCTTTCAATTTTCTCTGATTTGAGTAGCTCTTTGCATGCACAGAAACAGATTATACCAATTTCTTACACTGTTCCTCGCATTTTTATAACTAATTTCCGAGTTAATTTCGCTGCTGCAGGGCCAGGGACTGCGGCTAATTTGGACTTTCGAGTGTGCTGAATCAGTATAGTCAGTAATCTCTCAATTCCTGTTACTAGGATAGTAGAACGTGTCTTCTTTCCGCTGAAGTGCTGAACTGCTACGATTTGGCACTTGGGACGTGTTGTCTATCTGTCTTTCTTGGCAGATATGATAAGAGAAAAGAGGTGAATCAGAGAAATTCAGTAATAAGTGTCCCAGCGCCTTGGTGGGTGTTCGAGGCGGTGGGCACTTGCAGCCGCCTGCGCATACAGAAAGGTACAGCTACGGTGATCACGGCAGCACCATGAAACCGGTCATGGTTGATTGGTCGTCGCTTCCATTCGACCTCGTCCGCCACGTGGCTGTCTGCCTGCTGGCTACCAATGACATCGACTACTACATGAACATGCGTGCAGTCTGCTGCTGTTGGCGCATTGCGATCGCAGACCCATGTCGACGAGGCTCAGACGCTCACCTCCTCATCTTCCACCCTCGCCAGTGGATCATGCTCGACGAGGAATCTGAATCCGAAAACCGCCTCTTTGTCAACGTCTCCACCGGACGGTTCCTCCGCCTGCGCCTCCCATTGCTTCGCGACCACACCGTGGTCAGCGCCTCAGATGGTCTTGTCATCCTCAGGGAAAGTAACCACCCTCATGCTGCCTGTGTGCTTAACCCCTTCACTGGCTCCTTGATCCGCTTTTCCGTGCCGATACACCCTGAACATATAAAGATGAATGCGGTAACTGGTTCTGAGCCAGGACTGCTCCGGTACACGTGTCATGATGGCGATAAAATCTTTCGGTGTGCGGATCCAACCAGCAATTTCTTCTCAGTGCAGCTCTCTCACCGTGGCCAGTGCAAGGTTCAAAGCATGGTAGCCTATGCTGGCCACGTCTATGCGGTCGACATGGAGGGATCATTATTCAGGATTGCTGGGACAGTGCAGCACAGCTACGGCGAGCTGATCCTGAAAGTCAAGTTTCTGGGCAAATCTACTTTTTTTCTCGTGGAGTCTGCCGGGGATCTGCTGCTCGTTCATGACACACACTGGGGAATCTTTCTAATTTTTCGGGTTGATCTCGAGCTGAATATGCTTGAGGCTGTGAAGAGTATTGGCAGTCGGGCGCTCTTCCTTGGCCCCAGGAGCCTATCGGTTGATGCAGATAAGCTTCCATCAATCAATGGTGGTTGTTTATACTACAAAGGTTCAACAGGGATGTTTGTGCGTGACCTCAAGGATGGCAGAGAGTCATGGATAAGTAGAATGATGCCACCGAATCACACAGAGAGCTTTAGCGTTCGCCCTAAGAGCCTTGTTCAGGTGCTCTTCTTTTACTGCATGTTTGCTCCGAATGTAAAATATCTGATGAAATATTTGTACTACTAGAAAGGACTAGTTAAATTGGTGCAGCAAAGGGTTCATGTTTTAATCATGTACTAGTTTTGATATTGGTCCAAGTTGAATAGAAAAGAAGCTAAAAAAAACTGTGTATCAATTTACAAAAGTTGTTCAGGCTTATGTAAGAACAAGCAAGAACAATTAGGTGGAGTAAATCTATTTTCTTTGGTGCACTCTAATTTCAGGCGGTGGGGATGCTTTGCTTAATGTATTTGCTGGGTTATTACAATAGTTAATGCATGTTTGTTACAACTCATTAAATACATATATTTTGTGGGTATTGCAATGCCAAGCTTACTTTTGATTTCAGCAAAAGAAGTATCAGGTTCACTTGGAACCTAAAAGACGTGTATCATGTTCAATCTTAAGAAAAATCATTAGGTTCAGTTCAATTTTAAGATACTGTTTCTGCTCAAAATATTTTAGATGCCATTTCCATCGGCATAGTACAGGAAGGTCCAAGCCAAGTCATATTTCTCGTGTTTACTGAAACTGGATATATTTACATGTTCATGCATGACAAGTTCCTTTACTGCACCGGTCCATCATGTGCCGGTGCATAATTTTGTGCCATCGAACTTCACAGAAAGGTCACAAATTAATTGGAACCCGAAACTTTTACAATCACGTCAGGTTCAGTTCAACTTACAGATTTTTTATTAGGTCCCAATGTTTATTAAAACCTATTAAATACTTGTGTTTTGTGGGTAATGCAATGCAAAGGTTACATTTGAGTTCAGTGTCAGGTTTCATTGGAGCCTGAATTTATGTGTATCAGGTTCATCTGTAAGAAGAGAATCTGGTTCAGCTCAATTTAAAGAAACTGTCTCAGGTTCCAAATTCAGGGATGACATTTCCATATGCAAATTGTAGGCAGCTCCAAGCCATACCATGTTTCTTGCATTTCAGCCTTACCTTATGAACTCTGGAATTTCTTTTACTGCACCTGTCCACTATATGCTAGTAGACCCTTCATCGAAAAATATGCTAGTCGATCGAGATCAGGTGCCTAAATTTATTGCATCAACTTCTGCCAAAGCGCGCACATGATGTACAGAAACATTGAAGGGATGGAACGACTTCGAATTCAGAAAGCACAATAAAATCTCCATGACTTGGAGGTGCACATAGACGATACAACTTGCCACCAGGATCAAATTAACGACATGGATTTTACTGAAACTCTGGAACCTGAAACTTTCTGCAATTGAACCTGAACCATGATACTGCTTGTTTGGGCGAAATATGTCCTAGCATTGCAGTACATAAAAAGGGGTGATGGAGATGTAACAATATATTGGAAGCTTGCAACAACCGTACTCTGTCAGAAAATAGAGTGAAACAAGCAGTCATGAACAGTTTTTGCACATCGAGCCATATGAAGTTGCGTAGTTTGCCTCTTTTCTTGACAAAATAGACCACACGGCGAGATGCAGTGTCCCACAGCATTAGTGAGCACACCCTTTGAGAGAAATAGAACAACGAACAGCTAGCTGCTAGCTGCAGTTGGAGCAGTACGAATAAATGAACATATGCTGAGTGCTGCATGCAAGGAGTGAGAAATGAAAGAGATAGCTGAAATTCAAATAACTGTTACAACAAGCAAATAATTTCCCACTCCTGATAAACTTGGTAAGAAGCCTACTCAACGGGAGGAAGCAAGTGCTAGCACAAAGGTAAGAATAAGATTTATGGTAAATCCTTCACCACCAATCATTGAAATGATAGAAGCATGTATTGTCATTGCAGTAGTCGAGCAGAACCTGAGTAAGACTGAGAGGGGGTAGACGATGGTTGTAGGCACGCGTGAAGATCCCACGTTGGTGGCAGAAATTGGCACGAGGAGACGATGGTCGGGGGTGGATGTTGGCACGGAGCATCGGCTCAGTGTAGAGAATCTCCATGGTACCATCCCTTAGGTTATACACGTGCGTGTAGCGCCCCCGCCATTCTGGCATTTCCACCCAGTTAGACATGTATACGCAATCAGCATCGACTGATGGAAAAATATCTGCATCCACTGACAAACACCTCTCGCCGCCAAGGAACAGTGTACGGGAGCCCAAGCTCTTGACCTCCTCCAGCAACTTGTGCTCGACGTCGACTCTGAAAACTTTCAAGGCTTGACCCCAATGACGAACGACCAGCAGTTCCCCGGCAGACTCCACGAGAAAACAGCGTGCATACGGTCTATCTCCCTCTAAATATATGTCCACATCTGGCAACATCTTGGCTATGACCACAGGCTCATGATCACCCTGCTCTGCTGGCGCAACAAACTGGAATACACCTTCATCTGAACCGGCATAATAGATGTTGCCTTTGAAGGTAACCATGCTATGGACCCAGGACAAGCCAGTCTTCTCCTCCTCCCTAAAATCATCGCTGGTTGGATCGGCATATAGAAGTGTCCGCCATCTCCAATCATAGTCCCGCCACACCACCAGCGTCGAGCGAGGGCCGCCGCTCACTGCCGTACGTAGTTCATCAGCAGACTCCCATAATGACACAGCAAAGTGGAGCATGCCTCCTGTAAAGGGGTTGAGGACACGAATGCCTGTCATGTCCGGGCGCTCCCTGTCCGTGAATTCATGTACAATGAGCCCATCGCATGCGCCCAGGACGAGGTGGTCGCGGATCACGGGGAGGGGCAGGCGGCGGAAGCGGCCGGTGGGGACGTGGAGGAAGAGTCGGGCGTCGGGGTCGTGCTTCCTGGATTTCAGGTCCACCATGATCCAGTGCCGTGGACGGAAACGGTGGTCGGCGAACGCTGCGTGCGGAGATGGCTTGGCGATGGCGGAGCGCCAGCTGGGGCAGACGGCCCTCATGTCCATGTGCGTGTCGACGCCGCCGGTGGTGGAGAGGACGGAGTAGGCGATGTCTTGGACGAGCTCCGGTGGAAGCGAAGCCCAGTCCGCCATGGTCGATCTATGTGCTCGGTTCATTTCGTGTGTGTGGTAGATGGGTAGATGCAACCAACCGCCTGTTGCTGTCTAGATTATGGATATCTAAACTGGAGAAATTGGGTGCCCGGGAGACGAGAAAGTGAGCACGAACGACGGAAGACGGTTAGACGCTAAATTTTGAAACTGGCGCGGCCAATACGTGCGTGCGTGTGCAGTTACTACTTGGTTCCGCAGCCTAGGCCCTCGTACACGGCACCAAGCGTCACCCACGAGTACGATTTATCAGTTCCACTTCCTTTTTCATCAAGGAAAACTCAGCTTAATGAGGGAAAATTAGCACAAACCATCAACTAAACAAAATGGGCCATACAAAAATCTAGAAACGAAATTAACAACATGTTGGATAATTAGGCACAATTTCCATGATTAATTCCAGAATATAAAACATGATGGCAGCAACTAGCAACATGTGAAACTCAAACATACTAGATGCATTAATCAACATGAGTAGCAAAGCGCAACGGTAAAGCATCCATCGCTAAACAGATCGAGATATGTATCGATCAGGTGGCGGTGGAAGCGGATGAGCAGTAATGATGACAACGCGTTCGACAAAGTTACGACGAGGGACGAGTAGAGACGTTGACGACAACGGACACGACGGGACGGAAGGCGACCCAAAAATGAGCAGTAGCGCGCTCCCAAAACCCGTCGCCTTCGCCATCGAGCTGCTCTAGTGGTTCCGGAGACCTCTCGGTTCACCCAAGCCGAGTAGCTACGAGGTGGCCAAGAGAGAGTGGAAACCCAAGATATTAGATGTTTTTGCGGTAGCCGGGCAAGAGATTATATAGGCTGGAAACCCTAGACAACGTGGGCCACGCCCACGTCGCACGAACGTTTCGAGTCGGTTACAGATAGCCCACGGCCGGAGCGACGAACCGACTTCTGCGACGCGTCCGTCTAGAACTCTGTTCGTTTCCTGAGCTGCAAAAAGTAAGGAAAGTCTCGGCTCGAGGCTCAATCCACTCACCACGAGCGCGCGCGCGTCGTGACGTGTCGTGTCGTGTCGAGTCGAGACGAGCGCGGAGGAGGAGGAGCGCGCGTGTAGCACTCCTATTCTCACTCACTTACTAGTGGTGAAACAACCCACCTTATAAGGTGGTCTAACTTCCTCCCAACTTTCCATGTGGGACTAAACTTCCCACCTTTTGCCACTCCCTAGTGAGCTGCCACCAACTTGGGCTCAAACTCACAAGGCTGCCACTAAGTGGGCTTTGAGATTTATAGGGAAACCTGAAATCTAGTATGGGCCAATGTGTATGGGCCCAATATTTCAACAATCCCCCACCGGATCTCAAATCCCCATTTAGAGATTTACCAATACTCGCTGCTTGTTTATATACCAGTGTTTCAGCGGAGACTGTTAAGTTGAACTTCCGCCTAGAACCTTAAGCTACATCCATTCACACTTGAACAATGGACTAAGCCTTGAATTGCAAGTTTTGCGTGAACAGGGTTTCACTCAAAGTCATAACCAGTACATGGCTGCCAGTAGCCTACCCCGCGGGTGAAGCATATGCGTCATACTTCGTGGTCTCTTCATGAGTTTACTAGAGATCACCCAAATCTCGTAGATTGCGACGTTTAACAATCGGACTCATATAGGTGTGTTATTTCAAGAATGCTCTGTAGGACAGCATCTTTGCTAAAATAGCCAACATAAACACATTAAGGCTTGTTGCCAACCTGCCTTACAGCAATTGAGAGTTGTGCATCTTCACATAGAGAGGGTTACATAATACTCTCCTCAATTAAACCACTAGCTTGTTTTTCCCAGGTCCTAATTCACGGGGTCTCCGATCACAAAGGTTGGGTTACCACTATGGTGTAACATCAACGGGTCTCAAACCCATCTCCCTTGATGCACTTTCTATCACATTACGTGATAGTCCCTTTGTAAAGGGATCTGCCAGGTTTTTGTCTGTTTGAATATATGTAACAGTTATTACTCGGAGTTTCGCAATTTCTGACAGACTTCAAACGTCTCTTGACGTGTCTTGATGACTTCGCGTTATCCTTAGAATTGTTCACTTTGACAATTACAGTTTGATTGTCACAATTCAAAAGGATTGCCGGTACAGGTTTTTCAACCACAGGCAAGTCCATCAAGAGCTCACGCAACCATTCTGATTCAACAGTGGTTGTGTCCAAAGCAGTAAGTTCTGCTTCCATAGTTGACCTCGTCAATATGGTTTGCTTACAAGATCTCCATGACACTGCGCCACCTCCAAAGGTAAATACATACCCGCTAGTGGCGTAGAGATCAGCTACATCAGAGATCCAATTTGAATCACTATATCCTTCAAGCACGGCTGGGTGCCCTGAATAGTGAATCCCATAACTCATTGTACCACATAGGTAGCGCATGACCCTATCAAGTGCATGCCAATGATCAGTACCCGGGTTTGACATGAACCTACTCAACTTGCTAACAGCAAAAGAGATGTCGGGTCTAGTCGCGCTCGCTAAGTACATGAGTGAGCCAACAATCTGAGAATATCTCAGTTGATCTACGGCAATCCTCCGGTTCTTGCGTAATGTCACACTGGGATCATAAGGTGTTGGAGAAGACTTGCTATCAACATAGCCGAACCGGCTCAACATCTTCTCAACATAATGGGATTGTGTTAGAGTAATCCCACTCTCGTTCTTAATAAGCTTGATGTTCAGAATCACATCAGCTTCTCCCAGATCTTTCATATCAAAACACTTTGACAAGAAAGACTTGACCTCGTGTATTACTTTCATGTTTGTACCAAATATCGAATATCATCCACATACAAACACAGTATAACACCTTCGCCCCCACCATGACGATAGTAAACGCACTTGTCAGCCTCATTGACAACAAAGCCTACAGAAGTCAAAGTTCTGTCAAACTTCTCATGCCATTGCTTAGGTGCTTGTTTCAGGCCATATAAAGATTTCAACAACTTGCACACCTTTCTTTCTTCACCTTTACTACAAACCCATCAGGCTGATCCATATAGATTTCCTCTTCCAACTCTCCATTAAGAAAAGCTGTCTTTACATCCATTTGATGAACGATAAGACCATAGGAGGCAGCCATGGACAGTAGTACTCGAATGGTGGTAAGTCTAGCGACAGGTGAATAGGTGTCGAAGTAATCTTCGCCTTCTCTCTGTGTGTAGCCTTTAGCTACAAGCCGCGCCTTGTACTTCTCAATAGTACCATCAGGTCTTAGCTTCTTCTTGAACACCCATTTGCAGCCCACAGGCTTGCATCCATGGGGTCGTTCTGATAGCTCCCAAGTTCCATTAGAAAGAATCGAGTCCATCTCATTATGGACGGCTTCTTTCCAATCATCTGCATTTGGAGATGCATATGCCTCTGCAATGGACGTGGGAGTATCATCCACAAGGTACACAATGAAGTCATCACCAAAGGATTTTTCAATCCTCCGTCTCTTGCTCCGTTTAGGAGCTTCATTGTCATCCTTCTCAGTAACATTCTCATGTGATTGTTCAAAATACTCATTAGATGGACTAGACTCAGGAATTATCTCAGGTAGAAATTCTAGCAATGCTATGCATATCTTTCATAGGAAACATATTCTCAAAAAATGTTGCATCACGAGATTCCATAATAGTATCAACATGCATATCAGGTACCTCGGATTGAACTACTAAAAATCTATAGCCTACACTCCGCGGAGCATAACCTAGAAAGACACAATCCACTGTCTTTGGTCCGAGTTTGCGCTTCTTAGTGATTGGAATATTGACTTTCGCCAAACATCCCCATGTGCGCAAATACGAAAGTGATGGTTTTCTCCCAGCCCACTCCTCGTAAGGGGTTTTATCTTTATTTTTGTTAGGAACTCTATTCAGGACATGACATGAAGTCAATAAAGCCTCCCCCCACCATGCCTTTGATAAACCAGCAGTGGCTAACATGGAATTCACCAAGTCGGTCAGCGTGCGGTTTTTCCTCTCGGAACCCCGTTTGATTGGGGCGAATAGGGAGGCGTCCTCTCATGAATAATGCCATGTTCCTCACAGAATTCATCAAAGATTTTAGGAAAATATTCACCACCACGATCCGACCTAAGACGCTTGATCTTTCTCTCTAGTTGATTCTCAACTTCAGCCTTATAAATTTTAAAGTAGTCTAAAGCTTCATCTTTAGTTCGCAACAAATAAACATAGCAAAATCTAGTCGCATCATCAATCAATGTCATGAAATATCTCTTTCCACCTTTTGTCAACACACCATTCATCTCGCATAGATCAGAATGTATGAGTTCTAGAGGTGCCAAGTTTCTCTCCTCGGCCGCCTTGTGAGGCTTCCGGGGTTGCTTTGATTGCACACAACTATGGCACTTAGAACCTTTGGCAATGGTGAAATTCGGAATTAAACTCAAACTGGATAGTCGAGACATTAAACCAAAATTAATGTGACATAAACGAGAATGCCAAACACTGGTATCATCACTAACATTGCCACAAATATGGTTCACAGACTTATTACTGAAATCAGAAAGCGAAAAGCGGAACAAGCCTCCGCACTCATAGCCTTTACCAATAAATTGTCCAAACTTGAAACAACTACTTTATTCGACTCTAAAACAACCTTAAACCCATCTCTGCATAGAAGGGAGCCGCTAACGAGATTCTTGTTCATAGTAGGGACATGCTGCACGTTCTCAGCTGCACGATCTTCCCGAAGTGAACTTCAGATCTACCGTGCCAACACCACGAACGAAGCATGTGACCCATTCCCCATCAAGACGGAAGAATCCCGGGCGACCTGGTAAGAAGTGAACATGGATATGTCAGCACACACATGAACATTAGCACCCGTATCAATCCACCAACATGGAGATTGAAATACCGAAAGAACAGTAAAGAGATTACCGTACCCATCAGCATTGCTAGCGGTCACCGGTGTTGACTTGCCTCGCCTTTTTCTTGCGGTCTGCCCTCTCTGGACAGTCCTTAGAAAAGTGGCCAGTCTCTCCACAGGTAAAGCAGCTCAGATCTGCTTTGTTTATCATCTTCTTCTTCTTGAAGGTTGTAGTCTTCATAGGCTTATTGAAGGAGGGCTTGTTATTCCCTTTATTCTTGCTGTAGGGTTTCTTCTGCATCATGTTGGCGCTAGACTGACCCTCTCCTTTCTCAGTATTATCCTTAGCCCGAGCTTTCTCCTCAACATCAAGAGATGCTATCAGATTTTCAACTGATATCTCCTGTCTCTTGTGTTTGAGAGTTGTGGCAAAGTTCCTCCATGAAGGGGGCAACTTAGCGATGATGCATCCAGCCACAAACTTGTCGGGTAAGGCACACTTAAGGAGTTCAACCTCTTTCGCAATGCACTGTATCTCATGAGCTTGTTCGACTACAGAACGGTTGTTAACCATCCCGATGTCATGGAAGCTCTCCATGATGTACAGTTCAATGCTGCATCGGTTGCACCGAACTTAGCATTCAGTGCATCTCGAGCTCTTTACCATCTGTTAAGTGCATGTACACATCACACAGACGATCAGCAAGAATACTTAGAACGCATCCGACGAAGAGAGTATTGTTTTCCTTGAACTTGTTCTGATCTTGGTCGATATAGTTCCTTCGGGTAAACCATCGCACTTCGAACACTTTCAGATGAGTAAGCGAGCATGGCCTTATACTGCCACCTCTTAAAGTGCACACCGGTAAACTTATCCGGCCTCGTGCATCGGAAAAACCAGCCATTGTTAACTCAGGAAATTGCCTACAATTAGGTTTTTGGATTGTTGGATAATTAGGCACAATTTCCATGATTAATTCCAGAATATAAAACATGATGGCAGCAACTAGCAACATGTGAAACTCAAACATACTAGATGCATTAATCAACATGAGTAGCAGCAGCGCGTAAAGCATCCATCGCTAAACAGATCGAGATATGTCGCACGTACCGATCTGGTGGAGGTGTAGCAGATGATGTCGCAGCAGTAACGTTGTTGATGACAACGTTGTTGACGACGGGACGACGGGTCGAAGTAGACGGCGTTGAAGACGACGGTAGGCAGCACCGCCCGACTTGGACGGAAGGCGACCCATGATGAAGAGCTTGAGCAGTCGCGCAGAGCGCTTCCCAAAAACCTAATTCACCCTCTCCCGTACAGGATCGCAAGGACGAGTGGTTCCGGAGCTCTCCCGTTCACCGATGCACGTCGGCGAGCGGGATGGAGTATACGATGGCGGCGCAAGCAGAGAGAGGTGGAAACCCTAACTCGTGAACTCTGTTCGTTTTCCTGAGCTGCAAAAAGTAAGGAAAGTCTCGGCTCGAGGCTCAATCCACTCACCACGAGCGCGGCGGCGCGGCGCGTCGTGACGTGACGTGTCGAGACGAGCGAGCGAGGAGGAGGAGGAGCGCGCGCGTGTAGCACTCCTATTCTCACTCACTTACTAGTGGTGAAACAACCCCCTTATAAGGTGGTCAACTTCCCAACTTTCCATGTGGGACTAAACCCACCTCTTGCCACTCCTGTGCTGAAACAGCTCAAGGCTGCCACTAAGTGGGCTTTGAGATTTATAGGGAAACCTGAAATCTAGTATGGGCCAATGTGTATGGGCCCAATATTTCAACACAACATGCATGTTCTGTCACGGGCATGGCTGCATCAATCAATTCTCAATCAATTGATGTTGGTCTGCTTGGGTTCCTTTTTGAAAAGGAAATATCATATCCTCTCATCCCTTCCTACCTCATAATACAATTCAAGAAAACGATATAGAACTTGCCCCTCTACTATAACGTTTAGCATTACTCAATGGAGCTTAAAAAAAATAAAAGTATAATCCATTTAGAATAAATATTTGAAAGGAAAAAAATGATAAGAAAACTGAATGAACGTAAATACCACAAAATTTAGAAAATACATCACAATTTCTTAAAAATATTACAACTAAACACATAAATAGTGTTATGCCCAAAATCTATAGCAAGGGCGGATCCAGGACAATTTTTGAGAGGTGGCAAAAATATGATATATAAGTGGTGCAAATAATAATTTTAAGTGGGGGCAAATCAGTTTTTAGCTAGCATATTACAAGGTAAATGAAAATTGAGTGGGGCAGCTGCCCCCCTTGACTATAGGCTGGATCTGCCCATGATCTATAGTACTCCCCCGTTCATAAAAAGATATTCGGATATATCTATATACTATAAGTTTAGATAAACTTGCGACATCCTTTTGTAGACATACTCTATGTAGTAGTTTTATTAGAACAAAGGCAAGAAAAAGAGCCAGCCAACGAAGAAGTTCAAGCCAAGTCCAGTGGCGCGTGTTAGACATAGCAATCCCATGATTATCGGTTGTAATTAAACAACATTTGTAGCTTCCCTGTATAGGAGATTGTCATTTACTCTAGGATTGCCATTTCGTCGTGTTCTTTAGTCCTAAAATCTTATCTCCTGGAGTGATCGAAAGCAGTCAACAGTATCTTGCTCATCTACGGAGGCCGAGTACAAAGCGCTAGCCAACAGGACTGCCGAAGCCACATGGTTGCAGTCATTGCTTAAGGAGCTTCGAATTTCTCAGCCATGACCACCGGTGCTTTGGTGTGATAATTTGGGCTACACCTACTTGATAGCCAATCCGATGTTCCATGCACATACTAAACACATCGAGGCTGGTTTTCATTTTGTCAGAGTGAAGGTGGCAGTGGAGCATTGGAGGTTCAGTTTGTGTCTTCCGCTGATCAGATGGCCGATGCATTCACAAAACCGGTAAACAAACAAATGCTTCAGAAATTAGGTACCAATCTCAACCTAATTACTGTAGATTTAGATTGAGGGGGAATGTTAGACATAGCAATCCCACGATTGTCGTTTGTAATTAAACAACATCCGTAGCTTCCCTGTATAAAAGATTGTAGTACCATGTATAGGAGATTGTCATTTACTCTAGGATATCAGATCGTATCAGGCAAATCACGGCAAAACTTCTTGTTTCACTCGTCGTACCCTCGACACCTGTGCCATTCACTGGTGGATCTTCCAAGCTATGCACCACATGTGTCCTTCGTTGCGCACGTCGTGTAGGAGGGTGTCTCAAAGTTGAGATATCGTGCGGATTTTAACGGGATCGCTAGAATTCTCATGGTACCGGTTTTGGGGGCGTCACATAGAGGAACTGAAGATATCACCATTCTCGAATAAGGACACTATTTGGAAATACAAATGATGCTCTAATGAAACTATATGGAATGCATTGTTGGCGTATTACTAATTCCCTTCCCATGCGTGTGGATTTTAGGCAAAATTACAATCTTGCCCCTTTTAGGGTTGTTGAGTGTATTTTAATGATTACAAATTATTTTTCTTGGATCTGTTGCACTTTTAATTGATTTTAAATTGATTGCAATATTTTTGGATTTTTTTACTAATTTTATTATTTCTAAGGTATCTTTAATTATTAAAATGCCCTTCTTTAATTCAATAACACAATTGGCATTTTATTCTCTTAAAAATAGATTTTTATAAATCTAACAAAAAAGATATTTGTAGTCTTTGCAATTTTCTCTACAAGTAGGTATTTTCCTAAAATAGTTAGATTTTGGCCTATTTTGGCTATTTAAGAAATGACGGTATTGCCCTCAGTGGGTCCAACCTATTAGGTTCGTGGAACAAAACAGACCGAATCGGTCATGTCAATCAAACCGACCGCACCACTTGATATTCCTCCACCTCACTCTCGCCCCTCTGACACTCACACCCGTGGTCGCCTCACCGACGCCATTGGTACCTCGGGCATCTCCGATCGCTGCCGCTACTACGCTCGTACCTACAGACTCACCTCGCTCCGTTCTACTGCTCTATCACATTAGATTCTTTTATTGCTTCCTAAATTGCGAGATCCTGACCTTGCCCGATTCTAGGTTTTATTGCTATGGTTGAGTTGTTGAGCTCCAGCGAGCTTAGCGGCTTTCCCTGGCTTCCCGACGTCGTCTACGTTGCCTACGCGACACCGACATGATCTGACGCAGGTCGAGCTGGCCGCAAGGGTTTCTTCCAGTGCCGCCGTCGCCGCGCAGTCATCGCCATGGTCTTAGGGTTAGAGCTCCACTTCCCCACGGCTGCTATGGCTACGGTATGTCTCCCTATTCCCCCGCTCTCAAGTTGATTTTCTAATCCAATTGATTTTGTCCAGTTTCTAGGGTTCCTGGCTACTGACGATCATGTCCATTAAGGGCATGTCGCACTACGAGTAACTCTTTTGTTTTCCGTTTTTTTTAACTGTGTTTTCCGTTATTGACCTAAGCAATTGTTTTGAGTCTAACAAACAACTGAATTGTTCAGTTAAAGAAAACTGAGTTATTTTGAGACTGGCAAAGAACTGAACATATTTTGATGGTGGATATTATCTCCGAAAAGCACTATCTTAATCGACCTTTCAGCCTTGTTACGGTTCTCTTGCAGTATTGCGATTTTCGTCGCTTGTCCTAAATGTATGTGAAAATAGACCTGTTCTGGCCTTGGTGCTATTGCCACTTCGATCAGTACTCTGGGCTTACAACCGATATATGCGAGGAAGGGGAGGTCAAGCAGTATTTTCATGTTCGAACAATATATGTATTTCAGTTATCTCTTTGATCAGTCGTGTTCCTGCGTCCGCTTGCTTGACTGATGTTGTTTATTAGCTCTTCATGAATGCCTATTTCAGTCCATGCTATGTCAATTGGTGTGTTGTGCTTGAAGTACTATTGGCTTAAGCTACATATACACACATGTTGGCTTGCGTACCCCTGTTACAATGATGCTTGTTGCGAACTTTTGAATTCTTGAATTTTTTCTGCACTTCCAATCCCTTAAAAGTCCATCACTTTTGGATCTTCGATCACTATGACCCAGGTTGTACTATCATAGCAGATCCTGGTGGGCATGCGAAGGATGCTCACCAGACACCAGATGTGCTACTACAAAGTTTTCCAGTCTGGTCCGAGTAGCCCCTATGTGCAGTAATAGGCACTCCCTTGTGTTGCAAAGAACCCTTCTCCAGGCATGTTTAATATTGATGCACAAACCTTGGTTAAACACAATTTCACTGTGGCTCCACAGTACAATAGAAGTAGCAATATTCAGAGCAGAAGATCTAGAATGACTACCCCACTGATATGTTACCGCAAATGTAACGAAACCATGTTACACAAAGTAAAACACCTTGCCAATTATCTTGGCTGCAACAAATTCTATAAGGAAGATGGTTAACTCATTCTAGTTGCTTGCAGAAGAGACAGACTCCTGTGGTTCTTCCGTATTCTTGCTCCTCAGTTATCCCTAGTGATAATATTGTTTTGTGCCAATAGCCACAAAAACATATGAATTATCGGGAGCGCTTTAATAATACACATTACAGGAAGAAACATGAGTGTCACCCCTCAACACTTAGCTATCTCATACAAGGAACTAGAAGAGTGGACATCTTTAGACTGATATTGTCACACAAACAGCTTTGGTGTTGACCGTAGTCACCCCTACAACATTGCTCCTCAGGTCCGGCTATCCAAGGTCAACTCAGCCATCTCTACCATACTATAGAGGACTATTTAGCTTGGGCCAACAACTAGTTCACATTTGAAACATGAAGAGCAAGCAAGAATTACGCTGCAGCTCTAGGTACTGCATTCGTTCATTATTGTGTTTAGACTACTAGATGGAGCTTATGTATACCTGGGTTGATCTATAGATAATTTGGCCGACGCGGCTTGCAATGCAAAATTGCAAATGAGCAAGGCTGATGCTACATGTAACAGCTGATATCTTTACTAGGAAACAATGTGGGCCGCGATGGTGTTGAGGCTTGCACGATGACAGATGCAAAGAGGAAATTATCTGAAGATGATAGTGTTCTCCCTGCGGGGAACTTTGATCTTCAGTTTGCCTGTAGCTTTTAGAGCATCTCCAACAGGCGCGGTATAATCTGGCTGTCGTTGCCTAATCGACGGTACCTCGGAGGAGGGATCCTCATGAGGGGAGAAGAAGTAGGGGCCATAGGGCGGAGAGCACTCGGGACGGTGGTGCGCGATTTACCCAGCTTCGGAACACCTGCTCGATGACAGGGCCTACTGCTGCTTGTCTGGTATTATCTGGGCGCTTTCGTGTTGTTACAATGAGTTGTTGTTCTGCCTCTAGGGCTGCCAGGATCCGGCTTATAAAGTCGCACGGATCTAGGGTTTACACGGAGAGTCCTAGCCGGAATACAAGTTGCCTAACTACGGTACAAAGTCTTGCCGTGTACGTCAAGGATCCGCCTTTCCTCTTAGTACGTACTGGATCCGGATACTTCATGGGCCTTCACGGATCCGGCCTCTTTCGTAGGTCGGTCGGGATCCGGCTCCCTGCATCTGGGCTGGACTTCATCCTTCAGGATCAACAGCAACTGGGCGCCCGACGGGCCACATGCCACGTCACCTACTATGGGCCACCCGGGCTTGCCGGATCTAGGCCATGCCGTTGATATACCCATAAAGTATACCCACAACAGTAGCCCCCGAAGTTCTCCGAGATTCATCATTCCTCCGACTCCTTTCAGCTCGGATCCGAAGAGAATCTTGAAGAGCTTCAAAACTTCACTTGTTTCCGGCTTCAATGATCCGTAAATCTTCTTTTCTTCTAACTTGGTAATGCAACGGAAATTTCACTTTTCCCGCGCACAACTTCCTCTTTTCCCGCGCTAAATTTTTGGAGATCCGAATCTTTATCCGGAAATTTCGGGAGTGCACAGTTAAATCACCTCCACGTTGTTTTACCGCATGTTGACTTAAGACACGTGTCGATCATCCGCCGGTGTGACTGTTCCGTTTCCACCGTTAGATCCGAATCACGAATCTCCGCGCGAGGTCTATAAATACCCCCACGCGCGGTAACTTAGCATTCTTTCACCTCATCCTCACCACTTCATCTTCCTCCTCGCGTCGCGCCGCCCATCGGATCTGATCTCCGGCGAGCTTTTGCACAGAGAGCTTCGCGCGCCACCGCTCCAGGCCTCTCCTCGAACCGAGTTCGCCACGGTTGATCGGGAAAACTTCTCCGCCGCCGATCCGTGGTCATCGGAGGCCTAGAACCGCAAGTCCGTCGACCTCCACCTCACCGGAGTTTCGCCGGACCGCCGCGCCATTAACGGTACATGCACCGGCCTCGTAGAAGAAGAAGTAGACTAGTGTAGATTCCGGGTTCTCAACTTAGTTTGCATGGGTGCGGCCGGAAGCATGTCGCACGGTTCTCCGCATTGTACTGGTAGTTCTCCGAGTAGCCCGGAACCCAGCACTGTGGAACCAATTTACCCGGATCCCATTGCATATCTGCCACCGTTCGTTTCCGACATTAGGCTTTCTCAACCTTTCTCCGCCTCTTCCAGTACCGCATTAGGCCGGATTCCAACTGCTCAAGAGCTCCAAGAAGAACTCCAAGGCCAAGCTAGAATGGCAGCGAAAGTCCAGGAGGCGGAAAACAAGAAGACTTCCAAGGCCCGGAGTAGCGAGGGAGTGAGGGGCCAATGGTGGCCCTGCGAGACCACCGACGCGGAGCTCAGAGAGCTCCAGAACGAGGGCATGATCTCCGAACACTGGAGTTTCATGCGCGACTCCGACATCCCCAAACCCGACGCGGATGAACGAGTCATGACCAAGGCGTGGGTCGAGCGCGCTCTATCGCTCCCCTGTTCGGAGTTTTTCCTCTCCGTCCTCAACACGTATGGGCTCCAGCCCCACAACATCTGCCCAAACTCATACCTCCTGCTCTCCAACTTCGCAACTCTCTGCGAAGGGCATCTTGGGATCCGACCAGATGTCAGATTGTGGCAATTTTTCTTCGGAGTGAAGAAAGAAACAAAAGACAAGGCTATGCTGAACTGCGGGAGTATGACCATTATGCTCCGACGTGGTCGTATGTATCCGCCCCATGATTCCCACGAATCCGTCCGGTACTGGAATGCCGGATGGTTCTACGTGAAGAACGCTTCAGTTCCGAATGTCCACGACGGACTCCCCCCCTTCAGCAACACCCCTCCAGAAGAACTTGCTAGCTGGAGCATCATCCCCTCGCTCGCCCAAACCCCTATCCTGGAGAAGGCAGCTCGGAGGATTTCTTGGTTGGTCCACGATGGACTAACCGGAGCCCAGCTAACCTTGAGCTGGTTTTCCCGGAGAATCCAGCCTCTCCGCTACAACGCACGCAAGATGTGCGAGTACATGGGGGTGGACGATCCTCTCCGGGTAACGCGCCACGATCTTCCGGTTGATTCTCTGAAAAAGGAGATTCAAGACGCTGGTGAAGGTAGGCCGGGGCCAGCCGGTCCCGGAACTGATCAAAGACATCAACACCAACGACAAATGTCCTCCGGTAAGCCCTTGCTCCTTTGACGTTCTTCAGCTTCCTATTTCTTTAGCATATTTGAACTTGTTCTCCTAACCTTCCTCGCAGCTCGATACTTTGGCGGAGGAAGATCTACGCGCAATACTCCGAGTACCCGTCAGTGGTGACGCGGCGGAGGAGGATCCGGAAGACCCTAAGGAGGAAGAGGTGCATGTGCCCCGAAAGGCTGCCCCTCGACCTTCAAAGCGTCCCCGCGCTAAAGTTTCCGGCCCTGAAGCCGGAGGCAGCAGCAAGGCCTCCACTAAGAAACCCAAAGTGACCAAGCCACCTCCGCTCGACTCCAAGAAGGCGGAACGCGAGCGCCTTAAGCTGCTGACAACAGCAGGGAAGCGCTCACGTCCCAACATTCCGGGAGCGGCGTAAGTTTCCGGGTATCATGCGTTTTTCATCTTAGTGAACTTCGTTACTTATGTGTTTCCCTCGCATGCTTGCAGGATTCCGAGTACCACCACCGCGCGGACCAGCGCCCAAGAGCCTATCACCAAATATATGACAAAGAAGTCACCCGCCGTTGGGCCCGCGACGCCAGCTCCGCCCAGCGTCCCCTTACCTACTCCACAGCCATCTCCCCCTCCCGCGGATCAATCTCCAGCTCCTGCTGCATCCACTCCACCGGAAATAATTCCGGTTAGCAGCGGCAGAGCGGGCGGAGAAAGTTCCGGCGACAAAGGCCCTGCCCCTGAAGAAACTGAAGCAGAAGTCCATGAAGAAGCAGAAGTCACTTTTTCTGGCAAATCTGCAGCTGCAACTAGTGATATGGTCGTCTTCCCCAAGAATTTTGGAGATCCGGCTGATCTTACCTCCACCCCCAAAGCCTACGCCACAAAGTTTTTCAACAAACTAACTGAGGCGGAAAAGTGGGAGCTAGAGCAAGATCTGCTCAACTCAATGCTGAACAATGCCTGGGGCAAACCCGACGCTGAGACGTCAGAAATCCAAAACTTCAAGAAGGAGACCGGCCAATTCCTTGACAAGCTCATCTGCAAACGAAAGGTACCTCCCCAGTAGCCCCCAAGTATTTAGGCGGGAACTAACTTAGTTAGCGTCTAGATACTTAGAGAAAAAATTCAAACTGAGGGAAAATTTAAATGTCGTGGTAGCCCCCAAGCATTATGGCGGAAATTTTCCGGCAACAATGCTTCAGAAAGACTTAACCATAAAGAAGATGTTGAACTTACTCCTGCACTGGCTGAATTTTCAGGAACAGCAGGCTTTGCATTATGAATTGCACAAGAATATTGCTCTTCAGCGCCGCGTTACCCTCAGCCAGGCGGAAAAAATTCAAAACTTCAAAGAGGAAAATGCGGATCTGAAGAAGCAGCTATCGGAAGCTCAAGGTTAGTTTCCGACGCTCTTTTTGCTTGCAAGTTTTTTCCGTATTCCAAATTATGTTTACATATCCTTTTAGCAGGTGCATCCTCATCTCTTGCTGCGGCCTCTTCCGAGCTGGAAACTCTGCGTGCCTCCCAGAAAACTCTTGAGGCAAAACTTGCCGAGGCGGAGAAATCGCTCGCTGAGAAAAACTCGGAGCTTATCCGCAAGGAGGGCGAATTCCAGCTCAAGAGAAGAACTGACAGTGAAACCATCAAGGCGCAGCAGAAGGAGCTAGGGGGACTCCGGAAATACATGGAGACAGCGGAGGGTTGCTGGGACCTGCTGAATTCCGACTTCATGGGTATGTCCTCCAAGCTCATAGAGTAGTGCATGTGTTGTGCTAATTTTTACTATACTTATCCAAAATTGCGCCCTTCAGATCCACTTGGATACAATGAAGAACGCCGGAGCCAGTTCCCGTGCGATGATCTGCTTCAGTTAGCCGGAGAAGACTGCAAAGACCTCATCTCCGCCTCCAGGAAGATATGCCACAACCTTAATATCAAGGAGAGCCGAACCTGCGATGTGCGCGAGCTCATTGAGAGGATGGATTTGCTTCCAGAATTGGTAGTGGATCTGCAAGCTTCCTCGGCGCGGGGCGCAGCTGCCATGTCTTTGGCCATGTGCTTGGCGCACCATCTGGAGCTGAATCTTGAACGAGTGACTGCTGGTGTTCCTCCGGGCGCGGACGTCAACGCGCTTCTGGATGCAGTTGTCGGTTACGACACGCGCATTGCCCGGAGAATTTGCCATAACGAATTTTATGACAAGGCAGTTCTTCCAGTCGACGAACCCCTTGAAGCGGAGCTTCTTCAGGAACGTGAGGCGGAGTCCAGACCTGCCGAATCCGGAAGTCAGTACACTTGGACGGGCTCGAAGGATCAAAGTGGCGCTGCGACTCCAGCTGCAGATGAAGAAGAAGATGACGAAGATGCCTCCTCTCCCGCAAAGGATGCAGAAAAAGAGGCCCTAGAGGCTGAAGTCAATGTTGAAGCTTCTCCGGCTAAGGAGAAGTAAAAAACTTATTCCTGCGGAAAAAACAATGCATCATTTTGGCCCCAAGAGGGTTTGTAATATAACTTAAATTCTTAAGTAGCTAGGGACGAAACATATTATGCATGGGCGGAAACAACTTATCCTGCTATCCTTTAATATTATTTGCATGTTTCGTTTGTCGGAAAGCAAGTGCTGACTTCATTGTTTCCCGGCTTGCTCATTTGACCTTCCACGAGCCGGAAGACCTATAGCCGGAAACACTCGCCAGCGGCGACGAAGCCCAATGGCAATCCGTCAATAAGGAAACAAGCCCCCAGCAGGTGCCGGAAATCGCTACTAGGAATCCATGAGTTCGCAACAGAGAACATTTCCATCAGAAAACTTCAGCTTACGTCCTAAAGGACGATTTTTGAAAATCACAACTTTCTATACACCTAGGCGGACAGCTCAGCGGTTTTGTCGAAAAACATACACGATCTAAAAATATGAACAAGTAAAGGAGGTAAAAGACTCAAAGAGTGAACCATAAGCTTTATTTCATTTGATCATGTATAACTATTACAGAGTATGATACTCGGAAAATTATGCTAAGTGTGGAAAGGACGTAGCTGTGAAATGTTCCAGGGTCGATCTGTTTCGTCGTATATGTCACCCGGATCTTCTCGCTTGCGTTTCCGGTGCCAATTTGTAGGTCTGTCTTTCAACTCCCGGAAATCGACGAGGTAGTACGATCCATTGTGAAGCACTTTGCTAACGACAAAAGGTCCTTCCCATGGAGACTGTAGCTTATGGTATTTCACCTGTCGAAGGCGGAGGACAGGTCTCCGACCATAAGAGCGATTATTCGATGGCTGTGGTAGCGTCGGAACTTCTGCTGGTATATGGTGGAGCGTTGATCAGCTAAATTCTGAGCTTCTTCGATCAGGTCCACAGATAGCTGTCTGGCCTCGTCAGCAGTTTCTTAATTGTAGGCGGAAACTGAAGGAGATATGCCCTAGAGGCAATAATAAAGTGGTTATTATTTATATCTTTATGTTTATGATAAATGTTTATATATCATGCTAGAATTGTATTAACCGAAACATTAGTACATGTGTGATATGTAGACAAACAAGAAGTCCCTAGTATGCCTCTTAAACTAGCTTGTTGATTAATAGATGATTAGTTTCATAATCATGAACATTGGATGTTATTAATAACAAGGTTATGTCATTGTGTGAATGATATAATGGACACACCCAATTAAGCGTAGCATAAGATCTCGTCATTAAGTTATTTGCTATAAGCTTTCGATACATATACCTAGTCCTTATGACCATGAGATCATGTAAATCACTTATACCAGAAAGGTACTTTGATTACATCAAACACCACCTGCGTAAATGGGTGGCTATAAAGGTGGGATTAAGTATCGGAAAGTATGAGTTGAGGCATATGGATCAAGAGTGATTTGTCCATCCAGATGACGGATAGATATACTCGGGCCCTCTCGGTGGAATGTCGTCTAATGTCTTGCAAGCATATGAATGAGTTCATAGAGACCATATACCAGTACCGAGTAAAGAGTACTTGTCGGAGACGAGGTTGAACAAGGTATAGAGTGATACCGAAGATCAAACCTCGGACAAGTAAAATATCGCGAAGACAAAGGGAATTGGTAATATATGTGTATGGTTCATTCGATCACTAAAGTCATCGTTGAATATGTGGGAGCCATTATGGATCTCAGATCCCGCTATTGGTTATTGGTCGGAGTGAGTACTCAACCATGTCGCATAGTTCTCGAGCCGTAGGGTGACACACTTAAAGTTGGATGTTGAAATGGTAGTTCTTGAATTATGGAATGGAGTTGAATATTTGTTCGGAGTCCCGGATGAGATCCCGGACACGAGGAGTTCCGGAATGGTCGGAGAATAAGATTCATATATAGGATGTCATTTTATGTGAAATAAGCGGAAGGTTCTAGAAGGTTCTAGAAAGTCCGGAAGAAACCACCAAGGAAGGTGGAGTCACAAGGGACTCCACCTCCATGGCCGGCCAGCCTAGTGGGGTGGGGTCCCAAGTGGACTCCACCATAGGGGCCGACCACCCCACGGGAGTGGGAATCCCACCTTTGGGTGGGAGTCCTAGTTGGGCTAGGACCCTCCTATGGAAGGTTTGGTTTGGTCTTATTCGAAGACTTGGACACCAACACTTGGGATCCACCTATATAATGAGCAAGGGGAGGGGCCGGCCACCCCAAGACCATAGCTGGCCGCCCCTGTGGCCGGCCACCCCCTCCCAAACCCTAGCTTTGCTCCTCCACTTCATATTTCCCGCGTAGCTCCGCCGGAGTTCTCTACCGCCACCGACACCACGCCGTCGTCCTGCCGGATTCAAGAAGGAGCTACTACTTCCGCTGCCCGCTGGGACGGGGAGGTGGACGTCGTCTTCATCAACAACCGAACGTGTGAGCGAAGTAACGGAGGTGCTGCCCGTTCGTGGCGCCGGAACGATCGTGATCAAGATCTTCTACGCTTTTGCAAGCGGCAAGTGATCGTCTCGCGACAACAAGAGCCTCATCTTGCAGGCTTTGGAATCTCTTCAAGGTGAGACTGATACCCTCGTTGCTACCGTCTTCTAGATTGCATCTTGGCTTGATTGCGTGTTCGCGGTGGGAAAATTTTTGTTTTCTATGCACGTTATCCTACAGTGGTATCAGAATTGTCCATGCATAGATGTTTGCACGAGTAGAACACAATGGTTTGTGGGCGTTGATGCTCTTGTTATCTTTAGTTTGAGTACTTTGCATCTTTATGGCATAGTGGGATGAAGCGGCTCGGACTAACTTTACATGACCGCGTTCATGAGACTTGTTCCTCGTTCGACATGCAACTTGTATTGCATAAGAGGCTTTTCGGGTGTCTGTCTCTCCTACTATAGTAAAGATTCAATTTACTTTTCTATTGACAACATTAGTATCAACGTTGTGGTTCATGTTCGTAGGTAGATTAGATCTATAACGAAAACCCTAAACCACGTAAAATATGCAAACCAAATTAGAGGCGTCTACCTTTTGCAGGGGGTTTGGTGATGTGATATGGCCATAATGTATTGATGAATATGTATGAGATGATCATTATTGTGTTATGGCAACCGGCATTGTTTTAAATTTCATGCTGAGTAGTATTTCAAAGTAGTTGTAATGGTTGCTACATGGAGGACAATCATGAAAGCGGGTTTGCTGCCATTGACCTTGGTGCTGCTTGACGATGATGGAGGATGTGCCCGGATGATGGAATCATGTATGTCAGGTACTTTGGAGAGATGAAGATCAAGAGCGCAAGAACAAAGGGCCATATCATATATCACATATGAAGCGTAAACGATGTTAATCCTTTTATGCATCTTATTTTGCTTGGATCGCGACGGTTATTATAAGATGATCTCTCACTAAAATCTCAAGATAATAAAGTGTTCATCATGGTAGCACCGTTATCAAGTCTTATGGTTTCGAAGCATCTCGTGATGATCGGATGTGATAGATTCGATAAGTACATACAACGGGTGCAAGACGGTTTTGCACATGTGGATACTAAGGTGGCCTTGGCATGAGCCTAGCATGTACGGACATGGTCTCAGAAAGTTGCGAAAGGTAGAGTATGAATCATATGGTTGATATGATGAACACTTTGAGTGTTACTTAGTAGGAAATACACCTTTCTCGTGATGGGTTTAGGTCTGAACTTAATTGGTTGTGCTTGAAAATATCCTCATTGAAGGTATTGTTTTGAGTGGGAGTTCTTAGGTTTTAATTATGTTGAATTAAAATTTGAACTCAATATGTCATAAACTCAGTCTAAACTATTGCAAATATGTTGTAGAGATGGCGTCCCCAATCAATTTTAATCGGTTCCTAGAGAAAGAGAAACTTAAGAGCAACGGTAACTTCACCGATTGGTTCCGTCATGTGAGGATCTTCCTCTCTGGCTGAAATCTGCAATATGTGCTTGATGCACTAGGTAACCCTCCTGCAGAAGATGAATCCGATGAAGTAAAAGCTGTTTCCGAGACTCGGAAAACTTCGGTACTCTCAAGTTCGGTGTGCCATCCTTGCAGTCTGGAATCAGATCTTCAAAAGCGTTTTGAGCACCATGATCCTCAGGAGATAAATGAGCTGAAAGCTATATTCGAGACTCATGCGCGGTGGAATGCTATGAAGCATCGAGACACTTCTTCAGTTGTATGATGGAAGAAGGCAGCTCCGTTAGTGAGCACATGCTCGCCATGACCGGGCATGCGAAGAGACTCGGTGACTTGGGAATAGTGATTCCTGACAGATTAGTCGTGTCCTTCAATCACTGCCTGTAGCGATACAAGAACTTGTGATGAACTACAATATGGAGAACATGAACAGGGAGTTGGAACTTTTGGCATGCTAAAAGCTGCTGAGATTGAGATCGAGAAAGGCAAAGAAATTGATGGTCAACAAGACCACCAGTTTCAAAAAAGGGCAAGTCTAAGGGAAAATTCAAGAAGGGTGGCAGCTGCCACTCCTATGAAAACCTAAGAAGCGGCCCCTAAGCACGATCTTGAGTGCTATTACTGCACTGGAAAGACCTTAGGCGTAATTGCTGGTATCATTGATCTGAAAAGCGACCTTGTCGAGAAGAAGAAGAAGAGGTATATACGATATACCACGTATTATAGATGTTATCTACTAGTTCTGTTCTGGTACACAGGTATTTGATCTGGTTAGTTGCTCATATTTATTTCAAAACGAGGAACTAAAAATAAGCGACAAGCTGTTGAAGATGAAGTGGCGATGGCGTTGGAAATGGATCCAGGTCAATGTGATCGCAGTCAGCACACTTCCTCTGTCTACCTTGAGTTAGTTTAGCCTAAATAATTTACTATTATATCATACTGGTGAACATGAACATTATATCCCGGATCTTGTTTAATGCAAGGCGGTTATTCATTTAGTCTGAGAATAATGGTTATTTCTATTTTATGAATAATATCTTTTATGGTGATGCACCTGAGATGAATATTCGCATTAGATCTGATTAGTAGTGATACGCACATACATAACATTGATGCTAAGGCGAATTAAACTTAATGATAATTCTACTTATATGTGCTTGTCGTCTTGGTCATATTGGAGTGAAGCATATGAAGAAACTCCATTCCGATGGATTATAGGATCACTTGACTTTGAATCATGATAGATCTGAAGCATGTCTAATGGGAAAAATGACAAAGACTCCATTTTCTGGTATGATGGGGCGAGCTACTGACTTATTAGAAATCATACATACGATGTATGTGACCGTGTAGCATCAGCAGTGGTTGCTCGTTATGTTCTAACTATGAATTAGTCCCCGAGTAGATATGGGTATATCTATTTCATGAAACATAAATCAAACTTTGAGAAGTTTAAGGAATTTCAAAGTGAAGTAGAAAATCAACGTAACAAGAAGATCAAATTTCTACGATCGGATCGTGGAGGTGAATATCTGAGTTATGAGTTTGGCATGCATTTAAAGAAATGCGGAATACTTTCTAATTGACACCGTAGGAACACCTCAGCGAAGCGGTCTGTGTCGAGCGTCATGTCGAACTCTCTTAGATATGGTTCGTAGTATGATGTCTCTTACTGATTTACCGTTATCATTTTGAAGTTATGCTGCATTAGAGACGACCGCATTCACTTTAAATAGAGCACCATCAGAAATCCGTAGAAAACGACACCGTATGAATTATGGTTTAATAGGAAACCTAGCTGTCGTTTCTGAAAGTTTGGGGTTGCGAAGCCTATGTAAAGTTACAACCGGACAAGCTAGAACCCAAGCGGAGAAATGCGTCTTCATAGGATACCTAAGGAAACTATAGGGTACACTTTCTATCACAGATCCGAAGGCAAGATTTTTGTTGCTAAGAACGGAACCTTTCTTGAGAAAGAATTTCTCACTAAAGAAGTGATTGGAAGAAAAGTAGAACTCGATGAGATTGATGAATCTATACTCGTTGATCGGAGTAAACGATGCGGAAGTTGTACAGCCGCCTACACCGGCAACAGAGGGAGCTAATGATAATGATCATAAAACTTCGAACGAGGAAACTACTGAACCTCGCAGATCGACAAGGGAACGTGCCACTCCCGATTGGTATGATCCTTGTCTAAATGTCATGATTGTAGATAACAATGATGAGGACCTGTATCGAAAAGCGATGATGAGCCCAGGTTCCAACAAATGGCAAGAAGCCATGAAATCGAGAAATAGGATCCATGTATGATAACAAAGTATGGACTTTGGTAGACTTACGTGATAGCCACAAGGCTGTCGAGAACAAATGGATCTTCAAAAGAAAAACAGAGCTGATGGTAATATTTCTGTCTATAAAGCTCGACTTGCCATAAAGGGTTCCGACAAATTAAAGGAGTTGACTACGATGAGACTTTCTCACTGTGGCGAAGCTAAAATCTGTGAGGATTTTGTTAGCAATAGCTGCATTTTCGATTATGAGATTTGGCGAGATGGATGTCAAAACGGCGTTCCTTAATGGAGACATTGAGGAAGAGTTGGATATATGGTACAACCCAAGGTTTTGTCGATCCTAAAAATGCGGACAAAGTATGCAACTTCAGTGTTCCATCTATGAATTGAAGCAAGCATCCCAGAGTTGAACCGACGCTTTGATGAGGTGATCAAAGACTTAGGGTTTATACAGTGTCATGGAGAGGCCAGTATTTACAAGAAAGTGAGTGGGAGCTATGTAGCATTCATTATTATATGTAGATGACATATTATTGATCGGAAATGATATAGAACTATTAAGCAGTGTTAAGGGTTATTTGAATAATAGTTTTTCAATGAAAGACCTTGGTGAAGCATACGTATATATTAGGCATCAAGATTTATAGAGATAGATCAAGACGCCTAATAGGGCTATCACAGAGTACATATATGGACAAGATTCTAAAGAGTTTAGAATGGACGAAAGTAAGAAAGGGTTCTTACCTATGTTACCGGGCAAGGTATTGAGTAAAACTCAAGGACCGACTACGGACGCAGAAGAAAGAGAAAGGATGTGTAACATCCCCTATGCCTCGACGTTGGAGACGTATCATATGCCATGCTATGTACTAGACCGGATATAGCACATCTGTTAGTTTGACTAGCAGAGATATCAAAGTGATCCAGGAATGGAACCTTGGACAGCGGTCAAGAATATCCTGAAGTACTTGAAAAGAACTAAGGATATGTTTCTTTGTTATGGAGGTGACCAGGAGCTCGTTGTAACAAGTTACACTGCAAGTTGGAACACCGATCCCGATGACTCTAAGTCACAATCTGGGTACGTGTTTATATTGAATGATGCTGCGGTAAGCTGGGCAAGCTCGAAGCGGTGCACGGTGGCGAAGTCTTCAACGGAATCAGAGTACATTTCAGAGGCTTCATCCGAAGCGGTATGGATGAAGAGGTTCATTGTAGAGCTCGGTGTGGTTCCTAGTGCATTGGACCCATTAATCATTTACTGTGATAACATGGGTGCCATCGCCAATGCACAAGAGCCAAGGACACACAAGAGGCTGAAGCATATCAGGCTACAACGTTGCTGGTTGTGAGTACATGAAGATGGAGAAGTAAAGATTTGCAGAGTACTGAATGTAGCAGATCCGTTGACAAAAGCTCTCCCTAGGGCAAAGCATGACCAACACCGGTATGCCATGGGTGTTAGGTATATTACAATGCAATCTAGATTGTGACTCTAGTGCAAGTGGGAAGTGAAGGAGATATGCCCTAGAGGCAATAATAAAGTGGTTATTATTTATATCTTTATGTTTATGATAAATGTTTATATATCATGCTAGAATTGTATTAACCGAAACATTAGTACATGTGTGATATGTAGACAAACAAGAAGTCCCTAGTATGCCTCTTAAACTAGCTTGTTGATTAATAGATGATTAGTTTCATAATCATGAACATTGGATGTTATTAATAACAAGGTTATGTCATTGTGTGAATGATATAATGGACACACCCAATTAAGTAGCATAAGATCTCGTCATTAAGTTATTTGCTATAAGCTTTCGATACATAGTTACCTAGTCCTTATGACCATGAGATCATGTAAATCACTTATACCCGAGAAAGGTACTTTGATTACATCCAACGCCACTGCGTGAGTGGCTATAAAAGTGGGATTAAGTATCCGGAAAGTATGGGTTGGACATATGGATCAACGTTAGGTTTGTCCATCCCGATAGCGGATAGATATACTGCAGGCCCTCTCGGTGGGATGTGTATCACTTGCAAGCATATGAATGAGTTCATAAGAGACCACATACACCGGTGGGACGGGTAAAGAGTACTTGTCGGAGACGAGGTTGAACAAAGTATAGAGTGATACAGATGATCAAATCTCGAGCAAGTAAAATATCGCGAGACAAGGGAATTGGTAATATATGTATGGTTCATTCGATCACTAAAGTCGCCGTTGAATATGTGGGAGCCATTATGGATCTCCAGGATCCGCTATTGGTTCTTGGTCGGAGTGAGTACTCAACCATGTCAGCATAGTTCGCGTCGGGTGACACCCTTAAAGTTGGATGTTGAAATGGTAGTTCTTGAATTATATGGAATGGAGTTCGAATATTTGTTCGGAGTCCCGGATGAGATCCCGGACATCACGAGGAGTTCCGAATGGTCCGGAGAATAAGATTCATATATAGGATGTCATTTTATATGAAATAAAATGTCGCGGAAGGGGTTCTAGAAGAGTCCGGAAGAAACCACCAAGGAAGGTGGAGTCCACAAGGGACTCCACCTCCATGGCCGGCCAGCCCCCTAGTGGGGGTGGAGTCCCAAGTGGACTCCGCCTTAGGGGCCGGCCACCCCCACATGGGAGGTGGGAATCCCACCTTTGGGTGGGAGTCCCAGTTGGGACTGGGTTGCCTCCTATGGAAGGTTTTGGTTGGGTCTTATTCGAAGACTTCAGACCTGTGTGGGGATCAGCACCCATATAATGAGGGGCCAAGGGAGGGGCCGGCCACCCCAAGACCATAGCCTGGCCGCCCTGAGTGGCCGGCCACCCCTCCCAAACCCTAGCTTTGCTCCTCAACTTCATATTTCCCGCGTAGCTTAGCGAGCTCAGCCAGGACTTCTACACCGCCGACACCACGCGATGAAATGCTGGCCGGTTCAGAAGGAGCACTACTTCCGCTGCCCGCTGGAACGGAGGTGGACGTCGTCTTCATCAACAACCGGAGAACGTGAGCTGATCGGGTGCACTGCCGGATAGTGGCCGGGAACCGATCGTTGATCAAGATCTTCTACAGCGCTTTTATGACGGCAAGTCGTCTACCGCCTTAACAGGCCTCATCTTGTGACTTTGGAATCTCTTCAAGGGTGAAACTCGATACCCCCTCGTTGCTACCGTCTTCTAGATTGCATCTTGGCTTGGATTGCGTGTTCGCGGTAGGAAAATTTTTGTTTTCTATGCAACGTTATCCTACAGAAACTCGCGGTGAATCGTGGATGATGTCGGAGGGGAGTACGGCCTCGGATCCGTATACCAGGAAGAAAGGAGTAAATCCAGTTGACCTGTTAGGGGTAGTTCGTAAACTCACGGGACGGAGATCTAACTCATCATTGCAGCTCTCTTTGCGCGCGCGGCCCGGTTCTTCCAAGGCGTGGTTGAATACGATAATATGAGGCCATTTGCCCTTTCAACCTGTCCATTGGACTGTGGGTAGTCTGAGAGGCAATGTCCAGCCGTATCCCTACATCCTCACGGTAATCCTTCGAGTTCTCCACATGCGAAGTTAGTGTAGTTATCTATTGATGATTATCTTTCGTGCGGGATGCGAATCTCATCACGAGGTTAGGACGAATTTTAGTGCCGTAGCAAGTCGGCTTTCTCAGCAGCTGCCTCGATCCACTTGCGAACTTGTCCATGGCGACCGGGAGGTACTCAAAACCGCCGAGGAGATGATTTCTTGAGTTTACCAACCATATCGAGCCCCCGGACCGCAAATGGCCGGGTGATAGGGATGGTCTTCGGCTCTTGGGCTGGAGCGTTTGGTTGATAGCGTAGTACTGACAACCTCGGCAGGTCTTAACTAGCTTATCAGCGTCTTCTTTAGCTATGAGCCAATAGAATCCTAGCCGAAGGCTTTTTACTGTAGTGACCTAGGGCGGCATGATGCACTGCCGATCCTGCGTGGATCTCTACGAGGGATCTCAATGCCGTCTTGATTTGAGACGCATTTGAGAAATACCTCGTTTCGCTGCGTTTGTAGAGCTGTCCATCAACAATTGTGGAGGATCTTGCTCGTCTGATGATCTGTTGTGCGGGGACCTCGTCCTCGCTTGACTTTTGATCGATAAGGTAGTCCAGGAAAGGAAAGGTTGTGTCCAAGCCGGAATGATAACCATTACCTCCTTAGCCGGAGATACTGCCACCTCTGGGTTTTCAGGGTTAGCGCCCTTCGCGAGGGTATGGTAGATGCTCCGGGAAAATACAGTGGAATTTGTTTCTGCGGGATCCGAGCAGATAGCTCTCTGCCATTGCGCGATCGTCTCTTCGCGTACTTGACTTAAATATCCAGGAAGCATTTGACGATCTCGTCAACAAATCTACGTAAGCCGCCATGACGGGTTTACGCGTTCCGGACCGGCTACTGTGTGCCACCAAGTCGAATCTCAACGACCAAATGATATGTGATCCCTATCTCTCCTTAGCAATGCGCGGTCAGGTAGTAGAGCCTCATATTCCGCCATATTGTTTGTAGCTTGGAAGTGAATCTGCGAGAACGTACTGCAGTTCTTCTTCGGTAGGGGACTTCAGGGTGACTCCGGCTCATGAGCCTTGATGTTGCTTGGATTCGTCGAAGTGCATAACCCATGTCTGGATTTCGGCTCCCGGGCTGCTGTCCAGGAGCTTCCGTCAATGCACGACAAATCCGCCAAGACACAGGACTTGATCGGTCAGCTTTGTAGTTGATATCGAAGGCTGATAATTCGATGCCCCATTTTGCGTACGTCTGTTGCGTCGGCGTTATTGAGGTGGTACCCGGCGGAGCTGCTCCATGGCTATTCTTGGGTGCTCCTAAGATACTTGTCTCAGCTTCACCTTTACCTAGGAATACTCCGTAGGCTAGTTTTTGAAAGTGAGGTATCTCTGTTTGGATTCCGTAAGCACTTCGCTAATGTAGTAGACTGACCTTTGGACTCCATACTCGTGTCCTTCTTCCTGTCGCTCCACAACAATGACGAGGCTGACGACTCTGTTGGTGGCTGCCAAGTAAAGGAGCATAGGCTCTGACTCTCTTGGAGCTGCTAGGATAGGTGGGGAGGTGAGTATCTCCTTCAACCCTTGAAGTGTTGCATCTGCTGCCTCGTCCCAGACAAATTTGTCTGTCTTCTTCAATAGCTTGTACGGGGTAGCGCCTTCACTCGCCAAGGCGGCTAACAAACCTGCTGATTGCCGCAACACAACCGGTTAGTCGTGCACGTCTTTGAGACAAGTTGGCCTTTTGATGCACAGAATTGCCTTGATTTTCTCCGGGTTCACCTCAATGCCCCTATTTGAGACAATGAAGCCAAGGAGTTTTCTAGCTGGAACACCAAGACGCACTTGAGCGGATTCAACATCATCTTGTACGACGGAGATTCTCAAAAGGGTTTACACATGGAATCACTGATCAGTCGGATCCTTTCCTGGTCATGACCGCGATGTTCATCGACGTAAGCGTGCACATTCCGGCCAATTTGGTCCTTTAGGCACGCTGCGTCGTACGTTGGTAGGTGGCACTGCTGGCAAACAAAAAGGCATAGTAACATAGCGGTAAGTGCCAAATGGGGTGATGAACGAGGGGTCGCCTTTTGATCGGACTCCTTCATCCGGATCGTGATACACAGGATATGCGTCAGAAGCAGAAGTTCAGCCCACGTAGTCGAATCAATGAGCTTGGTCAATGCGCGACAGGAAACGGATCCTTCGGGCAATGTTTGTTCAAGCAAGATAACCGATGCACATTCTTAGTATTTCAGAAATCTTTTTGGGTACAAGGACGGGGTTTGCGACCCAATCGGTATGGATAACTTCTATTACAAAACCTGCCTCTAGTAACTGCTAGTTCCATCCCTATGGTGTGGCGCTTCTTATCTCCAAAGTCGCATGGCTTGCTTCACCGGTTTGGCCCCCGGATGTTGAAGTAGTGCTCGGCGAGTTCCCTAGGTACTCCGGACATGTCGAGAAGGCTGTCATGCGAAGATATGTCCATGTTAGCGCGGAGGAACTCGACAAGCGCGCTTTTCTATTTGGGGTCCATGTTGGCTCCGAGGCGGGGACCTGCTTAGATGCATCTCCCTTCTTGAGGTCGATGTTTTTTGGTCTCTATCGCGGCCTTGAACGAGTTTTTCGTTCGGAGATTTGCCTCTTGGTGGTTTGCATCTAAGTCGGATCCCACAGCGGCTACGCGCCTTCGGCTCTTCTCGGAGATCCGCAGTTCTGCGAAGGCGGCTTAGCTAACTCGCACTCTGAGCTTTCTTGTAGTCTCCCGACACGGTGATCTTAGGAACCGGAATCTTGAGCTTGTTGTAGATGTAGCACGCTCTTGCGTGGAACTTGTGGTAGGTGGGCCTGCCGAAGATGACGTGGTAGGAGCTCTTGAAGGGCACGACCTCAAACGTGATCATCTCTTCGCGGAAATTTTTAACATCGCCGAAGGCCACGGGAAGTCTGATGCTGCCTAAGGAATTCGCCTTTTTACTCGGAACTACACCATGGAATTCAGTGGTGCTGTGTTTAAGTTGTTCCTTGGTAAGGTTCATCCGCTCCAGAGTCTCCAGGTACATGATGTTCAGGCTGGCACCGCCGTCCATGAGGCACTTGGAGAAGTCATAGCCGTCTATGCGGGGACTTACAACCAATGCATAGCACTCCTTCGGAACGACGGTAGGATGGTCCTTCCTATCGAACGTACACGGAGTTCCAGGCCACGACATCACTGCGACACAGGCTGGAGCCCCATGGCGTTCGGGATCCGGAGAGGCGATTCTTTGTGCACGACCGTTGGAGTTCCGAAGGAAGGTGTGAAAGTACGCGCCCGCACTCTTTTTGACGAAAGGGTTGGGTTTAGCTGCGGCTCCTTCCTTGGGATCCGGCGAAGCATCATCCGTCCATTGCCTCGGAGCTGTCTTCCTCCTTGTCCTTGTTCCCCTTGCCTCCTTTGCCGCGTGGGCGGTGGCCAAGGCTGCCGCTTGCAGCCTCCGGGTCAGATTTGAGATCGTTGACCCACTTGCGGTTGCAATTGGTGTGAGTGGACTTCCCACATGGCAGGATCGAGGTGGGCGAGGCGGGGATGTCTCTGCCCTCTTCAGTGATTTCCGCCATGGCCGCCGCCCGCCGCTGACGCTCTAGCGCGTGCCCTACCGGCTCCGCCTCCGCGGCCGCGTCCTCTTCGCCTCCTTGACCTCCGCGTTGGAACGCTATGGCGACCATCTCGGATCCGCCACTCTTCTGGTCATCAGGGGGATTTTTCCGCTTGTTGCCGCTGCTGTTACCGTTGTCACGGTTCTTCTTCTGTTGATGCAGGGGAATTGCTGTGGCCGCTAGATCTCCGCCTGCATCGTCATCGGCGGCAGTATGATCGCTGGCAATGGAGATCATGTCATCCAAAATCAGTTTATTTGCGTTAGCCAAGCATGTGAGCTTGTGCCGCAGCAATCCTCCTCGCTGCAATCCTCCTATAAAGGCGTGCATAGCCGTGGTGTGATCGACGTTCTCACACTCGTTCCTGCATGCCAGCCATCGGGTGAGGAAGTTCCTTGATGTTTCTCCCTTCTTCTGGATACATGCCTGTAAGTCGCTTGTCGTGGCAGGCCTTTTGTAGGTGCCCCTGAAGTGCTTTTCGAAGGCGTTCTTCAGGTCGAACCAGCAAAAGATAGAGTTCTTCTCGAGGTCGCTGAGCCAGATCCGGGCTGGACCTACAAGGTACAACTGGAGCATGCGGCAGCGATATTAGGGGTTCCTCCGCGAAGGTCACAGCATTGTAGTAATCCTTGATCCAGGTATCCGGCCTTTCGGTGCCATCATAGTGCTTCAGGTTTCCGGGTAGCTTGAGGTTCATCCTTGGCTTTGGTTCCTCTCGAATCATCCTGCCAAAGCATTTTGGGCCGATGTAGTCAGTATTCGTTGGGGACGTTCCCGTGCGTCAGCGGGCCGTTGCGGGGAGACTTTGGCGAGAGCGAGATTTCAGACCACCGCCTCCGCCTCCACCTCCGCCTCCGGCTGGGTGGTGGGGAGGGAGACCTGCGAGGGGGTCGGTTTGACGTTTTGCTTCCGCCTTCTGATTCTCCGCGCCCCTCGCGGTGCTGACTCCGGCTTCGGTGGCTGCCTTCACCATGGTGCTGGCTGCCGCCGTCGTTCCGGCTTCGGCGGGGTTCCGGCTCGCGGTCGTCGTTCCGGCTCCTCCTTGGCTCGGGCTCACGATCGTTGTTCTGGCTACGACGAGGTTCCGGCGTGCGCTCCCTGCTCCTGTTCCTCTAGGTACCACGTTGTCGCGGATATTGATTCCACCTGGCCCATGGGGTCGGGTGTTTCCGGCTGGACTATGACGGCGGGGGAGCGGAGGACGCGGGTATCCCCTAGGTGGAGGTGACGGATTCTGGTACTTGTTTTTACCAGAGTACATCGCATCATTTCCCTTATTTGGATCTGACGGAGGCGTCTTTGATGGTATGGGGATTGGATTTGGGTGTTCTCTGGTTCTCCTCCTGCGCTCCGAAGATCCGGTGCGCGATTCGTCATCATGATGGCGATTGTCGTAGGCGTCCTTCTGCGCAGTGGAGACGCAATGCTCCGGGTTGGATTCCAACCTGCGCGAAGTGTCTGCCTTGCTCTGCTGCTTCACTGCTAAGGCAACTAGTGTTCGGACGTAGTCGATATCAATCTCTTCGTCCTTCTTCTTTAAGATCTCCGCAGCCTTCTTCATGTTATCCTTTGGAGTTGCGAGTGGTTGTTGCTCAGTGGGGGTCGCGAAGGTAATCTTGCGGGGAGGTATAGCTTCCCGCCTGATTTTATCGGCCTCCTGCTGAAGCTCGGTGACCTTGTCTTTCCAGTGTTGCTGGAGCTCCTTGACTTTTACCAGTTGTTCGTCAACCTCAAGCTCTCGCTGGTGGAAATTTTCCACGAAGTGCGTGGCTTCTTTCCTCTCGTCCAGCATTGCCGCTGCGGTTCTGGCGAATTTCTGGGCAGTTGCCAGCATCTCCTGTCTTTTAGCTTCTAGAGCCTCCAGATCTGCGGCATCGTCAGGGGTTATAGGTTTGTTGAGAATATCCGAGTGTGCGATTGCCTCCATGCCTGCTTGCTCAACCATCTCTTCTGGGGATAGCACTTCCCTGTGCGGACGTACCCGCGAGAGCGGAGATCCAGCATGGGATGGCTGAGGGTCGGAAAAGGTATTGTCATCGGAATGTCGCTGATCCAGTGCCGCCAAAGTTGCAAGAACCTGTTTAGGCTGGGCGGATTCAACTTCAGACTGTTCACCATATCTGAGTTCCGACACCTTGCGATCAAACTCTTCAGTGTTCATGGAGGGGGCATCCCGGAAATTGGGCTCGGTTGCAGAATTGACTCTTCGCCGGAGCGTGCTTTCTCCGACAGCCTCTGGCGATCGGAGCGATGTCGGTGCCTCGACCTGCTCGGGACCCGCTCCGACTTCTTGAGGGGCGGTTCGCGGTATGGGCCAAGAAGTGTACGAAGTGACACCTTTGCTTCTCTAACACATGGGAAACCCGGCGGATTGCATTGGTCTTCCACCTTTGTTTCCAGCTCGGGGCGGATTGGGTGGGGTTTGATTTTTTCGGATCTAAGGCGGAATCTTTCTTGGGAAGTTCCCGCGTCTCGATCGGTCTTCGCGGCTGCGTCCGCTCGGCGGCGATCGCGTCGGCTTACAGGCGTTTACGTCGGAATCGACGGTTTGCGATGAAGATGTGTGTCGCCGACGGGACGATGGAGAGCTTGACGGGGTTTGTCTTGGCCGGAATCCAGCACTCATCCGGAGGGACGATCGGAAGGTTTCCGGCGTAAAGGACGCGCCCCATGATGTCTACGGGAGCTTCTATTCTTGTAGACAGTGTTGGGCCTCCAAGAGCAGAGGTTTGTAGAACAGCAGCAAGTTTCCCTTAAGTGGATCACCCAAGGTTTATCGAACTCGGGGAGGAAGAGGTCAAAGATATCTCTCAAGCAACCCTGCGATCACAATGCAAGAAGTCTCTTGTGTCCCCAACACCAAATACACTTGTCGATGTATAGGTGCACTAGTTCGGCGAAGAGATAGTGAAATGCAAGTAATATGGATGGATATGAGTGGTAATAGCAATCTGAATAAAATATGGCAGCGAGTAAACATGCAACAAAACAGTAAACAAACGGAGATTCGATGCTTGGAAGCAAGGCCCGGGGACCCTGCTTTCACTAGTGGACACTCTCAACAATGATCACATAATAGGACTACTACACCCTCTTGTTGGATGATGAACACCACTAATCTGTGTAGGATTACGAACCCTCAATGCCGGAGTTAACAAGCTCCACAATTCGATATTCATATTTAAATAACCTTAGATTGTAAGATAGATCAACACAATTGCACCGAGAACTATAGCATGCACACTGTTACCATCACACTATGAAGGAGGCATAGATCACATCAATACTTATCATAGCAATAGTTAACTTCATAATCTACAAGAGATCACAATCATAATCCACGCCAAGTACTACACGATGCACACACTGTCACCATTACACCGCGGAGGAGGAATAGACTACTTTAATAACATCACTAGAGTAGCACATAGATGATATTCAACTTGATCACAAAGAGAGATGAACCACATAGCTACGGTAGACCCCTCAGCCCGGGGGTGAACTCCCTCCTCATCATGGAGACAGCGATGGCGGTGAAGATGGCGTGGAGACGGCGGTGGAGATGACTCCGGGGGCAATTCCCGTCCCAGCGGCGTGCGAACGAGACTTGTCCCCGAATTGGAGTTGCGATGGCGGTGGCTCGGATGGTTTTCTCTGGTTTCGTCGAACGTGATAGGGTTTTCGCGACGGAGACCTTAAGTAGCGGAAGGGCAGCCTCGGAGGGGGCCGGTGGGCACACTGGGGCGCGACCCCCTACAGCGCCGCGGGTGGCGTGTGGGGCCCCCAGGGCTCCTCTTTGGTACTTCTTCGATGCTCTGGAAGCTTCCGGGAAAAATAGGATGTTGGGCGTTGATTTCGTCCGATTCCGAGAATATTTCCTTACTAGGATTTACGGAACGAAAAACAACAGCAATCGGCCCTTCGGCATCTCGTCAATAGGTTAGTTCCGGAAAACACATAAATATGACATAAAGTATGCATAAAACATGTAGATATCATCAATAATGTGGCATGGAACATAAGAAATTATCGATACGTCGGAGACGTATCACCCCACAGCGATGGTGTCGTCGTAGCTTCCCATGGCGGAACCCTCCGGTTCGGCCTCCAGACGCCGCAGGCCCTACGGTGGCGCCAACTGTAGTTGCCTAATCGACGGTACCTCGGAGAGGGATCCTCACGAGGGGGAGAAGAAGTAGAGGGCCATAGGGCGGAGAGCACTCGGGACGGTGGTACGCGATTTACCCAGCTTTGGAACACACGCTCGATGACGGGGCCTACGCTGCTTGTCCGGTATTATCTGGGCGCTTTCGCGTTGTTACAATGAGTTGTTGTTCTGCCTCTAGGGCTCCCAGGATCTGGCTTATAAAGACGCACGGATCTAGGGTTTACACGGAGAGTCCTAGCCGGAATACAAGTTGCCTAACTACGGTACAAAGTCTTGCCGTGTACGTCAAGGATCCGCCTTTCCTCTTGAACGTCTTTGGATCCGGATACTTCATGGGCCTTCACGGATCCAGCCTCTTTCGTGGTCAGGTCGGGATCGCTCCACTGCCTCCTGAAATTTGGACTTCATCCTTCAGATCAACGACCGGGCCGCCCGACGGGCCACATGCCACGTCACCTACTATGGGCCACCCGGGCTTGCCGGATCTAGGCCATGCCGTTGATATACCCATAAAGTATACCCACAACACTGGCGCTGTAAACCCGCGATTCGGCGCGCTGTATACCGCTAGCGCGCGTGTTAGCGAATTGCCGCGGCGAGATGCTCTATTTTGTAGCGCGTTGCTGTGCAGCTCCGGCAGAGGCTCTATTTTGCAGCGCGCGGCACAAACTGCTAATCCGACCGTTTTTTTTGAAAATTTAAATCAAACAAACTATGAAAATTTGATCAAAAATACGAATATATTTAAAAGTTCAACGATACAATGCGGCACAAACTACTCGTCCGACTCCCAATCGAAGTCCGAGCTTTGGCGGCCTCCGACACCGGCGTCCGGACTCGAAGGAGGAGGAGGAGGAGAGGACGATTCGACGGCCTTGCGCCATTCTTCTTTTCCTCCTGCCCCGCCGCCTTCGCGGCCTAGCGCCACTTAGCCGCGCGGACTCGGCGCGGCGCTCGTGGCTCGCCTTTTTCTTCGCCTTCTCCTTTCCTCCTTCTGCTCCTTCTCCGCGTAGAAGGCCGCCGTGGCGGACGACGTCCTTCGCCGGGCGCCCATTCGCCGAAGCGCCTCGTCGCGCTCGGCGATGAGGCGCTGCTCCAGCTCCCGCTGGCGGCGCTGCTCCCGCGTGATCATCGGCGGCGGCGGCGCGAGCATCTCCTGCTCCCGCGTGAACACGTCGTGGAAGTTCATCGCGCGGCGGGAGCGGCCCAGCCGCCACGCGACGGCATCGTAGGCCCGCGCCGCCTCGTGCGCCGTGTCGAAGGTGCCGAGGCAGATCCGCTACTCGCCGGAACGGATTTCGGCGTCGAATCGGCTCGGCCGCGCCCGAACGCCGTGGTAGCCGGAGGGGGGCGGCAGCGCGGAGGCATCTTCGCGCGGGGCGGAGGGGACGATGGCGCGTGGAGGCGGAGCGGCGCGGGAGGGAGAGAGGCGGGGAGAGAGACGGACGCGTGGGAGGAATGGCAGTTGGCCGCTTCGCCCGTGTCGTGTTTATAGCGCGCGGCAGCGCACGCGGCAGATTTCCCGCGCGGGCGGCAAAAATTCGCGGCAAACCGGCGGTTTTTTTGCCGCGCCGCGCCTGTTGGAGATGCTCTTAGTGCCATTTGTTTTGTTCTCAATTGGCGGATGTTAACAAGTTCAGATACGAGGCTAGTAAACGGATACCGTTCTGTCTTATCAGTTTGTTTGGGAGAAAAACAAATACTAGCATACACTCTCCCCTTCTCCCCACCGATTCCATCAGCAGTTCCCCACCCCCACTGCCTCGAGTCCTGACCACGCCCACGAGTGCTGCCCTCCTCCACATCCTCCACACGGCCGCCACACCCATGGGTACGAGAGATAGCGCCTAGCTCGAGTCCTTCCTGACAGCCCCACACCTAAATCGACACCCATGAGACTGGCATTTTATTTCTTTTTTTTTTGAAATTTTGAATTGTGTTTTCACACAATAGGTTCATATGGACCTATGAGCCGAATTGGAATTCTCCATGTATATATGCTGCATATTGTAAACTGATACATGATACACTCTGGAAGGAAAAAAATAGATTTTAAATACAACATGATCTATGAAGCACGAAGCAGCGAGAATTGATTTGACCGGTATGACAGGATGTTGCTAGAGAAATCACGTTTTTCTAACACTTCTCATTGTAGAGAGAAGGCGGATATGTTGTATTTTGTGAACTGATAGTACTCCATTCTGAAATATTGACAATTAGCAACAGCAGCACCGTATGCATCATCTTACTCCTTGTACTTCATGCTCTCGAGCGTGAAGCCAGGCATGTCGAAGGAGGTGGCAAACTTCTCGACCTCAACCTTGAGGTTCTCAATGTCCTTGTTGTTCACTAGGCCCTTAGAGAAGTCCTTGAGAAGTTTGCCGTGCTGCTTCTGAATGTTCAGGCAGATTGTCACAGCCTGGTGGAGGAACTCAGCAATCTGCTCAAAATCCTTCTCGACCAGACCCCTTGAAGTCATCGCAGGAGCACCTGAAAACAATAACCAGAATTAATGGAGGGAGTTTCAGCAGTTATGTGGCAGGGAAAACCAATTGTAAAGAAAATCTTAACCACAAATACGGCTAGAAAGGACACTACACCAATTCATCAAACAAAATAGTAGTTTCCTTGCACATTTGCATCTAGTATAGCTTAATCTCCTGATTTTGCAAAGTTTCCATTAATGCCCTACATCAATCACATAGCATCATATATCCTCTACAGATAAGAATAACCCCTAACTATGAGAGATTTTAGAATGATCCTGTTATTTTGTAAAGCCTATCAGATATATTAACAGGCACTGTCAGATTAAATTATTATAACAAGGATGATCCTGAGCTTGATAGCCCAGTATCTTATTTCAATGTTGTTAATTGTGTCCCATAATACTGTTGATACAGTTACTACATCCACGACACAGGGCAAAGTTCTTTTTTTTTTTTGCTTATTATCCAGTCATAAGAACTTGCGGGAAGAACTTTTAGTCTGAAAATGAGAAGAATTGGCAGATAATCCCTAACATAGTGATTCAATTGAACAAAGACAATAAATAAGTAAAGCAGAAGAATCTAACACTATACCACTTGCATATATACACACACAATGGGTCTTAACATTATGGAGTGATTTTGGCACAATAAAAAAGAAGTAATATGGAGTGCCCTTGCAAAATAATTCAAGGCAAATGAAGATTGTGGATGTAAGGTTGAATTGGCAGATAATCCCTAACATAGTGATTCAATTGAACACAGACAATAAATAAGTAAAGCAGAAGAATCTAACACTATACCACTTGCACGAATGTTGTATTTGAAAGGTTGAAAATTAGTATAAGGGAAATCTACATTGATTGTTGGAAAACTGAGGAAATAAACCATAGAAATAAGAATGTACCCACTAGGACCCTCACGTGTTTAATTGTTAATTACCCCCCATTCTCTGGGAAGGCAGACTCGAATCTTGCATCAGCTCAACACAAATATGGCAGTAACACAAGGGCTTTTTTTGCAAGGAAGATGGGATGGTTCTAGAACATGGTGAGGCAGTTCAGGTGACTGCCCGTTTGTGAATCCTGCTGCTTTCAAGCATTAGATTTAGGAGGCTGATGGTTCTAATTGATGCTCTGAGTCTGATTAAAATTGGTACACTATAATAGGAGTACAGATTTACAATGTGAAATTAGAAAGTGCATCGTCATAGTTTTGCAAGAGCGGGCATGGGGATAAGCTATCTGGTATCCAATACAAACATATGCCTCAAACTATTGAAGATATCTCCCAAAATGTCAGTCATAATTTAATCTGTATCATGGACTTGTTTTATTCCACAGAAAATCATCGCTTCAACAGTGGTGAATAAAAGGTCAGAATGAAACTGATTGCAAACAAAAAAATGTAATACCAAGTAAACAGTATTTCCTCGGCTCGTAAATAAATGACATTTTAGTTATGGACAGTCTCCAATATTTAGCTATGACCATTAATTTCATATGATTATGTTATTAAAAAAATTAAAACTGGAATTATTGTGAAAATATTTCTCATAACCAATCTAATGATATTGTTTTTGCATAGCTAATATAAATAACTTTGTATATGTATTATAAGTCAAAGTTACAGAAGTTAGGCCGTAGACATTCTAGGAATACACCTATATATGGTGGAGGAAGAAATAATTGCTTCAGGCTTGCAGCATCAACAGAATGTAATTAAACTGTAAAGCAGACAGAGTGATTCTCACCGATGCGGACACCACCCGGAGACAATGCACTGCTGTCACCAAAGACTGCATTCTTGTTCAGTGTAATGTTACAGAGGTCACAGAGCTTTTCGACCTTGTTTCCTACAAACAATAGCCAACAATGTTAACTTATAGTAGGGTGCTAGAAATTAGAAAACCCAATTCAGAGAAATAAACTAGTACATACCAGTCAAGCCAAGAGGGCGGAGATCCCATAGAACAAGGTGGTTATCAGTTCCATCAGTGACCATCTTGTATCCTTTGCTCATGAGATAGTTTCCAACGGCAACAGCATTGGCCTTGACCTGCTTCGCATAGGCCTTGAATCCAGGTGTCATGGTTTGCTTCAAGGCGACAGCAAGGGCCGCAATCTGGTGGTTGTGAGGACCGCCTTGGAGCGATGGGAAGACGGCAAAGTTAATCTTGTCCTCATAGTCATAAACAGCGCCCTCGGGTTGGCCCTTCTTTGGAGGCTTGGGGCCCTTGCGGTAGAAGATCATGCCAGCCCTTGGTCCTCGGAGAGACTTGTGCGTGGTAGTGGTAACCACGTCACAGAACTCAAAAGGATTTGCAGCTTCCTGGAAAATAGTAAACACCCGTTAGTCATCAATATTCTGTTGTAATATAGTACCTAGAACACCTACAGAAAGATGGTCGGAACTGAATAGGACGTTGTGTCAAATTTTCATGGTAAGCTACTAAGCACCAATAACTGTAAAACATGCAGAGATCTGATACATAGGAGTACATACAGTTACAAGATAGATACACTAGTTAAATGAAATACAGCTGCAAAACTCAACAACCAGCTGGTACAACCAACAGATCGCTGGCTAGCTAGTAGATCCAATCTTGACGACGGGCATAGAACAAGGCAAAGGAAATGTGGGCGCGTAATAATAACAAGATAAAAAAGAAGGATCTTAAATATTAGAGCGATTGAGATCCAAATAATTACTAGAGCGATCGAGATCCAAATAATTACTAGAGCGATCGAGATCCAAATAATTACTAGAGCGATCGAGATCCAATTTGGTAATTAGCAGAGAGGAGGAGATGAAGAAGGTCGAACCTGCGCGGCGACTAGTCCGCTGATGTGCGCCATGTCGCAGAGCAGCATGGCCCCAACCTTGTCGGCGACGGCCCTGAGCTTGGCGTAGTCCCAGTCCCTCGGGTAGGCGCTGCCGCCGCATATGAGTAGCTTGGGGCGGAAGTCCATGGCCTTCTCCTCGAGCTTGGCGTAGTCGATGTATCCGTCGGCGGCGCTGACCTTGTAGGGCAGGCTCTCGAAGTAGATGGACGTCGCGGAGATCTTCTTCCCGCCGGCGGTGTAGTAGCCGTGCGTGAGGTGGCCGCCGGAGGGGAGGTCGAGGCCCATGATGCGGTCGTGCGGGCTGAGGAGCGCGGTGTAGGCGGCGAAGTTGGCGGGCGAGCCCGAGTAGGGCTGCACGTTGACGCCCCACAGGGCGGCGTCGAGGCGGAAGGCGGCGAGCGCGCGGGCGGCGCAGAGGTTCTCGATCTCGTCGATGACGTCGTTGCCGCCGTAGTAGCGGTTGCCCGGCATGCCCTCGGAGTACTTGTTGGTGAGCGCGGAGCCGAGCGCCTCGATGACGGCGAAGGAGGTGAAGTTTTCGGACGCGATGAGCTCGATCCCGCTCCGCTGCCGCCGCTTCTCCCGCTCGATGAGGTCGAAGACGTCCGGGTCGGCGGCGGCCAGCGGGGTCAGCCCCCACGACGCGACGGAGTCCATTGCGGCGGCGGCGGGCGAGCTGGGCGGCGGCAGTAGAGGTGAGGGGCGGGGCGAGTGGTGGGGAATACTAGGAGGGGAGAGGGGCAGAGATATATAGGAAGAGGCCTAGTTGATGGAAGTAACTACACTAGGGAGGGAGGGAGGGTGGTTGGTGCGGGTAGGCCTTTTTTCCAGTCGTTGGACGGAGTGGCGCTATCGGAGGTTGGTGTGGTTGGTGGTGGCAGCCAACGTGCAACAACTAGTATTGAACGCCCGGCCCATTATACCCATTAAGATCTGAGATCTAGCTTGCATGTATTTCTTGCACCACCGCGCTAGCGAGATGGGTCTTCCTACGCGTCGTGGATGGGCCATGGACCATGGACCATGAAAGGTGGGTCGTTTGGTAGTTTGGAAGGCTTTTTTCTGCGACGGAGAGGGAAGCCAGGCTCCATTGTTTGCAGCCTACGGCCTGTTTGGTTGCAGATAGATGCGTGTTGTGGTAACCCCTTCACTTAGAGTGGTGAGGTTACCCAGTACTGAATAACAGCAAACATCAGATTCAGTTCATCACAAAAGGTGCTGGTAGTACACAACAACTACTTAGTGGGCGATGCATCACGAGCGAAACAACTATTCCGTGATGCATCACAGGTTCATCACACGAGGGGTTAGTATATACCACCTCGAACAAGTTCAATACTACAGATCGGGGATCCGGTTGTAGCAAGTCCTAGCTAGAAACTGGTTGCGAAGCCAGGTCCTAAGCCAGCTCCTCCTCTCCGGTGGCTGCACCTTACGATACTCGGCATACTATGCTTCGTTGTCTACAATGAAGTCGATAGCCTTGACCAGCAAGTTAGGCTGGAACAGTTGCGCCTTGCACGCAAACTGGAGCGTGAAGATCGTCTTCATCTGAGCATAGTTCGTGATCGGGGTGCCGACCTACTGACGGTGCTTCGGATAGCGATGCAATCCACAAGGAACAACTGTTAGTGCGACGATATTCACATACTTTCATATCTATGCAGGAACTCAATGAGAACAAGGAGAACAAGGAGGAAGATGAATCAGATGACAATGAATCTTGCTCTGGTTCTGCTGAAGACGGTTGGCGGCGGGAGTCCATGAAGTTGGGTCCCAAGGAAAAGAAGGCTGCCTGGAAGGGAAACAAAAAGAAGGTGAAGGAGGAAAAGAGGGAAACCTGCAAGACGAAGATCCACAAGGCTGATAAAAAGAACAGGAAGAAAACGGCAAAGCCGGCAGTAGTGATAAATCAGATGACAGTGAATCTTACTCTAGTTTTGAGGAAGACTATTGGTGGAAGGAGTTGACGAAGCTGGGTCCCAAGGAAAAGAAGGCCGCCGGAAGGAAACAAAAGGAAGGTGAAGGAGGAAAAGAGGGAAACTCGCAAGACGAAGATCCACAAGGCTGATAAGAAAAAGAGGACGAAAATGGCAAAGGCCAAGTGCAAGCGGTAGTGATCCGCCGCAGGCAATCAGTTATAGTTACAGTTGTTATACTTCCAGTTGTGCCTATCTATCTTCAATGGAAATGTGGGATGTTTGTTGTTTCGACGTGTTTTATTGCTTGTACGTCTCCAGTATATAAATTTGTTACTACCAGTTCGCGACATTGCCAAAACTTTTGAGCTGTAATGCGCCCGAAATGATAAATATTGGTTTCATCTGTTCTATTAGTGTTCCATAGGTTATGTGGTTGTTTGATGTAAAACTATGGAAGATAACAACAGAACAAAGTTTTCTAAGATCCAAACGGCATAAGCAGGAGCATAGATTAACTGCCAGGTAATCTTGAATGAACACAAAAGATAAGAGATGGATATCTTAACAGAAAATTCAAATCTTTGATGAAAAATAATAAAAGAGTTAATTCCCGAGGATTTAGTTTTTTTTTTTCACCCTAGCTCGAGCAAAGGAAGCCTGAGGTAAGAGTTAAATCCACATTTCAACCTTCGTGGCAAGCAAAGCAAACCCTCCCAAAACCACGGTGCCGGTTCCTCCGCCACCAAAGCCAGAGTGAGTACCAGAGCCGCAGGTGTCGTTGCCTATTCGACGGTGCCTCGGAGGAGGGATCCTCACGAGGGGGAGAAGAAGTAGGGGCCATAGGGCGGAGTGCACACGGGACGGTGGTACGCGATTTACCACTTCGGAATACCCGCACGATGACAGGGCTCTCACTGCTTGTGCCTGAATTATCCTGGGCGCTTTCGCGTTGTTACAATGAGTTGTGGTTGTGCCTCTAGGGCTCCCAGGATCCGGCTTATAAAGGCGCACGGATCTAGGGTTTACACGGAGAGCTAGCCGGAATACAAGTTGCCTAACTACGGTACAATATCTTGCCATGTACGTCAAGGATCCGCCTTCCTCTATACGTGCCGGATCCGGATACTTCATGGGCCTTCACGGATCCGGCCTCCTTCGTAGGTCGGTTGGGATCCGGCTTCCTTCCTGGGCCGGACTTCATCCTTCAGGATCTACAGCAACTGGGCCACCCGATGGGCCACATGCCACATCACCGTCTGTAGGCCACCCGGGCTTGCCGGATCTAGGCCATGCCGTTGATATACCCATAAAGTATACCCATAACAATAGCCCCCGAAGTTCTCCGAGATTCATCATTCCTCCGACTTCATTCAGCTCGGATCCGAAGAGAATCTTGAAGAGCTTCAAAACTTTACTTGTTTCCGATATCATCTGTTCGGAAATCTTCTTTTCTTCTGAATCGGCAAGGTAACGGAGATTTCGCTTTTCCCGCGCACAACTTCCTCTTTTCCCGCGCTAAGAGATGCGAATCTTTAGCCGAAAATTTCGGGAGCGCACAATTAAGTTACCTCCACGTCGTTTTACCGCTTTTGACCTAAGACACGTGTCAATCATCCGATGGTGTGACCGTTCCGTTTCCACCGTTAGATCTGAATCACGAATCTCCGCGCGAGGTCTATAAATACCCCCACGCGTGGTGATTTTCCCATTCTTTCACCGCAACCTTCACCTCTTCTTCTTCCTCGCACAGCGCCGCCCGCCGGATCTGAACTCCGGCGAACCTCCACACTGAGAGCTTCGACCACCGCCATTCCAAGGTCTCTCTTGACCCGAGATTCGCGCGTTTGATCGGGAAATTGTCTCCACCACCGATTCGCGGTCATCAGAGGCTCAGCGCTACAAGTCCGGCGACCTCATCCTCGCCGGAGTCTCGACGAACCACCGCGCCATTAACTATAAGTGTATCGGTCTTGTAGAAGAAGAATTAGCTTAGTGTAGATTCCGGATACTCAACTTAGTCTCGCATGGATGTAGCCGTAAGCATGTCAAATAGTTCACCAAATTGTACTAGTAGTTCTCCGAGCACTCCGGAACCCAGCACATTAGAACCGATTTGCCCGGATCCCATTGCATTCTTGCCGCCGTTTGTTTCCGACATCAGGCTAGCTCAACCATTCTCCGCCTCTTCGAGTACCGTACTAAACCGGATTCCTACTCCACAAGAACTTCAAGAAGAACTTCAAGGTCAAGCTAGAATGGCAACCAAGGTTCAGGAAGCGGATAATAAGAAGGCTTCCGAGGCCCGGATCCGCGAAGGTGTGAGGGGTCAATGGTGGCCCTGCGAGACTACCGACGCGGAGCTTAGGGAGCTCCAGAACGAGGGCATGATCTCCGAACACTGGAGTTTCATGCGCGACTCCGACGTCCCCAAGCCAGATGCGGACGAAAGAGTCATGACCAAGGCTTGGGTTGAGCGCGGTCTGTCGCTCCCCTGTTCGGAATTTTTCCTCTCTATCCTCGACACATACGGGCTCCAACCCCACAACATCTGCCCAAACTCATACCTCCTTCTCTCCAACTTCGTAACTCTCGGTGAAGGGCATCTTGGGATCCGACCAGATGTCAAATTGTGGCAGTTCTTTTTCCGAGTGAAGAAAGAAACGAAGGACAAGGCCATGCTGAACTGCGGGAGTATGACCTTCATGCTCCGACACGGCCGCATGTATCCGCCTCACGATTCCCACGAATCCGTCCGGTACTGGAACGCCGGATGGTTCTACGAGAAGAACTTATCAGTTCCGAATGTCCACGACGGACTTCCCACCTTCAGCAACAAGCCTCCAGAAAAACTGGCTAGCTGGAGCTTCATCCCCACGCTCGCCCAAACTTCGATACTGGAGAAGGCGGCCCGGAGGATTTCTTGGTTGGTCCACGACGGACTAACCAGAGCCCAGCTGACCCTTAGCTGGTTTTCCCGGAGAATCCAGCCTCTACGCTACAACGCACGCATGATGTTCGCATATACTGGGGCGGACGGTCCTCTCCGGGTAACGCGCCATGATCTTCCGGCTGACTCTCTCAAAAGGAGATTCAAGACGCTGGTGAAGATAGGCCGGGGCCAACCGGTCCCGGAACTGATCAAGGACATCAACACGCACGACCAGTGTCCTCCGGTAAGCACTTGCTTCTTCGCTGTTCTTCAACTTCTCATATCTTCAAAGTGCTTTAACTTGTTCTTCTAATCCTCCTCTCAGCTCGATACTTTGGCGGAGGAAGATTTGCGCAACAGACTTCGAGTCTCTGTCAGCGGTGACGCGTCGGAGGAGGATCCGAAGGACCCTGAGGAGGAAGAGGAGCGAGCACCCCGAAAGGCTGCCCTTCGACCTTCGAAGCGTCCCCGCGCCAAAGCTTCCGGCTCTGAAGCCGGAGCTAGTGGCGAGGCCTCCGTCAAAAAGCCCAAGGTGACCAAGCCGCCTCCGCTCGATTCCAAGAAGGCGGAGCGTGAGCGCCTCAAACTGCTGGCGACAGCAGGAAAGCGCTCGCGTCCCAACATTCCAGGCGCGACGTAGGTTTCCGAGTACCGTGCGTCTTTTATCTTGGTAAGCTTTGTTACTTATATTTTTCCTTTGCCTGCTTGTAGGAATCCGAGTACCACCGCCACGCGAACCAACGTCCAGGAGCCCATAACAAAATACATGAAGAAGTCTCCAGCCGTCGGTCCCGTCACTCCTGCTCCGCCAAGAGCCCCCAAGCTACCCCACATCCATCTCCTCCTCCCGCAGATCAATCTCCCGCTCCTGCTACAACCACTCCACCGGAAATAATTCCGGTTAGCAGCGAGAAAATGGGCGTAGAAAGCTCCGGAGGCAAGGGCACTGCCCCTGAAGAAACTGAAGTACAAGGCCGAGAGGAAGCAGAAGTCAACTCCTCCGGCAAAGCTGAAGCTGCAGCGAGTGACATGGTCGTTTTCCCAAAGAACTTTGGAGATCCGGCTGACCTTACCTCCACCCCCAAAGCCTATGCCACAAAAAATTTCAACAAGCTCACAAAGGCGGAAAAATGGGAGCTGGAGCAAGATCTGCTCAACTCCATGCTGAACAACGCCTGGGGTAAACCTGACGCCGAGACGTCGGAGATCCAGGATTTTAAAAAGGAAGCTGGCCAATTCTTCGACAAGCTCATCTGCAAGCGAAAGGTAACTCCCCAGTAGCCCCCAAGTATTTAGGCGGAAACTAGTGTAGTTAGCGTCTAGATACTTAGAGAAAACTCAAACTGAAGGAAGATTTAAATGTTGTGCACAAGAACATTGCTCTTCAGCGCCGCGTTACACTCAGTCAGGCGGAAAAGATCCAGTTGTTCAAGCAAGAGAACGCGGATCTAAAAAAGCAGCTGTCAGAAGCCCAAGGTTGGTTTCCGACTCTCTTTTGCCTGTAGATTATGTTCCGCATCTCAAACTTGATGTTTACATATCTTTGAGTAGGTGCATCCTCGTCCCTCGCTGCTGCCTCCTCCGAGCTGGAAACTCTACGCGCCTCCCAAAAAGATCTTGAGTCAAAACTTGCAGAGGCAGAGAAGAAACTGGCGGAGAAAAGCTCGGAGCTCATCCGAAAGGAGGGTGAATTCCAGCTCAAGAGGAAAACTGACAGCGAAACCATCAAGGAGCAGCAAAAAGAACTGGGCGGACTCCGGAAGTACATGGAGACAGCAGAACAATGCTGGGATTTGATGAACTCCGACTTCATGGGTATGTCCTCGAAGCTCATAGAGTAATGCATATGTTGCGCTTAATTTGTTATACTTATCAAAAAGGGATTTCTATTTGCGTGCCCCTGGCTCCTTAGTTGTGCTCAGTTTTCCCCAGCCCCTTAGTTTTTCCTCAGTCTTCCCCAAAACCTTGTCTGAAACCCGCAGAAGGAGCTCGGACGGAAGGAATCACATTTAGTTGACGTTGGTTGGTGCTGGCAAGTGGGGCCGCTGTTGGTGCCCCGCAGTGGACACGTCTTCACTTATCCAGATCATCGTGGGACCCACAACTTGTCCATGTTAAATGCGCCGGACCCACAGCTTACCCAGGTGACCGTTGCAAAATGGGAGCCCAGCCCCGCGCCGTGCCCGTGCCATTGCTTCCCCTTTCTTTCCCCGTGCCCCATTGTTCTTCTTCTCCACCAGCGGCAGCCTTCTCCGGCAGGCGGGTGATGTCTAGTTTCTCTTCGACCTCCCGTTCTTCATGGCCGCAGTATGGACCCGTGCCTTGACAAGATGCCCCACCGCCCACGCAGGGAGCCTGAAGCGGTCGATCCGTAAGACGGACGAAGAAGCAACCGTGGAAGTGAGTTCCTTGCATGCGAGAGCTTGCCATATAGAGAGGGGGATAAGGTTAGATCTCGCTCCAACTGTTTTCTCTCGATTTTCTTGCTATTCCCTCGAATTTGGGATTTAGGGTTCCCGTTGTTGTTTTCAGATCCTGAAGAAATGCAGGCATTTCGAGTGGATCGATGTGTACGTCGAGGCTTCAATTGCAGAATCAATTGGCGCTATTGGGGAGCGCAATTTGGGAGGGGGGACTTTGTTGTAGAGAATGCGGCAGAGAGGAGCCGTTCCGATTATGCCCAATGCTCCCAATGTAGGACTGGTGGAAGTGAAGGGAGAACTGAAGAAAATGAACAAGCAGTTAAGGCAGCTCGAGTTGAAGAAGCAAGCTAATCTGATGGCTGGTTGTTTTTTCTGTTGTATAATTGCGATCGAATTCTTATCATTGCTCACCAGGCGCTAGAAGTTGTTACAAGGGATACCTTGTTACAAATTCATTATTCAGTTACATGTACTTGTAGTTGTTTTCATGGTTAGTGTGTGCATTCACGAAATTACCAACTATATTGGAATGCTTTATGTATGCCTCATGTTTATACAAGGGATTCTTATCATTGCTCACCGAACTATATTAGTGTGTGCCGTTTCAAATTACCGAAACTATATGCCAAAACTATATCCCTAAAAGGAAAGCGAAAGATAGTTGATAATTGTTAGAGGGGTGACAATAATGCATTCACCGAAATCCGCAAATATGTATGCCTCATGTTTATACCGAAATTATACCACTTTTGGGCCGTTTCAAATTACCGAAACTATATGCCAAAACTATATCCCCTGAAAGAAAAAGGAAAGCGAAAGATAGTTGATAATTGTTAGAGGGGTGAAAATAATGCATTCACCGAAATCCGCAAATATGTATGCCTCATGTTTATACCAAAATTATACCACTTTTGGGCCGTTTCAAATTACCGAAACTATATGCCAAAACTATATCCCCTAAAAGAAAAAGGAAAGCGAAAGATAGTTGATAATTGTTAGGGGGTGACAATAATGCATTCACCGAAATCCGCAAATATGTATGCCTCATGTTTATACCAAAATTATACCACTTTTGGGCCATTTCAAATTACTAAAACTATATGCCAAAACTATATCCCCTAAAAAAAAAGGAAAGCGAAAGATAGTTGATAATTGTTAGAGGGGTGACAATAATGCATCCACCGAGAGAGAGAGGGGTGGCCACGAGAGAGAGGGTGGCCACGAAGAGACGGGGAGGGGTATACTGCCCGTTAGATCAGTGGATCAACGGTTCGTGGAGTCGATCCGTGTGACAACGGCTCAACCAATCGGGATAAGTTTGGGCTTCTGAGAGCATTTGTGACAGAACTTGAGGGCAAAACTGAGTAGTACTAACAATCCAAGGGCACATAAATAGTAAATAGACTAAGGGATTCAAACAAAAGAATTACAAAATGAAAAATGCGTGTTTTGTACAATATAATTCATATTGGGCTACATCAAATTATTTGCAATTCAAATATACATGAGTGTGACAATTATGGCATCATTTAGACAAACTATGTTTTTGGGAAGATGTTTTGCAAAGGGGTTTGAGTGGAAAACCATGCATCTTCATAGCTACACTAGTGATTCTGAGAAGTGGCAATTTATGGTAAAACTTGATTTATATATGTTTGTTAAGGTTTTCTTGGTGGCAGGTTGCGTAGGAAGACTCCATGAGTAGGTGCCACTATGTTTCTATTTTTTGAATTTTTTTGCGCATGAAATGCCTCAATTAGATATGTTAATCTCATTTGTTGACTCTCTGTTGACTAGCTACTTGAGGGTAAACTGAGTATATTGCACTTGCCGGTCTAAGTACTCGAGGGGCGAGTACAGATAAAATTTCTGTATAAGGCCCGAGGTTATAACCGAGTACATCAAACGTCCCAGGGGTTAGACTCGTGTCGCGGTGCACGCTGCAGCCGTGCATAGCGGACGCGTGTTGCGGTACACGCCACCTTCATCTTTATAGAGCCCTTTTCCTCTCCCTCGACGCACGTTCTCACTGCGCACTCCCGTCCCATCATCTTCTCCACAACCGAAGAAAAACCCCGAAGAAAACGGCGATGGAGAAGAATGAGATGCCCATTGTCGGCGCATCGGCCGTCGGCGCATCGGCGCTGCCCCCGTCCAGGCCCATGTCGCTGCTTCCAACGTAGCAGGCGGCGCCGCCGCCGCCGGTGCATCGGCCGCTGCCCCCCGTCCGGGCCCACATGCCAGAGCAACGTAGCAGCGGCGCATCAGCCACCGGCGCATCGGCCGCCGCCACCGTCCAGGCCCCCGTCACTTGGGACCCGTATGAACCAGTGCCCTACGTCGCGCCGGAGAACCCCTACGACACCAGCATCGTCAACGACGAGCCGGAGGTAACCCTTTGCTCCCTTGTTCTTATCCCATTTCAGTCCTTTTGTGTTAGATCTAGCGTTATTAGGGTTCCTCTGTTCCTAGTTCAATCCATTTGTGTTAGATCTAGCGTTATTAGGGTGCGTCTATTCCTAGTTCAATCCTTTTGTGTTAGATCTTGCGTTATTAGTGCTTTTGATTTGCTTTTGTTTAAGATTTGTGCCGATGATGATGAATATTTGGGCACAAATTGATTCTGGGTTTGGTCAGTAAACAATTGGTGTGTTCAAATTTGTTGTGCTTGATCTTTGGTTTACTCACTCAAATCCTGGATATAAGTGTGTCCAATGTAACTGAGGCTACCTCTTTTTTTGAGCCCATATTATGATGCATGATCTTTGTTCACTCTCTGTTCCATCATCGTTGCAATTGACTCCGTGTTTTTGCACGATCTTTGGTGCTACGTGACAGGTGCGAGCAGCGATGTCGACAGCGACGACCGAGTCCTTCCACACCAAGACTTGTCACGTCCTCAGGAGGCTGCAGTTCGGCCATTACGATGGCCCCTTTGCTCGAGGCATTTACAAGTGCCCATGCCAGGAAGCTCCGCGCCACCGACTTCAACCGCCCGGTGAACCATGAATCCATTGGCAGATGTGGCACTAGAGTTGGAACGACGGTGAACGTGCATGCGTTCATGGCCAAACACAAAGCACTTGGGATTCGCCTGCGCAACCTCCAGGCGAGTCACAGGCGCAACCTGGAGGCGTTGAACATGCCTACTGCACTCTCTGTATGTGACTGCTCTATCTGTAGAGCAGCTTAAATTCATGTTAAATGTAGCTTATGTTGTAGGGTTCTATCGGCACTATGTTGGCTGCTGTATGCAGCTTATCCTATATTTTTTCTGGATTTGTGCCCTAGATTTCCTACCTGATTGGGTAAAAACGAAGGCATAAAGAAATGAATGTCGTTAAAAAACAGAAGGAGAAGCTGCTCTAGATTTGCTACCAATTTGGGCTATCAAATATGAATGAGATCGAGCGAGAGAGAGGAAAAATGTACATTGAAAACTGCTAATCTGGGCGAAAGAGACAGAAACCACTCGTGCCCACGTCCCGGACCCACACGGCTCCACACGCTACGGCCCCACACACTACAGCCACACAAACATGGTCTCGTCCTGTCCCACGCGGTTCTTTCATACCAGCCCCACACGACGCGGCCCCACAAACGACACGACCCCACTCGTTAGCACGGAACGGCCAACTTAACGGATTCCTTCCGTCGAGCTCCTTCGCGGGTTTCGGACAAGGTCTTGGGGAAGCGAGGAAAAACTAAGGAGTAGGGAGCGAGCACAACTAAGGACCCGAGGGCATGAAAATAGAAATCCCTATCAAAAAAATTGTGTCCTCCAGATCCGCTTGGATATAACAAAGAACGTCGGAGCTAATTCCCGTGCGATGATTTGCTTCAGCTCGCCGGAGAGGACTGCAAGGATCTCATCTCCGCCTCCCGGAAAATCTGTCACAACCTATCCATTAAGAAGAGCCAAACCTGCAACGTTCGCAAGCTTATCAAGAGGATGGATGTTCTTCCGGAGTAGGTGGTGGATCTGCAGGCATCATCGGCTCGGGGTGCTGCTGCCATGTCCTTGGCTACGTGTCTTGCGCATAATCCGGATCTTGACATTGACAGAGTAACTGATGGTGTTCCTCCGGACACGGATGTGAACGCACTACTGGACACAGTTAGCGGCTACGACACCCACATCTCCCGGAGAATTCGCCACGACGAATTTTATGACAAGGTGGTTCTTCCAGCCGACGAGCCCCTTGAAGCTGAGCTTCTCAAGGAACGCGAGGCAGAGTCTAGACCTGCTCAATCCGGAAGCCAGTATACCTGGACAAGCTCCAAGGACCAAGGTGGCGCTTGATAACCCACAAGTATAGGGGATCACAGCAGTCTTCGAGGGAAGTAAAACCCAAATTTATTGATTCGACACAAGGGGAGGTAAAGAATACTTATAAGCCTTAACAACTGAGTTGTCAATTCAGCACACTGAAAAGCACTAGTATGGGGGTGATGTGAAAGCAGAAGTAATATGAGAGCGGTACGTAACACAGCAGCGTGTAGCAATAACACGTAGGCGATGGCACCAGAAAATAGTTGATACTACTTCCAATGACATATAGAACGAGTATATGATGATGAGAGATGGACCGGGGTTCCCAGCGATCTACACTAGTGGTAACTCTCCAATAATAAGTGACAAGTGTTGGGTAAACAAATTACAGTTGGACAATTGATAGGATTCAAAGCATTAAGACAGAACATCAAGATTATTAATTATGTAGGCATGTTTTCCATATATAGTCGTACGTGCTCGCAATGAGAAACTTGCACAACATCTTTTGTCCTACCAGCCGGTGGCAGCCGAGCCTCTAGGGAATCTACTGGATATTAAGGTACTCCTTTTAATAGAGTACCGGAGCAAAGCATTAACACTCCGTGAAAATATGTGATCCCCATACCTACGCCTTCCCCTCCGGTTGTCCAAATTTCTGTCACTTTGGGGCCTTTGGTTCCGGACATAGACATGTGCATACAACTTGTAGATACAATCTAAGCAATAATTATAGAGCTTAAATCTAAGATCATGCCACTCGGGCCCTAGTGACAAGCATTAAGCATAACAAGATTGCAGCAACAATAACTTCACAAACTTTATAGATAGACTAATCATAATGTATCATCCATCGGATCCCAACAAACACAACACCGATTACATCAGATGGATCTCAATCATGTAAGGCAGCTCATGAGATCATTGTATTGAAGTACATGGAGGAGAGAATACCAACTAGCTACTGCTAGAACCGTAGTCCATGGGGGAACTACTCACGGAGCATGATGGAGGCGATGGCGTTGATGGAGATGGCTTCCGGGGCACTTCCCCGTCCCGGTAGGGTGCCGGAACAGAGACTTCTGTCCCCCGAATTGGAGTTTCGCGATGGCGGCGGTGCCCCTGGAGTCTTTATGGAGTTTCGTCAATTGGTATCGAGGTTTTAGGTCGCGAGGGGTTAAATAGGCGAAGAGGCGGCGCAAGGGGGCGCCTGGGGTCCCACCCATAGGACGCCCCCTTCAGGCCGCGCCGCCCGTGGTCTGGGCCCCCGGCTCCTCCGACTCTCCTTCGGTGTCGGGGTCTTCGGGAAAAATAAGATGTTTGGTGTTGATTTCGTCCAATTTCGAGAATATTGCCCGAACAGCCTTTCTGGAACCAAAACAGCAGAAAACAGGAACTGACACTGTGGCATCTTGTTAATAGGTTAGTCCCGGAAAACGCATAAAAACATTATAAAGTGCAAGCAAAACATGTAAGTATTGTCATAAAACAAGCATGGAACATCAGAAATTATAGATACGTTGGAGACGTATCAGCATCCCCATGCTTAGTTCCTACTCGTCCTCGAGTAGGTAAACGATAAAAAGAATAATTTCTGTAGTGACATGCTACTTACATAACCTTGATCATACTATTACAAAGCATATGAAATGAATGAAGTGACTCAAGGCAATAATCTATAGTTGCTAACAAATAGATAACATATAGCAAAACTTTTCATGAATAATACTTTCAAGACAAGCATCAAAAGTCTTGCATAAGAGTTAACCCATAAGGCAATAAATTCAAAGTAAAGGCATTGAAGCGACACAAAGGAAGATTTAAGTTTCAGCAGTTGCTTTCACCTTTCAACATGCATATCTCATGGATAATTGTCAACACAAAGTAATATGATGAATGCAAATATGCAAGTATGTAAGAATCAATGCACAGTTAACACAAGTGTTTGCTTCTAAGATGGAAGGAAGTAGGTAAACTTACTCAACATAAAGTAAAAGAAAGGCCCTTCGCAGAGGGAAGCAGGGATAAAATCATGTGCTAGAGCTTTTCAAGTTTTGAAATCATATAGAGAGCATAAAAGTAAAATTTTGAGAGGTGTTTGTTGTTGTCAACGAATGGTAATGGGTACTCCAACTACCTCGCCAACCAGTTCAAGAGCGGCTCCCATGAAGGACGTTATCTCTACCAGCAAGGTAGATCATCCCTCTTCTCTTTTGTTTACACATGTACTTTAGTTTTTATTTATTTATGGGTGACACTCCTCCCAACCTTTTCTTTCACAAGCCATGGCTAACCGAATCCTCGGGTGCCTTCCAACAATCTCATACCATGGAGGAGTGTCTATTTGCAAAATTAAGTTGCTTAACGATGAATCAGGAGCAACATTGAAGAGAATTATTAATGAAAGTTAATTAATTGGGGGCCCGTTGCCAACTCTTTTTGCAAAATTATTGGATAAGCGGATGTGCCACTAGTCCATTATGAAAGTCTGTCAAGAGTAAATGACAAGGTTGAAAGATAAACACCACATACTTCCTCATGAGCTATAAAACATTGACACAAATTGAGAAGCATTTTGAATTGTTTAAAGGTAGCACATGAAGTATTTACTTGGAATGGCAGGAAATACCACATAGTAGGTAGGTATGGTGGACACACATGGCATAGGTTTTGGCTCAAGGTTTTGGATGCACGAGAAGCATTCCCTCTCAATACAAGGCTTTGGGCTAGCAAGGTTGTTTGAAGCAAACACAAGTATGAACCGTACAGCAAAACTTACATAAAAACATATTGCAAGCATTATAATACTCTACACTGTCTTCCTTGTTGCTCAAACACTTTTACCAGAAAATATCTAGACCTTAAGAGAGACCAATCATGCAAACCAATTTCAACAAGCTCTACGGTAGTTCTCCACTAATAGGTTCAAACTACATGATGCATGAGATTAAACATGATCTACTTGAGAGCTCAAAACAATTGCCAAGTATCAAATATTCAAGACAATATGAGGCATTTTCTGTTTCCAACCAAACAATAATAAGTGCTGTAGCTTCCAACTTTTGTCATTGAACATTAAAAGTAAAACGAAGAACAAGTGTTCATATGAAAAAGCGGAGCGTGTCTCTCTCCCAAACAAGGATTTCTAGGATCCGAATTTATTCAAACACAAAAATAAAAGCACACAGACGCTCCAAGTAAAGCACATAAGATGTGACCGAATAAAAATATAGTTTCAATAGAAGAAACCTGAGAAGTTGATGAAGAAGGGGATGCCTTGGGCATCCCCAAGCTTAGACGCTTGAGTCTTCTTGAAATATGCAGGGATGAACCACGGGGCATCCCCAAGCTTAGACTTTTCACTCTTCTTGATCATATATCATCCTCCTCTCTTGACCCTTGAAAACTTCCTTCACACCAAACTTCTCATAACTTCATTAGAGGGGTTAGTACTCAAAAAACTTTAATTCACCTTAGTCCTGTAGTGACACATTGCAAGAACTCAATAAAACATTAGCTACAGCTCTCCACGTCTAGAAAGCCTTGCTTAAAGTCCACAAGAGACAATGCAAAAAACAGAGACAGAATCTGCCAAAACAGAACAGCCAGTAAAGACGAATTTTAAAGAGGTACTTCCGTTGCTCAAATCAGAAAACTCCAAACTAATGAAAGTTGTGTACATATCTGAGGAACACGCACATAAATTGGCAGATTTTTCTGAGTTACCTACAGAAAATCCTACCCAGATTCGTGACAGATAGAAATCTGTTTCTGCGCAGAAATCCAAATCTAGTATCAACCTTCTATTAGAGACTTCACTTGGCACAACAATGCAATAAAATAAAGATAAGGAGAGGTTGCTACATTAGTAACAACTTCCAAAACACAACAAAACAGTAGCAAAATAAATACATGGGTTATCTCCCAAGAAGTTCTTTCTTTATAGCCATTAAGATGGGCTCAGCAGTTTTAATGATGCACTCATAAGAAATAAGAGTTGAAGCAAAAGAGAGCATCAAAAAGCAAATTCAAAACACATTTAAGTCTAACCCACTTCCTATGCATAGGAATCTTGTACACAAATAAATTCATGAAGAACAAGGTGACAAGCATAGGAAGATAAAACAAGAGTAACTTCAAAAATTTCAGCATATAGAGAGGTGTTTTAGTACCATGCAAATTTCTACAACCATATTTTCCTCTCTCATAATAATTTTCAGTAGCTTCATGAACAAACTCAACAATATAACTATCACATAAAGCATGCTTTTCATGATCCACAAACACATAATTTTTATCAAGATAAAAAATGGTGGGATTAAAACTTTCAAATCCACTTTTATCAATAATATAACAGGATGATTGATCAATCTCAAGAGATATGGGACTCCTACATAAAGTCAAGAACTCTCCAATCCCATTTTCATTAGTAGTACAATTAATATTATCAAAAAACATAGGACCATCATCTAGAGCTTTATCATAAACATTTGCTACGCAAAACTCTTTAGTACCATGCATTTCGACATCAGGCACAAACAAAGCATTATCATAAGATTTATCAAAGTAGCATGGATTATCATAAATATCAGTAGCATAATTATTCTCACAATTTTTACTCATAGGTAATATTTCAAGAGAATCCACAGGAACATAGCATTCAACCTCTTTCGGTAAGCAAGGAGGACAATCAAATAGTATAAGAGATAAAGAGTTACTCTCATTAGAAGGTTGGCATGGGTAGCTAATCCATTCTTCCTCCTTTTGTTCATCACTCTCCTCTTCTTTTTCATCCAATGAGCTTTCAGGTTCATCAATTTCCTCCTCTTTTTCATCCAATGAGCTTCCGGTTCATCAATTTCTTCTTCCATAGGTTCCTGCAAATTGTGAGTGCATTCTTGTGCATTAATGAGTCTCTTTATAATCAATAATATAAGGATTATCATGTAACTTTCATTGCAAAAATTAAGGATAGAAGAGACATAATCTTTAAGGTCCTTACAAACAGACAAGTTTCATAATTTTTAGACATGAAGGATTCTATCTCGTAGGCTCCCATAAATAAGACAAATTATTCTACCTCTTCGAACCCAAGATGAATATAGCTATTCCAATTATAGTTCTTAATTAAAGCTTCTTCACTAAAGCCACATTGAAATTTCAGATGTTTAGTATCCTCTTTAGAGCAACAATTTATATCATGGCGTTTAAGCAAGATTTTAGCAATTGTATTCAATTTTTCTATCATAGCACTCATTACTTTACCAGTTCTTGATTCTCTATAATTATTATAATATTCTATAAGCTCCAAGTAGGTTGTGGGTTCTCCCATAATAGCAGTTTTTTAATTTTTAGGTTTTTCAAATTTTTATGGATTTTTGGGTATATGAGAAAAATAAAACAAGACAAAAAGAAACTAAGCAAAATAATACTAGATAGAAATAAACTAAGCACAAATAAACTAGACAAAAGTAAACTAAGCAAAACGAAATAAAACAAAATAAAAACAGAGAGAGGTAGAGTGTACTCCCCAGGTGAACTTATGAGTAGAGCTATGCCTCCCCGGCAACGGCGCCAGACAGTCTTGATAACCCACAAGTATAGGGGATCGCAACAGTCTTCGAGGGAAGTAAAACCCAAATTTATTGATTCGACACAAGGGGAGGTAAAGAATACTTATAAGCCTTAACAATGAGTTGTCAATTCAGCTTTGAAAAGCACTAGTAACAGGTGATGTGAAAGCAGCGTAATATGAGAGCATTAAAGTGATAACCAACGGTAGCAATAACAGGAGGCGATGGCACCGAGAAAATAGTTGATACTACTTCCAATGACATATAGAACGAGTATATGATGATGAGAGATGGACCGGGGTTCCCAGCGATCTACACTAGTGGTAACTCTCCAATAATAAGTGACAAGTGTTGGGTAAACAAATTACAGTTGGGCAATTGATAGGATTCAAAGCATTAAGATAGAACATCAAGATTATTAATTATGTAGGCATGTTTTCCATATATAGTACGTGCTCGCAATGAGAAACTTGCACAACATCTTTTGTCCTACCAGCCGGTGGCAGCCGGGCCTCTAGGGAATCTACTGGATATTAAGGTACTCCTTTTAATAGAGTACCGGAGCAAAGCATTAACACTCCGTGAAAACATGTGATCCTCATACCTACGCCTTCCCCTCCGGTTGTCCCAATTTCTTCACTTTGGGGCCTTTGGTTCCGGACATAGACATGTGCATACAACTTGTAGATACAATCTAAGCAATAATTATAGAGCTTAAATCTAAGATCATGCCACTGGCCCCTAGTGACAAGCATTAAGCATAACAAGATTGCAGCAACAATAACTTCACAAACTTTATAGATAGACTAATCATAATGTATCATCCATCGGATCCCAACAAACACAACACCGATTACATCGGATGGATCTCAATCATGTAAGGCAGCTCATGAGATCATTGTATTGAAGTACATGGAGAGAATACCAACTAGCTACGCTAGAACCCGTAGTCCATGGGGAACTACTCACGGAGCATGATGGAGGCGATGGCGTTGATGGAGATGGCCCGGGCACTTCTCCGTCCTCAGGTGCCTAACAGAGACTGGTCCCCGAATTGGAGTTTCGCGATGCGGCGCCGGAGTCTTTTAGGTTTTTCAATCGGTATCGAGGTTTTAGGTCGCGAGGGGTTAAATAGGCGAAGAGGCGGCGCAAGGGGGCGCCTGGGGGTCCCACCCCATAGGTTGGCGCGCCCCCCTTCCAGGCCGCGCCGCCCTGTGGTCTGGGGCCCCCTGGCTCCCCTCCGACTCTCCTTTGGTGTTCTGGGGTCTTCCGGGAAAAATAAGATGTTTGGCGTTGATTTCGTCCAATTCGAGAATATTGAATTTGGAACCAAAACAAGAGAAAATAGGAGCGGCACTGCGGCATCTTGTTAATAGGTTAGTTCCGGAAACGCATAAAAACATTATAAAGTGCAAGCAAAACATGTAAGTATTGTCATAAAACAAGCATGGAACATCAGAAATTATAGATACGTTGGAGACGTATCAGCGCTGCATCTCCGGCTGTAGATGAAGAAGAAAATGACGATGATGTCTCCTCTCCTGCCAAGGGTGAAGAGAAAAATGCTCCGGTGGCTGATGTCGATGTGGAAACTTCTCCGGCTAAGGAGAAGTAAAAAACTTATTCCTGCGGAAAGATGGAAAAAACAATGCATCATTTTGGCCCCGAGAGGGTTTGTAATATAACTTTAAATTCTTAAGTAGTTAGGGACGAAACACGTATGCATGGGCGGAAAGAACTTATCCTGCTATCCTTTGATTTTATTTGCATGTTTCATTTATATGAAAGCAAGTGCTGGTTTCTATATTTTCTGGCTTACTCATTTGACCTTCCGCGAGCCGGAAGACCTTTAACCGGAAACGCTTGCCAGCGGCGACGAAGCCCAATGGAAATCCATCAATAACCGCGGAAACAAGCCCCCAGCTAAGGTGCCGGAAATCGCTACTAGGAATCCATGAGTTTGCAGCAGAAAATATTTCTTCCAGAAAACTTAAGCTTACGTCCTAAAGGACGATTTTTGAAAATCACAACTTTCATACACTCCAAGGCGGAAATATCCAGCTCTGCGGTTTTAGTTGGAAAACATACACGATCTAAAAATGAACAAGTAAAGGAGGTAAAGGACTCAAAGAGTGAACCAAATGCTTTATTTCATTGATCATGTATAACTATTACAGAGTATGTAACTCGGAAATTTTTTGCTAAGTGTGGAAATGACGTAGCTATGCAATGTTCCAAGGGCGATCTGTTTCGTCGTAGATTTCATCCGGATCCTCTCTCTTGCGTTTCCGGTGCCAATTAGCTGGTCTGTCTTTTAACTCCCGGAAATCAACAAGGTAGTATGATCCATTGTGAAGTACTTTGCTAACGACAAAGGGTCCTTCCCATGGAGATTGCAACTTATGGTCTTTCACCTGACGAAGGCGGAGGACCAAGTCTCCGGCCATGAATGAGCGATTCCGAACTCGACGGATATGATAGCGTCGGGTTTCTGCTGGTATATGGTGGAGCGTTGGTCAGCTAAATTACGAGCTTCTTCTATCAAGTCCACAGATAGTTGTCAGCCTCGTCAGCAGTTTCTTCATTATAGGCGGAAACTCGTGGGGAATCGTGGATGATGTCGGAGGAGCATGGCTTCGGATCCGTATACCAGGAAGAACGGAGTGAATCCGGTTGACCTGTTAGGTGTAGTTCGTAAACTCCACAAGACAGAGTCTAACTCATCAGCCCAAGCTCTAGCTGCGCGTCGCAGCGGTTCTTCGAGGCGTGGTTTAATTCCTGATAATATGAGGCCGTTGGCCCTTTCAACTTGACCATTGGATTGTGGATGGGCCACAGAGGCAAGGTCAAGCCGGATCCCTACGTCTTCACAATAATCCTTCAATTCTCCCTATTATGCTGTGTGGGATGCCGTATCTCACAACGAGGCTGCAGACGAATTTTAGTGTCGTAGAACCGTCGGCTTTTCTCACTGGCTTTGCCTCGATCCACTTACTGAACTTGTCAACAGTAACCAGGAGGTACTCAAAACTGCCGTGAGATGATTTCTTTAGTTTACCAACCATATCGAGCCCCAGACCGCAAATGGCCAGGTGATAGGGATGGTCTTCAGCTCTTGGGCTGGAGCGTTTGGTTGAGTAGCGTAGTACGACAACCTCGGAGTCTTTACCAGCTTGTCAATCTTCTTTAGCTGTGAGCCAGAAACCCAAGCCGAAAGCTTTTGCAACGAGTGACCGGGGGCATGATGCCCGCAATCCCCTGCGTGGATCTCTCTGAGGATTTCAATGCCATCTTGATTGGAGACGCATTTGAGAAATACTCCTGTTGCGCTTCATTTGTAGAGCTGTCCGTCAACGATTGTGTAGGATCTTGCTCGTCTGATGATCTGTCGTGCGAGGACCTCGTCCTCTGGCAACTTTTGATCAATGAGGTAGTCCAGGAAAGGTTGTGTCCAGGGCGGAGTGATGACCATCACTTCCTTGGCCGGAGATATTGCCACATCTGGATTTTCCGGGTTAGTGACCTTCACCGAGGGTATCCGTAGATGCTCCAGGAAAATACCATGCGGAATTGGTTTCCTGCCGGATCCGAGCTTGGACAGCATGTCTACCGCTGCGTTGTCATCTCTCCTGACGTACTTGACTTCGTATCCGAGGAAGCATTTGGCGATCTCGTCAACTTCGTCTTGGTAAGCCGCCATGACGGAGTTTCCCCCGAAGTTCCCGCTTGCGTGCCCCGTCTCCCTGCGCTAATGTGCTTGATCCCTATCTCCTTAGCATGCGTCCATGTAGTAGTGCCTTGTCGCCGTTGTTTGTAGCTTTGAAGTGGATCTGCACGATCCCCTTCCCGGGGGGTCACGTGCTCTCAGCCTGGCTTGATCCACGAAGCGCATAACCCATCTCTCTGGTTCCGGCTCCAAATTTGTATCCGGAGCTTCTGTCCAATCTTCGACAAAATCCGCCAAGATCTAGGACTTGATCGCAGTCCTGGCTTTGTAGTTGATGTCGAAGGCGGATAATTCAATGCCCCATTTTGCTGTGCGTCCTGTTGCGTCAGCGTTATTGAGAATCGTTGACAGCGGAGCTTTGCTCACGACTGTCTGGATGCTCCTGGAAGTAGTGCCTCAGCTTCCTGCTGCCTAGGAACACTCCATAGGCTAGCTTTTAAAGTGAGGATATCTTTGTTTGGATTCCGTAAGCACTTCGCTAATGTAGTAGACTGGCCTTTGGACTCCATACTCGTGTCCTTCTTCCTGTCGCTCCACCACGATGATGAGGCTAATGACTCTGTTTGTAGCTGCCAGGTAAAGGAGCATGGGCTCTGACTCTTCTGGCGCTGCTAGGATAGGTGGGGAGGTAAGTATTTCCTTCAACCCTTGAAGTGCTGCATCCTGCATCGTCTGATAAATTTGTTTGTCTTCTTCAATAGCTTGTACAGGGGTAGCGCCATCTTGCCAAGACGGCTAACGAACCTGCTGATTGCTGCAACACAACTAGTTAGTCGTTGCACATCTTTGAGACAAGTTGGCCTTTTGATGCACAAGATTGCCTTGATTTTCTCTGGGTTAACTTCGATGCCCCTGTTAGAGACAATGAAGCCAAGGAGTTTTCCGGCTGGAACGCCAAAGACGCACTTCAGCGGATTCAACATCATCTTGTACCGTCGGAGATTCTCAAAGGTTTCTGTGAGATCGCTGATCAAGTTGGATCCTTTCCGGGTCATGACCGCGATGTCGTCGACGTAGGCGTGTACGTTCCAGCCAATTTGGTCCTTCAGGCACCGCTGCATCGTATGTTGGTAGGTGGCACCTACGTTTTTCAAACCAAAAGGCATGGTAACATAGCAGTAAGTGCCAAACGGGGTGATGAACGAGGTCGCCTTTTGGTCGGACTTTTCATCCGGATCTGGTGATACCCGAATATGCGTCAAGAAAACAAAGAAGCTCCGCCGTCGAATCAACCTGGTCAATGCGCGGCGGGGAAACGGATCCTTCGGAAAATGCTTATTCAAGCCGGAGTAATCGATGCACATTCTTAGTATTTTAGAATTCTTTTGGGTACAAGGACGGGATTTGCGACCCAATCGGATAACTTCTACTACAACCTGCCTCTAGTAACTTTGCTAATTCCATTCCTATGGCGCGACGCTTCTTATCTCCAAAGCGTCGCATAGCTTGCTTCACCGGTTTAGCCCCCGGATTTATGTTGAGGTAGTGCTCGGCGAGTTCCCTAGGTACTCCGGACATGTCAGAAGGTTGCCATGCGAAGATATCCATGTTAGCGCGGAGGAACTCGACGAGCGCGTCTTCCTATTTGGGGTCCATGTTGGCTCCGACCGAGACCTGCTTGGTAGCATCTCCTTCCTTGAAGTTGATCTTTTTAATCTCTATCGCGGCCTTGAAGGAATTTTCTGTTCGGAGATCTGTTTCTTGGTGGTCTGCATCTCAGTCGGATCCACCGTGGCTCTGTAGCCTTTCAACTCCTCTCCAGATAACACAGACTCTGGGAAGGCGGCTTCGCCCAACTCGCACTCATGAGCCTTCTTGTAGTCTCCGGATACGGTAATCATACCATTGGGACCCGGAATCTTGAGTTTGTTGTAGATGTAGCACGCTCTTGCATGGAACTTGTGGTAGATGGGCCTGCCGAAGATGACGTGGTAGGAGCTCTTGAAGGGCACGACTTCAAACGTGATCATCTCTTCGCGGAAATTATTAACATCGCCGAAGGCCACAGGAAGTCTGATGCTGCCGAGGGAATTCGCCTTTTTACCTGGAACCACGCCATGAAACTCAGTGTTGCTGTGTTTGAGCTGTTCCTTGGTAAGGTTCATCCGTTCTAGAGTCTCCAGGTACATAATGTTCAGACTGGCTCCACCATCCATGAGGCACTTGGAGAAGTCATAGCCGTCGATGCGGGGACTTACAACCAGCGTAGCACTCTTTTGGCACAATGGTAGGATGATCCTGCCTATCAAACGTGCGGGACTTCCGACCACGACATACTGCGGCACCTGTGGCGTCGGGATCCGGAAAGCTGACTTGCTGGCGCGGATTGTTGGGGTTCCGAGGAAAGTGTGGTATGCGCCTGCGCTCTTTTTGACGAAGGGTTGGTTTTAGCTGCGGATCCTTCCTTGGGATCTGGCGAAGCATCATCCTCATCCATCGCCTCGGAACTGTCTTCATCTTTGTCCTTGTTCTTGCCCTTGCCTCCTTTGCCGCGTGGGCGGTGCTCCGGGCTTGCTTGTATCCTGCTTCCGGGTCATTTTTCAGATCATTGACCCACTTGCAGTTGCGGTTGGTGTGAGTGGACTTCCCCGTAGCCAGATCCAAATGGGCCAGGCAGGGCATGTCTCTGTACTCTTCATAGGTTTGGGGGGTGCGGGTTCCGGCAGGGTGACTTCATCACCACGCTGCTGGCCTTTGCCGGCGCCGCCTCCGCGACCGCGGCCTCTTCCGCCTCCTTGACCTCCGCGTTGGAAAGCCATGGAGACCATCTCGAATCCGCCACTCTTCTGGTCATCAGGAGGATTTTTCCGCTTTTGTTACTGTTATCACGACTCTTCTTCTGCTGATGTAGGGGAATTGCTGTTGCTGCGTGATCTCCGCCTGCGTCATCATCGGCGGCAGTGTGATCGCTGGCGATGGTGATCATGTCATCCAAGGTCAGTTTATTTGCGTTGACCAGGCAAGTGAGCTTGTGTTGCAACAGTCCTCCTCTCTGCAATCCACCTATGAAGGCATGCATGGCTGTACGATTATCGACGTTTTCGCACTCGTTCCTGGTCGCCAACCATCGTGTGAGGAAGTTTCTTGATGTTTCTCCCTTCTTCTGGATACATGCTTGTAAGTCGCTTGTTGTGGCAAGCCTTTTGTAGGTGCCCCTGAAGTGCTTTTCGAAGGCGGTCTTCAGGTCAAACCAGCAAAATATGGAGTTCTTCTCGAGGTCGTTGAGCCAGATCCGAGCTGGACCTACAAGGTACAGCTGAAGCATGTGGCAGGCGATATTAGGGGTTCCTCTCGCGAAGGTTACTGCATTATAGTAATCCTCAATCCAGGTATCCGGCCTTTCCGTGCCATCATAATTCTTCAGGTTTCCGGGTAGCTTGAGGTTCATCCTTGGCTTTGGTTCCTCTCGAATCATCCGCCAAAGCACTTTGGGCCAATGTAGTCGGTTGTATTCATTGAGACGTTCCCGCGCATCACGCGAGCCGTTGTGGGGATTTTGAGCGTGAGCGAGATCTCCGGCCACCGCCTCCGCCTCCACCTCCTCCTCCACCGCTAGGTGGTGGTGAGGGAGACCTGCGAGGGGGCCGATGCGACCTTTTGCTTCCGCCTTCCGACTCTCCCCACCCTTCGCGATGCTGACTCCGGCTTCGATGGCTGCCTTCACCTTGGTGCTGGCTGCCTTGGCCGTTCCGGCTTCTGCGAGGCTCCGGGTTGCTTCTTCGTTCCGACTCCTCCTGGGCCCATGCTCACGATCATTGATCTGGCTCCGGCGAGGTTCCGGCGTTCGCTCCCTGTTCCTGCTCCTTGGAGGTTGCACGTTGTCGCGGATATTGATTCCACCAGGCCCATGGGGTCTGGTGTTTCCGGCTGGACTACGGCGGCGAGGAGGTGGAGGACGCGGGTATCCGTTAGGCGGAGGTGAGGGATTTCGGTACTTGTCCTTACCAGTGTACATTGCATCCTTTCCCTTTTTCGGATCTGACAGAGGCGTCTTTGATGGTACGGGGATTGGATTTGGGTATTCTCTAATTTTCCTTCTGCGTTCCGAGGATCCGGTTCGTGATTCATCATCGCGATGACGATTGTCGTAGGCGTCCTTTTGCGCAGAGATGCAATGTTCCGGGTTGGATTCCAACCTGCGCGAAGTATCTGCCTTGCTCTGCTGTTTCATTGCTGAAGCAACGAGCGTACGGACATAGTCGATGTCGATCTCCTTGTCTTTTTTCTTCAAGATCTCCGCAGCCTTCTTCATATTATCCTTTGGAGTGGCGAACGGCTGCTGCTCGGTCGGAGTTGCGAAGGTGATCTTACGGGGAGCTATAGTTTCTCACCGGATCTTATCGACCTCCTGCTGAGCCTCAGTGATCTTGTCCTCCCAATGCTTCCGGAGTTGCTTGACTTTCACCAGTGATTCGTCCACCTCACGCTCTCGCTTGAGAAAATTGTCCACGAACTTCGCGGCCTCCTTCCTCTCGTCAATCATTGCGGCTGTGGTGGTGGCAAACTTTTTGGCTGTGGCCAGCATCTCCTGCCTTTTGGCTTCTAGGGCCTCCGCATTTGATGCGTCCTCGGGGGTAATGGGTTTGTTGAGGATATCCGAGTGTGCGATTGCATCCATGCCTGCTTGCTCAACCAGTTTTTCTGGGGACAAGGCTTCCTTAGGCGGTCGTTCCCGCGAGAGCGGAGATCCTGCATGGGATGGCTGTGGGTCGGAGTGGGTGTTTTAATCCTCTGATTCCCGTTGATCCAGCGCCGCCAAGGTTGCGAGAACCTGTTTAGGCTGGGCGGATTCAACTTCAGGTTGATCACCGTATCCAAATTCCTTCACCTTGCGATCGAACTCTTCAGTATCCATGGAGGGGGTATCCCCGGAAATTGGGCTTAGGTTGCCCAGGATTGATTCTTCACCCGGAGCGCTGCTTTCTCCGACAGCCTCCTGGAGCAGCGCGTTTTCCGGTTCCTCAACCTGCTCGGGACCATCTCCTTCTTGAGGGGCGGTTCGGCGGTATGGGCCAAGAAGTGTACGAAGTGACACCTTTGCTTTTCTAACACCTGGGAGACCCGCGGATCTGCATTGGTCTTCCACCTTTATTTCCTGCTCAGGCGGATTGGGTGGGTTTTGATTTTTCCAGATCCAAGGCGGAATCTTCTTTAGGAAGCTTGCATCTCGATCGGATCTTCGCACGCGTCCTGCTCGGTCGCGTGGCGTTACCAGAGCGTTTCCGTCGGAATCGACGGTTTCGCCGATGAAGATGTGTATGCCGCCGGGACGATGGAGAGCTTGACGGGTTTGTCTTGGCCGGAATCCAGCACTCGTCCGGAGGGACGATCGGAAGGTTTCCGGCGTAAAGGACGCGCCCCACAGCGATGGTGTCGTCTTAGCTAGGGATGGCAATGGGTACCCATGACCCGCGTACCCGTCGGGTAAAAACCCAATAGAAGCACGGGTATGGGACAAAATATTACCCATGGGTTTGTAAATGGGAAAATATCGTACCCATCGGGTAGGACGGGTACGGGTATGGGATTGTAGAACCCATACCCATGTACCCATCTACCCATCTAAATTTGAAAAGTAGACCGATGTAATATTCTAAAGGTACTTAATTTCCCCCTAATTATGCCTTCACATAGCTACGTTGAACCTCACGCTTTCTGGTCTCACAATTACTGGTAGGTTGGTGAGGATTAGTCCCCTATTTAGGATCGCTTCAGCTCATGTCATATTTTTTTGATCAATTTGATGTGTTATAAGCGCGGGTATTTTTACCCGCGGGTACCCATTTACCCTGCCGGGTGACGGGTATGGGAAAAACTTGTACCCGCTGACGGGTATGGGTACGGGTGATGGGTAAGATTGAAGGTGACGGGTACGGGTATGGGATGGCTCTACCCGCACCCATACCCTGCTGCGGGTGCCATCCCTAGTCTTAGCTTCCCATGGCGGAACCCTCCCGGTTCCGGCCTCCAGACGCTGCTGGCCCCACGGTGGGCGCCAACTGTCGTTGCCTATTCGATGGTGCCTCGGAGGAGGGATCCTCACGAGGGTGGAGAAGAAGTAGGGGCCATAGGGAGGAGTGCACACGGGACGGTGGTACGCGATTTACCCATCTTCGGAACATCTGCACGATGATAGGGCCTACTGCTGCTTGTCTGGAATTATCTGGGCGCTTTCGCGTTGTTACAATGAGTTGTGGTTATGCCTCTAGGGCTCCGGGATCCGGCTTATAAAGGTGCACGGATCTAGGGTTTACACGGAGAGTCCTAGCCGGAATACAAGTTGCCTAACTATGGTACAATATCTTGCCGTGTACGTTAAGGATCCGCCTTCCTCTAAGAACGTGCTGGATCCGGATACTTCATGGGCCTTCACGGATCCGGCCTCCTTCGTAGGTCGGTTGGGATCCGGCTTCCTCTTCCTGGGCTGGACTTCATCCTTCAGGATCTACAGAACTGGGCCGCCCGATGGGCCACGTGCCGATCACCGTCGTGGGCCACCCGGGCTTGCCGGATCTAGGTCATACCGTTGATATACTCATAAAGTATACCCACAACAGCAGGCCATCCACGCGCTGCCGCTGGACACGCCACTCCCCTTCCCCTGTTCCATCAGCAGTTCCCCGCCCCCACTAGCAACCCCAGCGCTGCCTCTGAGTCCCGACCACACCCACGAGTGCCACATGCAGTCGCCCACCCATTGGAATGGGAGATAGCGCCTGGGTCGAGTCCTTGCTGACAGCCCCACGCCTACATCGACGCCCATTGGACTGCCATTTTATTTCATTTTAAAAAAAATTGAATTGTGTTTTCACACAATAGGTTCATATGGACCTATGAGCCGAATTGGAATTCCCCATGTATATGCTGCATATTTTGAACTGATACATGATACAATGTGGAAGGGAAAAAAATTTAAAATACAACATGTGAAGCACGAAGCAGCAAGGATAGACCGGTATGACACGATGTTGCTACAGAAATCACGTTTTTGTGACCCTTTTCATTCTAGAGAGAAGGCAGATATGTCGCATTTTGTAAACTGATAGTTACTCCATTCTGAAATATTGACAATTACCAACAGCAGCACCATATGCATCATCCTACTCCTTGTACTTCATGCTCTCGAGCGTGAAGCCAGGCATGTCGAAGGAGGTGGCAAACTTCTCAACCTCAACCTTGAGGTTCTCAATGTCCTTGTTGTTCACTAGGCCCTTAGAGAAGTCCTTGAGAAGTTTGCCGTGCTGCTTCTGAATGTTCAGGCAGATTGTCACAGCCTGGTGGAGGAACTCAGCAATCTGCTCAAAATCCTTATTTTTTGAAATGGAGGCAAAAGCTTTACCCCATTCTATTATTTAAGAAGGAGTTTTACATGTATAACCATGCAACGAAAACCGAAAAAAGGAAGATACAAGGGATCACTCTCCCGGCATAATTTCCCCCAAACGCTTGGCACCCGCAAGCACCCAAAGTGCTGCCTCCTTTCTAATCTTTTCGATAAGAACGAACGTGGTCGCACTCTTGTTCCGAAAGACCCTAGCATTACGCTCGCTCCACACCTCCCAAGTGACAAGAAGGGTTAGGGAGGCAATGCCCTTACGGTTGTTGGAAGAGCCCCCCGCCATCATGTCCCACCACCCGGAGAACTCGTAGTTGGACCAAACATGATTGATGCCGCCAACGATACTCAACCACTCGAAGATGGAGCGCCAAATGCGAGTGGTGAAACGGCAATGGATGAAGAGGTGGTCCACGGTCTCCGTACATTGTTTACAAAGAGGGCACAACCACAATTTGGCCATCCACGTTTTGCCAAGCGGTCGGCCGTCCACACTCTATTTTGGTTTGCAAGCCAATCAAAGAATTTGATTTTCGGCGGCGCCCATATCTTCCAAATAGTATTGTGAAATGTAGAGTAGGTGGAGCCGAAGAATTGCATAGCATAAGCGGACTTCGTGGTGTATTGGCCATTTGCCATGAGCTTCCAAGATATATCATCGGGCCTCTCGGGGTCGAGGTGAATGGTGGTGAGCAAGGTCCAAAGGTCCACAAATTGCAAGAAATGGTCCAAAGAGAAGGGGCGTTGTAGGTTAATCTTTGCAATCCAAGCCTCCCCTCAAGAGCATGCGCAACCTTCCAAGACTTCCGCTTGGAGCTCTCATAGATGAGCGGAGCGATATCAATAGGTGTTTTACCATGTAGCCAAGGGGTCTGGTCGAGAAGGATTTTGAGCCAAAGTGATCGCAGGAGCACCTGAAAAACGATACCCAGAATTAATGGAGAGGGCATTTCAGCAGTAATGTGGCAGGGAAAAACCAATTGTAAAGAAAATCTCAACCATGAATAAGACTAGAAAGACAGTACACCAATTCATCAAACAAAATAGTAGTTTCCTTGATACAGTTACTACATCCACGACACATGTCAAAGTTCATTTCTTATTATCCAGTCATAAGAACTTGCGGGAAGAACTTTTAGTTTGGAAAGGAGAATAATTAGCAGATAATCACTAACATAGTGATTCAATTGAACAAAGACAATAAATAAGTAAAGCAGAAGAATCTAACACTATACAGCTGGCATGTATACACACAATGGACGTCTTAACATTATGGAGTGATTTTGGCACAAGAAAAAAGAGTAATGTGGAGTGTCCTTGCGAAATAATTCAAGGCAAATGAAGATTGTGGATGTACGAATGCACGAATGTTGTATTCAAAAGGTTGAAAACTAGTATAAGGAAAATCTACATTGACTGTTGGAAAACTGAGGAAATAAAACAGAGAAATAAGAATGTACCCACTAGGACCCTCACGTGTTTAATTGTTAATTACCCCTCATTCTCTGGGAAGGCAGTCTCGAATCTTGCTTCAGCTCAACACAAATATGGCAATAATGCTTGGACTTTTTTTTGCAAGGATAATGGGATGGTTCTAGAACATGGTGAGGCAGTTCAAGCGACTGTGCATTTGTGAATCCTGCTGCTTTCAAGCATTAGATTTAGGAGGCCAACAGTTCTAATTGATGCTGTGAGTCTGATTTAAATTGGTACACTATATAGGAGTGCAGATTTACAATGTGAAATTCTGAAGTGCATCGTCATAGTTTTGCAAGAGCAGGGCATGTGGATCAGCTATCTGGTATCCAATACAAACATATGCCTCAAACTATTGAAGATATCTCCCAAAATGTCAGTCATAATTTAATCTGTACCATGGACTTGTTTTATTTCACAGAAAATCATCGCTTCAACAGTGGTGAATAAAAGGTCACAATGAAACTGATTGCAAACACAAAAATGTATGCAATACCAAGTAAACAGTATTTCCTCCGCTCGTAAATAAATGACATTTTAGTTATGGATAGTCTCCAATATTTATCTATGAACTTGTTTGGTAGCTTGGGCGGCCTTTTCTGCGACGGAGAGGGAAGCCAGGCCCCATTATTTGTTTGCCCGTTTCCACTACTTTCTTCCCTGCTCATGCAGCCTACATCATGTTTAATTGCAGATAGCTGCGTGATGTGGTAACCCCTTCACTTCGAGTGGTGAGGTTACCTAGTACTGAATAACAACACACATCAGATTCAGTTCATCACAAAAGGTGCTGGTAGTACACATCAACTACTTAATGGGCGATGCATCACGAGCGAAACAACTACTTCGTGATGCATCACAAGTTCATCACACCAGGGGTTAGTATAATACCACCTCGAACAAGTTCAATGCTACAGACTGGGGATCCGGTTGTAGCAAGTCCTAGCTAGAAACTGGTTGCGAAGCCAGGTCCTAAGCCAGCTCCTCCTCTCCAGTGTTTGCACCTTACGATACTCGACATACTCTGCTTCGTTATCTGCAATGAAGTTGATAGCCTAGACCAGCAAGTTAGGCTGGAACAGTTGCGCCTTGCACACAAACCGGGGCGTGAAGATCGTCTTCATCTGAGTGTAGTTCGTGATCGAGGTGCCGACGTACTGATGGTGCTTCGGATAGCGTTGCAATCCACGAGGAACACCTGTTAGTGCGGACGACATTCACATACTTTCAGATCTATGCAGGAACTCAATGAGGCTTCGTAGCTGAATGTACTCGTTCGCTGTCTCTTCATCACCGCCGTAGAAGCAGCAACCATCTTCGCTCCAGTCAAGAATGCGATCGGATTTCATCTTCATAATGAGGCTCCACTTCGTCCTCCGGTTTCTAATGTGATTGTAGAGCTGAAGAGTGGTGACATATATGCCAGCGAATGCAAGAACATCTGCGGATACCTTCTTCATCTGCTGTTCTGTGGTGACCCAGCATACCACTGCATGGTGTAGTACACAAGTCATTGACATAACACAAGTGAAACACCACTCAATATTACATCCCTCAGAGTGGTACAACAGAAACATATGCGAGTCCAAGGCATGTCTATAGAAGGATACACGAACTGTTTACAGAAGATCAACATAGCCTCCTACTTTACAGTGATGTAAAACTTCAAATAAAACTCCAAAAGAACAACTCGTAGTCTAAGTTATTTCTAACTCTAGTTCTAAAGATACTTGGCTTGCTATAGAATTCTAGCTACTTAGGTGCTAGGATTAGGTAAATGGTTCCCTTCTACTCCTGGTCTAGGTTTCCACTCCAGCTGATGCAGAAGTTGACTCCATTGACTTCATTGTTTGGGTTCTTCATCTTGTTGCAGTTGACTCCTTTGTCTTCGAGTTCCATGGTAGTTTCTCCTTTGGTGCCTCCATAACTAAGCAGGTGATTCAAAGAGGGATGAGTACGAGCATACTTAATAAGTTCATTATAGGAAATAGGTGTATCATGCACTAGCTACGACCACAGACCAGAAAGTCATAGGCGAATGCAAGTTTTCGTAAACATTTCTTCAAAAGGTTTATTTTATTCTGAAAACTATGTCCGCCAGTCTTCACAGGTTGACCAGAACTTCACAAAGTTCCTTTCCTGCCGCGTTCGTAGTTCCCTTCCCGGAACAAGGAGTGGCAGCCATAATTTGTTACACTATGCAATTTGTAGTTCACTTTGCTAATTTCACAGAAGGAGAAAAGTTAGTTCCATCCGATCGGGCGATCCTACCTGCCCACGATTAGCGATCTCTTCATACAACGGTTATAGCGCCATCTCTAAGCAGCGATTTCCGCGCAATTAACTGACTCCCCCGTTTTTAAGTTTCTCTCTCTTCCAAGTCAGAAACTTTCATACGTGTTCCTTATTACCGACTGCTGACTAGATAGCACTGTACATGCCGTGAGAGCGAAATTATCTAAGCAGTTGATCCTGACTTAATTGTAAGCTGCAAAAATTTCGCTAGGGCTCAAATTTGAGCAGTGCCCAGCAACGTTAATCACCAAGAGATACCTTGCCTGGCCCTATCAATATCGTGACATATATAACAATACTCAAAGTTGTGCACACACTATTAGAAAAAAAATTAAGGCACAAAACTTGCAGTAAGATTTAGAATTTGGGTGAAATTTGGACATGGTTTAGATATTCCACGGAACCAAAAACATCCTAAAGATGACGTCCCATTCACACTGCTTGCAAATCATTTGTCACAGCAAAATGATACTACAACGTATCATCAGATAGCAACGGGCCAGTATCCCTGAAGCAAGGAGGAAATGTTCGTGCAAACAACACAACAGAGCCTTTAATTATAATCTTTAGGTTCATCTCACTTCAACCCACTCATAACGCCCTTCGCACACTAACCCTAAATCAACAAGATCGCATGACAGCTGATAAGAAAAACTCGCTAATCCGCCAATCAACTAGCAGTGTACAACAACACAAACGAAAAATGTCGCCAAGAGAAGGTTCACAAAACGTACCTTGAAGTAGACGCTGAGATCCATGGTGAGGCTTACCAGTTACCATGGCGGCGGCGGTGGGGTGAGGGGGTGCGGCCGGAGACGAGGAAGGGGAGGGAGGGGCTGGCCTTCTCACGAACTCTCCGAACAGCTGATTGTCTGATGGGCCTCAGGATGGGAATGGGCTTAACCCGGACCAGGCCCTGTACCTGCCTCTGTTTGCCTCAAGGATGGAACCATTTTTTTCAAAAAGTTAGCGGTCTCATTGTTTTCAAGGTTTTTTTCTCCCAAAAAAACTGATAAGACAGAATCAGGTTTAGAATCATTACATCCAACCAGTGGCGGAGCTGCCCACAGCCAGAGGGGCGGTAGATAAGAAAATTCTTTGTTCATTGGCACTTTTTGACTACTTATGCACCACCTTTTTTTTATATGTTAAGGTACCATGTGGGCACCCGGGTACCTGATGCTCTAGCTCCGCCGCTGCATCCAACTGGTCAATATAACGATATCCTTTTACTAGCCTCGTATCTGAACTTGTTAACATCCACCAATTGAGAACAAAACAAATGGTACTAAAAGCTACAGGCAAACTGAAGATCAAAGTTCCCCGCAGGGAGAACACTATCATCTCCAGATAATTTCCTCTTTGCATCTGTCATCGTGCAAGCCTCAACACCATCGCGGCCCACATTGTTTCCTAGTAAAGATATCAGCTGCTACATGTAGCATCAACCTTGCTCATTTGCAATTTTGCATTGCAAGCAGCGTCGACCAAATTATCTATAGATTAACCCACGTATACATAAGCTCCATCTAGTAGTTTAAACACAATGATGAACAAATGCAGTACCTAGAGCTGCAGCGTAATTCTTGCTTGCTCTTCATGTTTCAAATGTGAACTAGTTGCTGGCCCAAGCTAACTAGTCCTCTATAGTTTGGTAGAGATGGCTGAGTTGACCTTGGATACCTGAGGAGCAATGTTGTAGGGTCAACACCAAAGGGGTGACACTATACCTGTGCATTCCTCGGGCCGGGCCAACCAAAGCCCGACGTAAAAAATCCTGGCCTAGGCCCGACCCGGCCCGACCGTCGGGCCAAAAAAGTGGCCCAAGCCTGGCCCATCAAGGAGAAAGCCTGTTGGGCCTCGGGCCGGGCCGCTTCAGTAAAATGCAAAAAACCATGGCCCATGCCTGACCCGGCCCAAGCGTCGGGCCACAAAATCAGGCCCATGCCCGGCCCAGAGACATGGTTGGGTCGGGCTTGTCCCAGGAATTTCGGGTCGGGCCGGGCTGCCCATTGAAGTGCCCCCGATAATTCATACTACCTTCATCCAAGGCTTAAGGTTTATATTCTTTTAGAAAAGTCAAAGCAAGTAAAGTTTGACCAAACTTTTAGAATAATTTTTAGAAAAGTCAAAGCAAGTAAAGTGTTGAGGGATGGAGGTAGTATGTTTTTGTGGCTATTGGCACAAAACAATTATTCTAAAAATTTGGTCAAACTTTAGATTTAGTAGTCTCGGGTACGAACTGAAATAAGAAACCCTAGATTTAGGTGTTCCACTCCTGAAGCTTGAACGGACAGGGTCTTGGTGCTTGATGGAAATGGATCCTCTGCTTCCTAAGGTGGGCGCACCTAGGCAGGATGCGGCGGCGTTGTGGACCAAGTGCGATCGGGCGGCATGAACGAAGCTTTGAACGACGCCGAGCTCGAGCCTGGCGGCGCACATATCAGGCGAACAAATGAAGCTTCGAGCTGCATGCGAGCAAGGACGTAGCTGCTAGGTGGCGTGATATAGATGGGAAAAGGGGAGCAGAGAGATGGAGAAGAAAGAAGATAGAGATTCGTTCTGTGTTAATATTTCTGTACCAGACTCAATGGACAGGGATGGAAGAGGAAGATAATAGATGTGTAGAGGGTTTTCTACAAACTGCATGGTGGTGGAACAGAACATGAGATCTGACCGTTCGTAGAAAATCTAACGGCACCCACGAGAATTTGCAGATTTGCAGGATCTAGCCCATTTTCAGGTGATACGTTCCCCATATAGGACCTCCCATCCCCCGCGGGCGGCGGCGCAACACAGAGATAAGAGCATCCCCACTCGTTGGCGCTCCCCACGCCCAAATCCGGCGATAATTTCGTCCGGATAGGACGAAAAAATGGCGTGGAGAGGGCTAGTTTCCCAGCCGCGATCCCAGGCCTAGCCGTTGATTAAATTTTGGAAAATGTAACTTGACGAAATACGGCAAAAACCTGACGAAATTCGGCAAAAACGACTGAATTTAGACTAACTTTCATGATATTTACTATATAGAGGGCGAAGTTCATACATAGAGGCCGAATTCGACTATATTTCGAATTCGGCTAGGGGAATACAACTCTAAATTTTAAAACACGGCTCTCTACATGCCCAAATGGCGGTAGAACACCGTGTAGTCGCCGTCGTCGTCGCCATCGTCGTCGGAGCCGTCGTCATCAAACTGCGGCGGCGCGGCCTGGTTGCTGCCCTGGCCGGCGTCTCCCCACCGGCCGCTGGTGCGAGGCGGGGACGGCAATGGCTTGTACCATTCGTCGTCGGAGGCTTCGAGGTCGACGACGGGAACGGCGAGCCGGATGGAGATGTCGCAGGCCGGCGGTAGCGAGTGACATCGGCGGCGGCGGTTGGAGCGGCGGCGCGGGCGGGGAGTTGACGCGCGGCGGCCAGGTCCAGCAGCCGCTACTGCTGCTCCGCCTCCTCGCGCTCCCAGTCGCGCCTCGACCACTCAAGCGCGGCGTCCTCGGGGAGGGCGTTGTCGGCGGGCACCAGGTCCTTGAGCGACCTGGAGATCGCCTCCGCCACGGCGGCATCCTCCGCGCGCTCCGCCTCCTCCTCGGCGAGCTTGTTTGCGGTGGCGTTAATGGCGGCCGCGGCGTCCTCCTTCTTCGCCGACTTCCTCTTCCGCCCACGCTGCGGGGAGGAGGGTTGGTTGCGGATGACGAGGGCGCCGCTGCTGCGCCCTCTTCTCGGCGGTGGAGACGCCGGCTCCTTCTTGAGCGGTGTCGACGGAGACGTCGCCTCCTTTTCACCGGCGCCAAGGATGGCCTCGACGCCGATCAGGAAGGCAGCTGGCAGCCATGCGCCGTGGCTGCCAGATGTTTCCCCGGCGCGGCTGGCCGATGCCCTCGATGGAGGGGGCATCGTCAGTAACGGGAAGTTGTCGCCCTCGATGTGCTCGAGGACGTTCGCCAGCGTCCTATCCGGCGCGCTCCACCATCGTCGGCGACCCGCGGCGTTGTTGCGCGGAGGCGGAGGTGGCGGGCCGTCGTAGGAGGCGAGCTCCTGCTCCCACCGCCGCAGGAAGTACGAGTTCCACGCCATGTAGTTGTCGGGGTGGTGGCGTGGCTCGGCGCGTGATACGTCTCCGACGTATCGATAATTTCTTATGTTCCATGCCACATTATTGATGTTATCTACATGTTTTATGCACACTTTATGTCATATTCGTGCATTTTCTGGAACTAACCTATTAACAAGATGCCGAAGTGCCGGTTCCTGTTCTGTTGTTTTTGGTTCAGAAAGGCTGTTCGGGCAATATTCTCGAATTGGACGAAATCAACGCCAAACCTCCTATTTTCCCCGGAAGGCTCCAGAACACCAGAAGAGTCGGAGGGGCGGGAGCCACCACCACATGGCGGCGCAGGCCGGACCCGCGCCGGCCTAGGGTGTGGCGCCCAGGTGCCCCCTGCGCCGCCTCTTCGCCTATAAAATCCCTTTCGACCTAAAAACGCAGTACCAATTGACGAAACTCCAGAAAGACTCCGGGGGCGCCGCCATCGCGAAACTCCAATTCGGGGACGGAACTCTGTTTCGGCACCCTGCCGGGACGGGGAATTGGAGCCATCTCCACCGCCGTCTTCACCGCCATCTTCACCGCCATCGCTGCCTCCATGATGAGGAGGGAGTAATCCATCCCCGAGGCTGAGGGCTCGCGTAGCTATGTGGTTCATCTCTCTCCCATGTACCTCAATACAATAATCTCATGAGCTGCTTTACATGATTGAGATTCATATGAGTTTTGTATCACTACTATTCTATGTGCTACTCTAGTGATGTTATTAAAGTAGTTTATTCCTCCTACACGGTGTAATGGTGACAGTGTGTGCATCCGTGTTAGTACTTGGTTTATGCTATGATCATGATCTCTTGTAGATTGCGAAGTTAACTATTGCTATGATAGTATTGATGTGATCTATGCCTCCTACATATGCATGAAGATGACAGTGTGCATGCTATGTTAGTACTTGGTTTAGTCTTTTGATCTATCTTACACTCTAAGGTTACTTAAATATGAACATTTAATTGTGGAGCTTGTTAACTCCGGCATTGAGGGTTCGTGTAATCCTACGCAATGTGTTCATCATCCAACAAAAGTGTAGAGTATGCATTTATCTATTCCATTATGTGATCAATGTTGAGAGTGTCCACTAGTGAAAGTGTAATCCCTAGGCCTTGTTCCTAAATACCGCCGTTACTATTGCTTGTTTACTGTTTTTTACTACTGCAATACTACCACCATCAACTGCCGACAAGCTATTTTACGTTGCTCTGCTCATATATATTCATACCACATGTTCACTATCTCTTCGTAGAACTAGTGCACCTATTAGGTGTGTTGGGGACACAAGAGACTTCTTGCTTTGTGGTTGCGGGGTTGCATGAGAGGGATATCTTTGACCTCTTCCTCCCTGAGTTCGATAAACCTTGGGTGATCCACTTAAGGGAAAACTTGCTGCTGTTCTACAAACCTCTGCTCTTGGAGGCCCAACACGTCTAAGGAGGGGAAGTAGACATCAAGCTATTTTAAGCGCCGTTGCGGAGGAAAGGTAAAGGTACTCACACTCCGGACCTCGGCTACCAAGCTATTTTCCGCCATTGTAAGTACTCGAAGCTATTTCCTTTAGATTCTGCAATTGCATCTTTTTGTTTCTTGTTTACACTAGTTAGGCATAATGGAAAACAACAAAAAAATTGGTGAGCTTTTAATCTATTTCCTGATTTAGTTGGAATTGATTTAATGCGAAAAGTAAAAAGGTAAGGACTCAAAGAGTGAACCAAATGCTTTATTTCATTGATCATGTATAACTATTACAGAGTATGTAACTCGGAAATTTTTTGCTAAGTGTGGAAATGACGTAGCTATGCAATGTTCCAAGGGCGATCTGTTTCGTCGTATATGTCATCCGGATCCTCTCTCTTGCGTTTCCGGTGCCAATTAGGAGGTCTGTCTTTTAACTCCCAGAAATCAACAAGGTAGTATGATCCATTGTGAAGTACTTTGCTAACGACAAAGGGTCCTTCCCATGGAGATTGCAACTTATGGTCTTTCACCTGACGAAGGCGGAGGACCAAGTCTCCGGCCATGAATGAGCGATTCCGAACTCGACGGATATGATAGCGTCGGAGTTTCTGCTGGTATATGGTGGAGCGTTGGTCAGCTAAATTACGAGCTTCTTCTATCAAGTCCACAGATAGTTGTCTGGCCTCGTCAGCAGTTTCTTCATTATAGGCGGAAACTCGTGGGGAATCGTGGATGATGTCGGAGGGGAGCATGGCTTCGGATCCGTATACCAGGAAGAACGGAGTGAATCCGGTTGACCTGTTAGGTGTAGTTCGTAAACTCCACAAGACAGAGTCTAACTCATCAGCCCAAGCTCTAGCTGCGCGTCGCAGCGGTTCTTCGAGGCGTGGTTTTATTCCTGATAATATGAGGCCGTTGGCCCTTTCAACTTGACCATTGGATTGTGGATGGGCCACAGAGGCAAGGTCAAGCCGGATCCCTACGTCTTCACAATAATCCTTCAATTCTCCCTATTATGCTGTGTGGGATGCCGTATCTCACAACGAGGCTGCAGACGAATTTTAGTGTCGTAGAACCGTCGGCTTTTCTCACTGGCTTTGCCTCGATCCACTTACTGAACTTGTCAACAGTAACCAGGAGGTACTCAAAACTGCCAGGAGATGATTTCTTTAGTTTACCAACCATATCGAGCCCCCAGACCGCAAATGGCCAGGTGATAGGGATGGTCTTCAGCTCTTGGGCTGGAGCGTTTGGTTGAGTAGCGTAGTACTGACAACCTCAACAGGTCTTTACCAGCTTGTCAACATCTTCTTTAGCTGTGAGCCAGTAAAACCCAAGCCGAAAAGCTTTTGCAACGAGTGACCTGGGGGCGGCATGATGCCCGCAATCCCCTGCGTGGATCTCTCTGAGGATTTCAATGCCATCTTGATTGGAGACGCATTTGAGACTCCTGTTGCGCTTCATTTGTAGAGCTGTCCGTCAACGATTGTGTAGGATCTTGCTCGTCGATGATCTGTCGTGCGAGGACCTCGTCCTCGGCAACTTTTGATCAATGAGGTAGTCCAGGAAAGGTTGTGTCCAGGGCGGAGTGATGACCATCACTTCCTTGGCCGGAGATATTGCCACATCTGGATTTTCCGGGTTAGTGACCTTCACCGAGGGTATCCGTAGATGCTCCAGGAAAATACCATGCGGAATTGGTTTCCTGCCGGATCCGAGCTTGGACAGCATGTCTACCGCTGCGTTGTCATCTCTCCTGACGTACTTGACTTCGTATCCGAGGAAGCATTTGGCGATCTCGTCAACTTCGTCTTGGTAAGCCGCCATGACGGAGTTTCTGGCGTTCCAGGTTCCGGCTACTTGCTGTGCCACCAGGTCGGAATCTCCGCAGCAGATAATGTGCTTGATCCCTATCTCCTTAGCGATGCGCAGTCCATGTAGTAGTGCCTTGTATTCCGCCATGTTGTTTGTAGCTTTGAAGTGGATCTGCAGAACGTACTGCAGTTCTTCTCCGGTAGGGGACTTCAGGGTGACTCCGGCTCTCGAGCCTTGATGCTGCTTGGATCCATCGAAGCGCATAACCCATCTCTCTGGTTCCAGCTCCAAATTTGTATCCGGAGCTTCTGTCCAATCTTCGACAAAATCCGCCAAGATCTGGGACTTGATCGCAGTCCTGGCTTTGTAGTTGATGTCGAAGGCGGATAATTCAATGCCCATTTTGCGTGCGTCTGTTGCGTCAGCGTTATTGAGAATCGTTGACAGCGGGCTTTGCTCACGGCGTTTGGATGCTCACGGAAGTAGTGCCTCGGCTTCTGCCCTAGGAACACTCCATAGGCTAGCTTTTTAAAGTGAGGATATCTTTGTTTGGATTCCGTAAGCACTTCGCTAATGTAGTAGACTGGCCTTTGGACTCCATACTCGTGTCCTTCTTCCTGTCGCTCCACCACGATGATGAGGCTAATGACTCTGTTTGTAGCTGCCAGGTAAAGGAGCATGGGCTCTGACTCTTCTGGCGCTGCTAGGATAGGTGGGGAGGTAAGTATTTCCTTCAACCCTTGAAGTGCTGCATCAGCTGCATCGTCCCAGACAAATTTGTTTGTCTTCTTCAATAGCTTGTACAGGGGTAGCGCCATCTTGCCAAGACGGCTAACGAACCTGCTGATTGCTGCAACACAACTAGTTAGTCGTTGCACATCTTTGAGACAAGTTGGCCTTTTGATGCACAAGATTGCCTTGATTTTCTCTGGGTTTCGATGCCCCTGTTAGAGACAATGAAGCCAAGGAGTTTTCCACTGGAACGCCAAAGACGCACTTCAGCGGATTCAACATCATCTTGTACCGTCGGAGATTCTCAAAGGTTTCCGTGAGATCGCTGATCAAGTTGGATCCTTTCCGGGTCATGACCGCGATGTCGTCGACGTGGCGTGTACGTTCAGCCAATTTGGTCCTTCGAGCCTGCATCGTATGTTGGTAGGTGGCACCTATTTTTCAAACCAAAAGGCATGGTAACATAGCAGTAAGTGCCAAACGGGGTGATGAACGAGGTCGCCTTTTGGTCGGACTTCTTCATCCGGATCTGGTGATACCCGGAATATGCGTCAAGAAAACAAAGAAGTTCCGCCCTGCCTCGAATCAATGACCTGGTCAATGCGCGGCAGGGGAAACGGATCCTTCGGAAAATGCTTATTCAAGCCGGAGTAATCGATGCACATTCTTAGTATTTTAGAATTCTTTTTGGGTACAAGGACGGGATTTGCGACCCAATCAGTATGGATAACTTCTTCTACAAAACCTGCCTCTAGTAACTTTGCTAATTCCATTCCTATGGCGCGACGCTTCTTATCTCCAAAGCGTCGCATAGCTTGCTTGCTTCACCGGTTTAGCCCCCGGATTTATGTTGAGGTAGTGCTCGGCGAGTTCCCTAGGTACTCCGGACATGTCAGAAGGCTGTCATGCGAAGATATCCATGTTAGCGCGGAGGAACTCGACGAGCGCGTCTTCCTATTTGGGGTCCATGTTGGCTCCGACCGAGACCTGCTTGGTAGCATCTCCTTCCTTGAAGTTGATCTTTTTAATCTCTATCGCGGCCTTGAAGGAATTTTCTGTTCGGAGATCTGTTTCTTGGTGGTGCATCTCGGTCGGATCCACCGTGGCTCTGTAGCCTTTCAACTCCTCTCCAGATAACACAGACTCTGGGAAGGCGGCTTAGCCCAACTCGCACTCATGAGCCTTCTTGTAGTCTCCGGATACGGTAATCATACCATTGGGACCCGGAATCTTGAGTTTGTTGTAGATGTAGCACGCTCTTGCATGGAACTTGTGGTAGATGGGCCTGCCGAAGATGACGTGGTAGGAGCTCTTGAAGGGCACGACTTCAAACGTGATCATCTCTTCGCGGAAATTATTAACATCGCCGAAGGCCACGAAGTCGATGCTGAGGGAATTCGCCTTTTTACCGGAACCACGCCATGAAACTCAGTGTTGCTGTGTTTGAGCTGTTCCTTGGTAAGGTTCATCCGTTCTAGAGTCTCCAGGTACATAATGTTCAGACTGGCTCCACCATCCATGAGGCACTTGGAGAAGTCATAGCCGTCGATGCGGGGACTTACAACCAAGGCGTAGCACTCTTTTGGCACAATGGTAGGATGATCCTGCCTATCAAACGTGCACGGGACTTCCGACCACCTGACAGCGGCACTTGGAGTGGCGTTCAGGATCCGGAAAGCTGACTTGCTGGCGCGGACTGTTGGGGTTCCGAGGAAAGTGTGGTATGCGCCTGCGCTCTTTTTGACGAAGGGTTGGTTTTAGCTGCGGATCCTTCCTTGGGATCTGGCGAAGCATCATCCTCATCCATCGCCTCGGAACTGTCTTCATCTTTGTCCTTGTTCTTGCCCTTGCCTCCTTTGCCGCGTGGGCGGTGCTCCGGGCTTGCTTGTATCCTGCTTCCGGGTCATTTTTCAGATCATTGACCCACTTGCAGTTGCGGTTGGTGTGAGTGGACTTCCCCGTAGCCAGATCCAAATGGGCCAGGCAGGGCATGTCTCTGTACTCTTCATAGGTTTGGGGGGTGCGGGTTCCGGCAGGGTGACTTCATCACCACGCTGCTGGCCTTTGCCGGCGCCGCCTCCGCGACCGCGGCCTCTTCCGCCTCCTTGACCTCCGCGTTGGAAAGCCATGGAGACCATCTCGAATCCGCCACTCTTCGGTCATCAGGAGGATTTTTCCGCTTTTATTCTGTTATCACGACTCTTCTTCTGCGATGTAGGGGAATTGCTGTTGCTGCGTGATCTCCGCCTGCGTCATCATCGGCGGCAGTGTGATCGCTGGCGATGGTGATCATGTCATCCAAGGTCAGTTTATTTGCGTTGACCAGGCAAGTGAGCTTGTGTTGCAACAGTCCTCCTCTCTGCAATCCACCTATGAAGGCATGCATGGCTGTACGATTATCGACGTTTTCGCACTCGTTCCTGGTCGCCAACCATCGTGTGAGGAAGTTTCTTGATGTTTCTCCCTTCTTCTGGATACATGCTTGTAAGTCGCTTGTTGTGGCAAGCCTTTTGTAGGTGCCCCTGAAGTGCTTTTCGAAGGCGGTCTTCAGGTCAAACCAGCAAAATATGGAGTTCTTCTCGAGGTCGTTGAGCCAGATCCGAGCTGGACCTACAAGGTACAGCTGAAGCATGTGGCAGGCGATATTAGGGGTTCCTCTCGCGAAGGTTACTGCATTATAGTAATCCTCAATCCAGGTATCCGGCCTTTTCGTGCCATCATAATTCTTCAGGTTTCCGGGTAGCTTGAGGTTCATCCTTGGCTTTGGTTCCTCTCGAATCATCCTGCCAAAGCACTTTGGGCCAATGTAGTCAGTTTTGTATTCATTGAGACGTTCCCGCGCATCACGCGAGCCGTTGTGGGGGATTTTGAGCGTGAGCGAGATCTCCGGCCACCGCCTCCGCCTCCACCTCCTCCTCCACCGCTAGGTGGTGGTGAGGGAGACCTGCGAGGGGGCCGATGCGACCTTTTGCTTCCGCCTTCCGACTCTCCCCACCCTTCGCGATGCTGACTCCGGCTTCGATGGCTGCCTTCACCTTGGTGCTGGCTGCCTTGGCCGTTCCGGCTTCTGCGAGGCTCCGGGTTGCTTCTTCGTTCCGACTCCTCCTGGGCCCATGCTCACGATCATTGATCTGGCTCCGGCGAGGTTCCGGCGTTCGCTCCCTGTTCCTGCTCCTTGGAGGTTGCACGTTGTCGCGGATATTGATTCCACCAGGCCCATGGGGTCTGGTGTTTCCGGCTGGACTACGGCGGCGAGGAGGTGGAGGACGCGGGTATCCGTTAGGCGGAGGTGAGGGATTTCGGTACTTGTCCTTACCAGTGTACATTGCATCCTTTCCCTTTTTCGGATCTGACAGAGGCGTCTTTGATGGTACGGGGATTGGATTTGGGTATTCTCTAATTTTCCTTCTGCGTTCCGAGGATCCGGTTCGTGATTCATCATCGCGATGACGATTGTCGTAGGCGTCCTTTTGCGCAGTAGAGATGCAATGTTCCGGGTTGGATTCCAACCTGCGCGAAGTATCTGCCTTGCTCTGCTGTTTCATTGCTGAAGCAACGAGCGTACGGACATAGTCGATGTCGATCTCCTTGTCTTTTTTCTTCAAGATCTCCGCAGCCTTCTTCATATTATCCTTTGGAGTGGCGAACGGCTGCTGCTCGGTCGGAGTTGCGAAGGTGATCTTACGGGGAGCTATAGTTTCTCACCGGATCTTATCGACCTCCTGCTGAGCCTCAGTGATCTTGTCCTCCCAATGCTTCCGGAGTTGCTTGACTTTCACCAGTGATTCGTCCACCTCACGCTCTCGCTTGAGAAAATTGTCCACGAACTTCGCGGCCTCCTTCCTCTCGTCAATCATTGCGGCTGTGGTGGTGGCAAACTTTTTGGCTGTGGCCAGCATCTCCTGCCTTTTGGCTTCTAGGGCCTCCGCATTTGATGCGTCCTCGGGGGTAATGGGTTTGTTGAGGATATCCGAGTGTGCGATTGCATCCATGCCTGCTTGCTCAACCAGTTTTTCTGGGGACAAGGCTTCCTTAGGCGGTCGTTCCCGCGAGAGCGGAGATCCTGCATGGGATGGCTGTGGGTCGGAGTGGGTGTTTTAATCCTCTGATTCCCGTTGATCCAGCGCCGCCAAGGTTGCGAGAACCTGTTTAGGCTGCGGGATTCAATCACCGTATCCAAATTCCTTCACCTTGCGATCGAACTCTTCGGTATCCATGGAGGGGTATCCCCGGAAATTGGGCTTAGGTTGCCCGAGATTGATTCTTCACCGGAGCGTTGCTTTCTCCGACAGCCTCTGCTGATCTGGAGCAGCGCTGCCCCGTTCCTCAACCTGCTCGGGACCAGTTCCGGCTTCTTGAGCGGTTCGCGGTATGGGCCAAGAAGTGTACGAAGTGACACCTTTGCTTTTCTAACACCGGGAGACCCAGGCGGATGCATTGGTCTTCCACCTTTATTTCCTGCTCAGGGGCGGATTGGGTGGGTTTGATTTTTCCAGATCCAAGGCGGAATCTTCTTTAGGAAGCTCCTGCATCGGATCGGATCTTCGCAGCTGCGTCTCCTTTCATGGCGGTCGCGTCGCGTTACTGCGTTTCCGTCGGAATCGACGGTTTCGCCGATGAAGATGTGTATGCCGCGTGGGACGATGGAGAGCTTGACGGGGTTTGTCTTGGCCGGAATCCAGCACTCGTCCGGAGGACGATCGGAAGGTTTCCGGCGTAAGGACGCGCCCACACGATGGTGTCGTCTTAGCTAGGGATGGCAATGGGTACCCATGACCCGCGTACCCGTCGGGTAAAAACCCAATAGAAGCACGGGTATGGGACAAAATATTACCCATGGGTTTGTAAATGGGAAAATATCGTACCCATCGGGTAGGACGGGTACGGGTATGGGATTGTAGAACCCATACCCATGTACCCATCTACCCATCTAAATTTGAAAAGTAGACCGATGTAATATTCTAAAGGTACTTAATTTCCCCCTAATTATGCCTTCACATAGCTACGTTGAACCTCACGCTTTCTGGTCTCACAATTACTGGTAGGTTGGTGAGGATTAGTCCCCTATTTAGGATCGCTTCAGCTCATGTCATATTTTTTTGATCAATTTGATGTGTTATAAGCGCGGGTATTTTTACCCGCGGGTACCCATTTACCCTGTCGGGTGACGGGTATGGGAAAAACTTGTACCCGTTGACGGGTATGGGTACGGGTGATGGGTAAGATTGAAGGTGACGGGTACGGGTATGGGATGGCTCTACCCGCACCCATACCCTGCGGGTGCCATCCCTAGTCTTAGCTTCCCATGGCGGAACCCTCCCGGTTCCGGCCTCCAGACGCTGCTGGCCCCACGGTGGGCGCCAACTGTCGTTGCCTATTCGATGGTGCCTCGGAGGAGGGATCCTCACGAGGGTGGAGAAGAAGTAGGGCCATAGGGAGGAGTGCACACGGGACGGTGGTACGCGATTTACCCATCTTCGGAACATCTGCACGATGATAGGGCCTACTGCTGCTTGTCTGGAATTATCTGGGCGCTTTCGCGTTGTTACAATGAGTTGTGGTTATGCCTCTAGGGCTCCCGGGATCCGGCTTATAAAGGTGCACGGATCTAGGGTTTACACGGAGAGTCCTAGCCGGAATACAAGTTGCCTAACTATGGTACAATATCTTGCCGTGTACGTTAAGGATCCGCCTTCCTCTAAGAACGTGCTGGGTCCGGATACTTCATGGGCCTTCACGGATCCGGCCTCCTTCGTAGGTCGGTTGGGATCCGGCTTCCTCTTCCTGGGCTGGACTTCATCCTTCAGGATCTACAGCAACTGGGCCGCCCGATGGGCCACGTGCCAGATCACCGTCTGTGGGCCACCCGGGCTTGCCGGATCTAGGTCATACCGTTGATATACTCATAAAGTATACCCACAACAGCAGGCCATCCACGCGCTGCCGCTGGACACGCCACTCCCCTTCCCCTGTTCCATCAGCAGTTCCCCGCCCCCACTAGCAACCCCAGCGCTGCCTCTGAGTCCCGACCACACCCACGAGTGCCACATGCAGTCGCCCACCCATTGGAATGGGAGATAGCGCCTGGGTCGAGTCCTTGCTGACAGCCCCACGCCTACATCGACGCCCATTGGACTGCCATTTTATTTCATTTTAAAAAAAATTGAATTGTGTTTTCACACAATAGGTTCATATGGACCTATGAGCCGAATTGGAATTCCCCATGTATATGCTGCATATTTTGAACTGATACATGATACAATGTGGAAGGGAAAAAAATTTAAAATACAACATGTGAAGCACGAAGCAGCAAGGATAGACCGGTATGACACGATGTTGCTACAGAAATCACGTTTTTGTGACCCTTTTCATTCTAGAGAGAAGGCAGATATGTCGCATTTTGTAAACTGATAGTTACTCCATTCTGAAATATTGACAATTACCAACAGCAGCACCATATGCATCATCCTACTCCTTGTACTTCATGCTCTCGAGCGTGAAGCCAGGCATGTCGAAGGAGGTGGCAAACTTCTCAACCTCAACCTTGAGGTTCTCAATGTCCTTGTTGTTCACTAGGCCCTTAGAGAAGTCCTTGAGAAGTTTGCCGTGCTGCTTCTGAATGTTCAGGCAGATTGTCACAGCCTGGTGGAGGAACTCAGCAATCTGCTCAAAATCCTTATTTTTTGAAATGGAGGCAAAAGCTTTACCCCATTCTATTATTTAAGAAGGAGTTTTACATGTATAACCATGCAACGAAAACCGAAAAAAGGAAGATACAAGGGATCACTCTCCCGGCATAATTTCCCCCAAACGCTTGGCACCCGCAAGCACCCAAAGTGCTGCCTCCTTTCTAATCTTTTCGATAAGAACGAACGTGGTCGCACTCTTGTTCCGAAAGACCCTAGCATTACGCTCGCTCCACACCTCCCAAGTGACAAGAAGGGTTAGGGAGGCAATGCCCTTACGGTTGTTGGAAGAGCCCCCCGCCATCATGTCCCACCACCCGGAGAACTCGTAGTTGGACCAAACATGATTGATGCCGCCAACGATACTCAACCACTCGAAGATGGAGCGCCAAATGCGAGTGGTGAAACGGCAATGGATGAAGAGGTGGTCCACGGTCTCCGTACATTGTTTACAAAGAGGGCACAACCACAATTTGGCCATCCACGTTTTGCCAAGCGGTCGGCCGTCCACACTCTATTTTGGTTTGCAAGCCAATCAAAGAATTTGATTTTCGGCGGCGCCCATATCTTCCAAATAGTATTGTGAAATGTAGAGTAGGTGGAGCCGAAGAATTGCATAGCATAAGCGGACTTCGTGGTGTATTGGCCATTTGCCATGAGCTTCCAAGATATATCATCGGGCCTCTCGGGGTCGAGGTGAATGGTGGTGAGCAAGGTCCAAAGGTCCACAAATTGCAAGAAATGGTCCAAAGAGAAGGGGCGTTGTAGGTTAATCTTTGCAATCCAAGCCTCCCCTCAAGAGCATGCGCAACCTTCCAAGACTTCCGCTTGGAGCTCTCATAGATGAGCGGAGCGATATCAATAGGTGTTTTACCATGTAGCCAAGGGGTCTGGTCGAGAAGGATTTTGAGCCAAAGTGATCGCAGGAGCACCTGAAAAACGATACCCAGAATTAATGGAGAGGGCATTTCAGCAGTAATGTGGCAGGGAAAAACCAATTGTAAAGAAAATCTCAACCATGAATAAGACTAGAAAGACAGTACACCAATTCATCAAACAAAATAGTAGTTTCCTTGATACAGTTACTACATCCACGACACATGTCAAAGTTCATTTCTTATTATCCAGTCATAAGAACTTGCGGGAAGAACTTTTAGTTTGGAAAGGAGAATAATTAGCAGATAATCACTAACATAGTGATTCAATTGAACAAAGACAATAAATAAGTAAAGCAGAAGAATCTAACACTATACAGCTGGCATGTATACACACAATGGACGTCTTAACATTATGGAGTGATTTTGGCACAAGAAAAAAGAGTAATGTGGAGTGTCCTTGCGAAATAATTCAAGGCAAATGAAGATTGTGGATGTACGAATGCACGAATGTTGTATTCAAAAGGTTGAAAACTAGTATAAGGAAAATCTACATTGACTGTTGGAAAACTGAGGAAATAAAACAGAGAAATAAGAATGTACCCACTAGGACCCTCACGTGTTTAATTGTTAATTACCCCTCATTCTCTGGGAAGGCAGTCTCGAATCTTGCTTCAGCTCAACACAAATATGGCAATAATGCTTGGACTTTTTTTTGCAAGGATAATGGGATGGTTCTAGAACATGGTGAGGCAGTTCAAGCGACTGTGCATTTGTGAATCCTGCTGCTTTCAAGCATTAGATTTAGGAGGCCAACAGTTCTAATTGATGCTGTGAGTCTGATTTAAATTGGTACACTATATAGGAGTGCAGATTTACAATGTGAAATTCTGAAGTGCATCGTCATAGTTTTGCAAGAGCAGGGCATGTGGATCAGCTATCTGGTATCCAATACAAACATATGCCTCAAACTATTGAAGATATCTCCCAAAATGTCAGTCATAATTTAATCTGTACCATGGACTTGTTTTATTTCACAGAAAATCATCGCTTCAACAGTGGTGAATAAAAGGTCACAATGAAACTGATTGCAAACACAAAAATGTATGCAATACCAAGTAAACAGTATTTCCTCCGCTCGTAAATAAATGACATTTTAGTTATGGATAGTCTCCAATATTTATCTATGAACTTGTTTGGTAGCTTGGGCGGCCTTTTCTGCGACGGAGAGGGAAGCCAGGCCCCATTATTTGTTTGCCCGTTTCCACTACTTTCTTCCCTGCTCATGCAGCCTACATCATGTTTAATTGCAGATAGCTGCGTGATGTGGTAACCCCTTCACTTCGAGTGGTGAGGTTACCTAGTACTGAATAACAACACACATCAGATTCAGTTCATCACAAAAGGTGCTGGTAGTACACATCAACTACTTAATGGGCGATGCATCACGAGCGAAACAACTACTTCGTGATGCATCACAAGTTCATCACACCAGGGGTTAGTATAATACCACCTCGAACAAGTTCAATGCTACAGACTGGGGATCCGGTTGTAGCAAGTCCTAGCTAGAAACTGGTTGCGAAGCCAGGTCCTAAGCCAGCTCCTCCTCTCCAGTGTTTGCACCTTACGATACTCGACATACTCTGCTTCGTTATCTGCAATGAAGTTGATAGCCTAGACCAGCAAGTTAGGCTGGAACAGTTGCGCCTTGCACACAAACCGGGGCGTGAAGATCGTCTTCATCTGAGTGTAGTTCGTGATCGAGGTGCCGACGTACTGATGGTGCTTCGGATAGCGTTGCAATCCACGAGGAACACCTGTTAGTGCGGACGACATTCACATACTTTCAGATCTATGCAGGAACTCAATGAGGCTTCGTAGCTGAATGTACTCGTTCGCTGTCTCTTCATCACCGCCGTAGAAGCAGCAACCATCTTCGCTCCAGTCAAGAATGCGATCGGATTTCATCTTCATAATGAGGCTCCACTTCGTCCTCCGGTTTCTAATGTGATTGTAGAGCTGAAGAGTGGTGACATATATGCCAGCGAATGCAAGAACATCTGCGGATACCTTCTTCATCTGCTGTTCTGTGGTGACCCAGCATACCACTGCATGGTGTAGTACACAAGTCATTGACATAACACAAGTGAAACACCACTCAATATTACATCCCTCAGAGTGGTACAACAGAAACATATGCGAGTCCAAGGCATGTCTATAGAAGGATACACGAACTGTTTACAGAAGATCAACATAGCCTCCTACTTTACAGTGATGTAAAACTTCAAATAAAACTCCAAAAGAACAACTCGTAGTCTAAGTTATTTCTAACTCTAGTTCTAAAGATACTTGGCTTGCTATAGAATTCTAGCTACTTAGGTGCTAGGATTAGGTAAATGGTTCCCTTCTACTCCTGGTCTAGGTTTCCACTCCAGCTGATGCAGAAGTTGACTCCATTGACTTCATTGTTTGGGTTCTTCATCTTGTTGCAGTTGACTCCTTTGTCTTCGAGTTCCATGGTAGTTTCTCCTTTGGTGCCTCCATAACTAAGCAGGTGATTCAAAGAGGGATGAGTACGAGCATACTTAATAAGTTCATTATAGGAAATAGGTGTATCATGCACTAGCTACGACCACAGACCAGAAAGTCATAGGCGAATGCAAGTTTTCGTAAACATTTCTTCAAAAGGTTTATTTTATTCTGAAAACTATGTCCGCCAGTCTTCACAGGTTGACCAGAACTTCACAAAGTTCCTTTCCTGCCGCGTTCGTAGTTCCCTTCCCGGAACAAGGAGTGGCAGCCATAATTTGTTACACTATGCAATTTGTAGTTCACTTTGCTAATTTCACAGAAGGAGAAAAGTTAGTTCCATCCGATCGGGCGATCCTACCTGCCCACGATTAGCGATCTCTTCATACAACGGTTATAGCGCCATCTCTAAGCAGCGATTTCCGCGCAATTAACTGACTCCCCCGTTTTTAAGTTTCTCTCTCTTCCAAGTCAGAAACTTTCATACGTGTTCCTTATTACCGACTGCTGACTAGATAGCACTGTACATGCCGTGAGAGCGAAATTATCTAAGCAGTTGATCCTGACTTAATTGTAAGCTGCAAAAATTTCGCTAGGGCTCAAATTTGAGCAGTGCCCAGCAACGTTAATCACCAAGAGATACCTTGCCTGGCCCTATCAATATCGGGACATATATAACAATACTCAAAGTTGTGCACACACTATTAGAAAAAAAATTAAGGCACAAAACTTGCAGTAAGATTTAGAATTTGGATGAAATTTGGACATGGTTTAGATATTCCACGGAACCAAAAACATCCTAAAGATGACGTCCCATTCACACTGCTTGCAAATCATTTGTCACAGCAAAATGATACTACAACGTATCATCAGATAGCAACGGGCCAGTATCCCTGAAGCAAGGAGGAAATGTTCGTGCAAACAACACAACAGAGCCTTTAATTATAATCTTTAGGTTCATCTCACTTCAACCCACTCATAACGCCCTTCGCACACTAACCCTAAATCAACAAGATCGCATGACAGCTGATAAGAAAAACTCGCTAATCCGCCAATCAACTAGCAGTGTACAACAACACAAACGAAAAATGTCGCCAAGAGAAGGTTCACAAAACGTACCTTGAAGTAGACGCTGAGATCCATGGTGAGGCTTACCAGTTACCATGGCGGCGGCGGTGGGGTGAGGGGGTGCGGCCGGAGACGAGGAAGGGGAGGGAGGGGCTGGCCTTCTCACGAACTCTCCGAACAGCTGATTGTCTGATGGGCCTCAGGATGGGAATGGGCTTAACCCGGACCAGGCCCTGTACCTGCCTCTGTTTGCCTCAAGGATGGAACCATTTTTTTCAAAAAGTTAGCGGTCTCATTGTTTTCAAGGTTTTTTTCTCCCAAAAAAACTGATAAGACAGAATCAGGTTTAGAATCATTACATCCAACCAGTGGCGGAGCTGCCCACAGCCAGAGGGGCGGTAGATAAGAAAATTCTTTGTTCATTGGCACTTTTTGACTACTTATGCACCACCTTTTTTTTATATGTTAAGGTACCATGTGGGCACCCGGGTACCTGATGCTCTAGCTCCGCCGCTGCATCCAACTGGTCAATATAACGATATCCTTTTACTAGCCTCGTATCTGAACTTGTTAACATCCACCAATTGAGAACAAAACAAATGGTACTAAAAGCTACAGGCAAACTGAAGATCAAAGTTCCCCGCAGGGAGAACACTATCATCTCCAGATAATTTCCTCTTTGCATCTGTCATCGTGCAAGCCTCAACACCATCGCGGCCCACATTGTTTCCTAGTAAAGATATCAGCTGCTACATGTAGCATCAACCTTGCTCATTTGCAATTTTGCATTGCAAGCAGCGTCGACCAAATTATCTATAGATTAACCCACGTATACATAAGCTCCATCTAGTAGTTTAAACACAATGATGAACAAATGCAGTACCTAGAGCTGCAGCGTAATTCTTGCTTGCTCTTCATGTTTCAAATGTGAACTAGTTGCTGGCCCAAGCTAACTAGTCCTCTATAGTTTGGTAGAGATGGCTGAGTTGACCTTGGATACCTGAGGAGCAATGTTGTAGGGTCAACACCAAAGGGGTGACACTATACCTGTGCATTCCTCGGGCCGGGCCAACCAAAGCCCGACGTAAAAAATCCTGGCCTAGGCCCGACCCGGCCCGACCGTCGGGCCAAAAAAGTGGCCCAAGCCTGGCCCATCAAGGAGAAAGCCTGTTGGGCCTCGGGCCGGGCCGCTTCAGTAAAATGCAAAAAACCATGGCCCATGCCTGACCCGGCCCAAGCGTCGGGCCACAAAATCAGGCCCATGCCCGGCCCAGAGACATGGTTGGGTCGGGCTTGTCCCAGGAATTTCGGGTCGGGCCGGGCTGCCCATTGAAGTGCCCCCGATAATTCATACTACCTTCATCCAAGGCTTAAGGTTTATATTCTTTTAGAAAAGTCAAAGCAAGTAAAGTTTGACCAAACTTTTAGAATAATTTTTAGAAAAGTCAAAGCAAGTAAAGTGTTGAGGGATGGAGGTAGTATGTTTTTGTGGCTATTGGCACAAAACAATTATTCTAAAAATTTGGTCAAACTTTAGATTTAGTAGTCTCGGGTACGAACTGAAATAAGAAACCCTAGATTTAGGTGTTCCACTCCTGAAGCTTGAACGGACAGGGTCTTGGTGCTTGATGGAAATGGATCCTCTGCTTCCTAAGGTGGGCGCACCTAGGCAGGATGCGGCGGCGTTGTGGACCAAGTGCGATCGGGCGGCATGAACGAAGCTTTGAACGACGCCGAGCTCGAGCCTGGCGGCGCACATATCAGGCGAACAAATGAAGCTTCGAGCTGCATGCGAGCAAGGACGTAGCTGCTAGGTGGCGTGATATAGATGGGAAAAGGGGAGCAGAGAGATGGAGAAGAAAGAAGATAGAGATTCGTTCTGTGTTAATATTTCTGTACCAGACTCAATGGACAGGGATGGAAGAGGAAGATAATAGATGTGTAGAGGGTTTTCTACAAACTGCATGGTGGTGGAACAGAACATGAGATCTGACCGTTCGTAGAAAATCTAACGGCACCCACGAGAATTTGCAGATTTGCAGGATCTAGCCCATTTTCAGGTGATACGTTCCCCATATAGGACCTCCCATCCCCCGCGGGCGGCGGCGCAACACAGAGATAAGAGCATCCCCACTCGTTGGCGCTCCCCACGCCCAAATCCGGCGATAATTTCGTCCGGATAGGACGAAAAAATGGCGTGGAGAGGGCTAGTTTCCCAGCCGCGATCCCAGGCCTAGCCGTTGATTAAATTTTGGAAAATGTAACTTGACGAAATACGGCAAAAACCTGACGAAATTCGGCAAAAACGACTGAATTTAGACTAACTTTCATGATATTTACTATATAGAGGGCGAAGTTCATACATAGAGGCCGAATTCGACTATATTTCGAATTCGGCTAGGGGAATACAACTCTAAAATTTAAAACACGGCTCTCTACATGCCCAAATGGCGGTAGAACACCGTGTAGTCGCCGTCGTCGTCGCCATCGTCGTCGGAGCCGTCGTCATCAAACTGCGGCGGCGTGGCCTGGTTGCTGCCCTGGCCGGCGTCTCCCCACCGCGGGGTGCGAGGCGGGGACGGCAATGGCTTGTACCATTCGTCGTCGGAGGCTTCGAGGTCGACGACGGGAACGGCGACGCCGGATGGATGTCGCAGGCCGGCGGTAGCGAGTGACATCGGCGGCGGCGGTTGGAGCGGCGCGCGGGCGGGGAGTTGACGCGGCGGCCAGGTCCGGCAGCCGCTCTGCTCCGCCTCCTCGCGCTCCCAGTCGCGCCTCGACCACTCCAGCGCGGCGTCCTCGGGGAGGGCGTTGTCGGCGGGCACCAGGTCCTTGAGCGACCCGGCGATCGCCTCCGCCACGGCGGCATCCTCCGCGCGCTCCGCCTCCTCCTCGGCGAGCTTGTTTGCGGTGGCGTTAATGGCGGCCGCGGCGTCCTCCTTCTTCGCCGACTTCCTCTTCCGCCCACGCTGCGGGGAGGAGGGTTGGTTGCGGATGACGAGGGCGCCGCTGCTGCGCCCTCTTCTCGGCGGTGGAGACGCCGGCTCCTTCTTGACGCGCGCCGGTGTCGACGGAGACGTCGCCTCCTTTTCACCGGCGCCAAGGATGGCCTCGGCGCCGATCCGGAAGACGACGAGCTGGCAGCCATGCGCCGTGGCTGCCAGATGTTTCCCCGGCGGCGGCTGGCCGATGCCCTCGATGGAGGGGCATCGTCGCCTGCGGGAAGTTGTCGCCCTCGATGTGCTCGAGGACGTTCGCCAGCGTCCCGGCGCGCTCCACCATCGTCGGCGACCCGCGGCGTTGTTGCGCGGAGGCGGAGGTGGCGGGCCGTCGTAGGAGGCGAGCTCCTGCTCCCACCGCCGCAGGAAGTACGAGTTCCACGCCATGTAGTTGTCGGGGTGGTGGCGTGGCTCGGCGCGTGATACGTCTCCGACGTATCGATAATTTCTTATGTTCCATGCCACATTATTGATGTTATCTACATGTTTTATGCACACTTTATGTCATATTCGTGCATTTTCGGAACTAACCTATTAACAAGATGCCGAAGTGCGGTTCTGTTTCTGTTGTTTTTGGTTCCGAAAGGCTGTTCGGGCAATATTCTCGAATTGGACGAAATCAACGCCCATTTCCCGGAAGGCTCCGAACACAGAAGAAGAGTCGGAGAGGGCCGGGGGCCACCACACCACATGGCGGCGCGGGCCGGACCCTAGCCGCGCCGGCCTAGGGTGTGGCGCCCCCTGCCCCCCTGCGCCGCCTCTTCGCCTATAAAATCCCTTTCGACCTAAAAACGGTACCATTGTGAAACTCCGGAAAGACTCCGGCGCGCCGCGCCCGCGAAACTCCAATTCGGGGACAGAACTCTGTTTCGGCACCTGCGGGACGGGGAATTGCCCGGAGCCATCTCCACCGCCGTCTTCACCGCCATCTTCACCGCCATCGTTGCCTCCATGATGAGGAGGGAGTAATCCATCCCCGAGGCTGAGGGCTCCGCTGTAGCTATGTGGTTCATCTCTCTCCCATGTACCTCAATACAATAATCTCATGAGCTGCTTTACATGATTGAGATTCATATGAGTTTTGTATCACTACTATTCTATGTGCTACTCTAGTGATGTTATTAAAGTAGTTTATTCCTCCTACACGGTGTAATGGTGACAGTGTGTGCATCCGTGTTAGTACTTGGTTTATGCTATGATCATGATCTCTTGTAGATTGCGAAGTTAACTATTGCTATGATAGTATTGATGTGATCTATGCCTCCTACATATGCATGAAGATGACAGTGTGCATGCTATGTTAGTACTTGGTTTAGTCTTTTGATCTATCTTACACTCTAAGGTTACTTAAATATGAACATTTAATTGTGGAGCTTGTTAACTCCGGCATTGAGGGTTCGTGTAATCCTACGCAATGTGTTCATCATCCAACAAAAGTGTAGAGTATGCATTTATCTATTCTGTTATGTGATCAATGTTGAGAGTGTCCACTAGTGAAAGTGTAATCCCTAGGCCTTGTTCCTAAATACTGCGTTACCTACGCTTGTTTCTTGTTTCTTTGCGTTACTACTCTGCAATACTACCACCATCAACTACACGCCAGCAAGCTATTTTTGGCACCGTTGCTACTGCTCATATATATTCATACCACCTGTATTTCACTATCTCTTCGCGAACTAGTGCACCTATTAGGTGTGTTGGGGACACAAGAGACTTCTTGCTTTGTGGTTGCAGGGTTGCATGAGAGGGATATCTTTGACCTCTTCCTCCCTGAGTTCGATAAACCTTGGGTGATCCACTTAAGGGAAAACTTGCTGCTGTTCTACAAACCTCTGCTCTTGGAGGCCCAACACCTCTAGGAAAAGGAGGGGAAGTAGACATCAAGCTATTTTATGGCGCCGCTGCCGGGGAGGAAAGGTAAAAGGTACTCACACTCGGACCTCGGCTACCAAGCTATTTTCCGTTGTAAGTACTCGAAGCTATTTCCTTTAGATTGCAATTGCATCTTTTTGTTTCTTGTTTACACTAGTTAGGCATAATGGAAAACAACAAAAAAATTGGTGAGCTTTTAATCTTTCTGATTTAGAATTGTTTGATGCAAAAATTAAAAAACCTATGGAACCTTATTTGCATGCTAGTAGCGATGTTATTAGTATGAATGCAATTACTGCTAATACTATGGAAAAGTCTAAGCTTGGGGAAGCTAGTTTATATAAAAATAATCTTTTTGCTCCTCAGCTTTGGAAGAAATATTTTGCTCCGATAATGCTTTATCTCCCATATGCGATAACTCTAATGATGCTTCTGATATTTTAAATCCACCTGCTGAAAGTATTCCGTATAAAATACCTATGAAAATTATTGAACGTGTTATGGACAACCACTATAAAGGGGATGGAACTGTCCATCCTAGAGATCATTCTTGTTTTTGCACGAATTGCGGGTTATTCAAGTGTGCAGGTATTTCTATGGATGAAGTGAGGAAGAAGCTATTCTGTATTTGTCTGGTAAAGCGGCGCATTGGTATAAATTGTTGGAGAATAGACATTTTCTTGGTTGGGAGGAAATTGCATCTCTCTTTTATTCTAAATTTTATCCTCCTCATGAAGTCACTAATGCTCAAATGTCCCATTCATGAGCTCCCCCGTAATGTTATTGTTAACAATTTTTATGCGAGGCTTTCAGGACAACACAAGGACTATCTGGACGCGTGTTCGGAGGGATCTTTCACAAGCAAGGAGGTTGAAGCTAGGTGGGATCTTCTTGATCGGATTAAGGAGAACGCTGAAGGATGGGAGAACAATGAAGGTAAAGAGTCGTATAAATTATGATTATGAATGCATTGAAGCTTTTATGAATACCGATAAATTTCAAATATGAGTGCTACTTATGGTCTTGACTCTCAAGTTGCTGCAAATCTTTATAAAGCCTTTGCTTCTCATTTTGAATTGCCTAAGAAGAATTTTGATAAGTATCATGAACCTTTTAAAGAGGCTTGCATGAAGAATGAAATTGTTGTTAATTATTGCAATAAGCATGCTCAAACTCCTAAGAATGCTATTTCCTATAAGCATGTTAATTTTTGTGGAATGCATAGACCTTGTGGAATTAATCAAGTCAAAGATGAATATTGCATCCATCATATTAATGAAAAAACTAGAAAGTGGCTTAGGGCTTTAGATGATCTTGGTAAAAAAGTTTGTGCCCTCTATCCTTTTATTTGTGAAGTTTGCCATGAAGTGGGTCATTTTAATTTTCAATGCTCCTCCAATGATAATTTGAACCCAATGAGTGCTGCAAATTTGTATTGTGATGATGAAATTACTCCTAATCAACATGATGAACTTACTTTATTTTTGGGGTGTGAAGAACTGTCGAGAAAAATCTCTTTGTTACATATGAGTGATCTTGATATTGATGATGTCCTGCATGGGTGTTTTTCTTATTGCATTGATAATAGCCATACAAATACTTACATACAAAATATTTTAGAAGATGACACCTTGCCAAAATATGATAGGACCGCTGTGTGTTTTCAACTAATTAATGAAAAGGAGGGATCCTCCCAAGTTTCTTCTATTGTTTCTGAAAGTAAATCAGGTTATGCGGACAAGCCATCCTTCAAGCCTCTTGCTCCTAAAGAAGGGAACGAGGAGAAGGAAGATAAGAAGAAGAATAAGAAGAAGGGAACGAAGAAGAAGAAGAAGAAGAAAAAGAAAGAGGTAACGGCGTATCCCCGCGTGAATGAGATAACGCTAGGTAACCGTAAGTATGTTGCTCCTAATGATTATTGTGATAATGAATCTGAATACGATGATCTTCCTATGCCCTTTACATACATTAGCGATCATGATTTGAATGAGCACACTACTTTTGATATTACAAATCTCTGGGAAACTAATTCTGAAAATGATAATAATTGCCATAGTGTCAGTGCTATCCATGCTTCCTCCCATAATGATATAGAAAGCTCTAAGCTTGGGGAAGAGGTGTTTGAAAATCCTTTTGCTACTGATCATTATGTGTTTGATACATCTCCTTCTAATAACAATGATGGTATGGACACGGATAAACCAACTGTGAAAGATAACTATTCTATTTCTTATGATGACACTGTGCCTCCGACCTTTGATGATTATTATAAAGAATGCTATGATATAGGTTATAACTACCCTTATGAAACTTGTCATAGTCATGATTGGATTACCAAAAACAATTCTTTTAATATGCAACTTGTTTACCATGTTCAAATTCTTGATAATAATCTTGCTCCAATTACTATTAATGAGAATAACTCTTCTTATGCCAAAATTAATGATACTTCTATGCATATGAACCATGATAAGAATGTTTTAAGTGATGGGTATATTGTGGATTTCATCAATGATGCTACTGAAAGTTATTATGAGAGAGGGAAATATGGTTATATGCATCTTAATAATATTAAGTTTCCCTTCTTTATGTTGAGAATCTTGAAGTTACTCGTGTTTTATCCTCTTATGCTTGTCACTTTGTTCTTCATGAATTCATTTGTGTACAAGATTCCTCTGCATAGGAAGCATGTTAGGCTTAAATGTGTTTTGAATTTGCCTCTTGAAGCTCTCTTTTGCTTCAAATACTATTTCTTGCGGGTGCATCACCAAAACTGCTGAGCCCATCTTAATGGCTATAAAGAAAGAACTTCTTGGGAGATAACCCATGTGTTATTTTGCTACAGTATTTTGTTTTATATTTGTGTCTTGGAAGTTGTTTACTACTGTAGCAACCTCTCCTTATCTTAGTTTTGTGTTTTGTTGTGCCAAGTGAAGCCTCTAATCGAAGGTTGATACTAGATTTGGATTTCTGCGCAGAAACAGATTTCTATCTGTCACGAATATGGACTGTTTTCTCTGTAGAAAAATCAGAAAAATATGCCAATTTACGTGCGTGTTCCTCAGATATGTACGCAACTTTCATTAGTTTTGAGTTTTCTGATCTGAGCAACGGAAGTATTTATTAAAAATTCGTCTTTACGGACTGTTCTGTTTTGACAGATTCTGCCTTTTATTTCGCAATGCTTCTTTCGCTGTGTTGGGTGGATTTCTTTGTTCCATTACCTTCCAGTAGCTTTGAGCAATGTCCAAAAGTGTTAAGAATGATTGTGTCACCTCTGAACATGTGAGTTTTTGATTATGTACTAACCCCTCTAATGAAGTTTATGAGAAGTTTGGTGTGAAGGAAGTTTTCAAGGGTCAAGAGAGGAGGATGATATACTATGATCAAGAAGAGTGAAAGCTCTAAGCTTGGGGATGCCCCAGTGGTTCACCCCTGCATATATTAAGAAGACTCAAGCGTCTAAGCTTGGGGATGCCCAAGGCATCCCCTTCTTCATCGACAACATTATCAGGTTCCTTCTCTTGAAACTATATTTTTATTCAGTCACATCTTATGTGCTTTTCTTGGAGCGTCGGTTTGTTTTTGTTCGTGTTTGAATAAATTGGATTACATCATGCTTGTGTGGGAGAGAGACACGCTCCGCTGGTTCGTATGAACACATGTGTTCTTAGCTCATAATATTCATGGCGAAGTTTCCTCTTCGTTAAATTGTTATATGGTTGGAATTGGAAAATAATACATGTAGTAATTGCTATAAATGTCTTGGGTAATGTGATACTTGGCAATTGTTGTGCTCATGTTTAAGCTCTTGCATCATATACTTTGCACCCATTAATGAATAAATACATAGAGCTTGCTAAAATTTGGTTTGCATAATTGGTTTCTCTAAGGTCTAGATAATTTCTAGTATCGAGTTTGAACAACAAGGAAGACGGTGTAGAGTCTTATAATGTTTTCAATATGTCTTTTATGTGAGTTTTGCTGCACCGGTTCATCCTTGTGTTTGTTTCAAATAAGCCTTGCTAGCCTAAACCTTGTATCGAGAGGGAATACTTCTCATGCATCCAAATACTTACTATGCCATTTGTGTCCACCATACCTACCTACTACATGGTATTTTATTCCAAAGTAAATTACTTGAGTGCTACCTTTAAAATTCCATCATTCACCTTTGCAATATATAGCTCATGGGACAAATAGCTTAAAAACTATTGTGGTATTGAATATGTAATTATGCACTTTATCTCTTATTAAGTTGCTTGTTGTGCGATAACCATGTTCACTGGGGACGCCATCAACTACTCTTTGTTGAATTTCATGTGAGTTGCTATGCATGTTCGTCTTGTCTGAAGTAAGAGAGATCTACCACCTTATGGTTAAGCATGCATATTGTTAGAGAAGAACATTGGGCCGCTAACTAAAGCCATGATCCATGGTGGAAGTTTCAGTTTTGGACATATATCCTCAATCTCATATGAGAAAATTATTAATTGTTGTTACATGCTTATGCATAAAAGAGGAGTCCATTATCTGTTGTCTATGTTGTCCCGGTATGGATGTCTAAGTTGAGAATAATCAATAGCGAGAAATCCAATGCGAGCTTTCTCCTTAGACCTTTGTACGGCGGCATAGAAGTACCCCTTTGTGACACTTGGTTAAAACATGTGCATTGTGATGATCCGGTAGTCAAGCTAATTAGGACAAGGTGCGGGCACTATTAGTATACTATGCATGAGGCTTGCAACTTATAAGATATAATTTACATGATACATATGCTTTATTACTACCGTTGACAAAATTGTTTCATGTTTTCAAAATCAAAGCTCTAGCACAAATATAGCAATCGATGCTTTTCCTCTATGGAGGACCATTCTTTTACTTTCAATGTTGAGTCAGTTCACCTATTTCTCTCCACCTCAAGAAGCAAACACTTGTGTGAACTGTGCATTGATTCCTACATATTTGCATATTGCATTTGTTATATTGCTTTACATTGACAATTATCCATGAGATATACATGTTATAAGTTGAAAGCAACCGCTGAAACTTCATCTTCCTTTATGTTGCTTCAATACCTCTACTTTGAATTATTGCTTTATGAGTTAACTCTTATGCAAGACTTATTGATGCTTGTCTTGAAGTGCTATTCATGAAAAGTCTTTGCTTGATGATTCACTTGTTTACTCATGTCATATACATTGTTTTGATCGCTGCATTCACTACATATGCTTTACACATAGTATGATCAAGGTTATGATGGCATGTCACTCCATTATCTGTGTTATCGTTTTACCTACTCGGGACGAGCGAGAACTAAGCTTGGGGATGCTGATACGTCTCGACGTATCGATAATTTCTTATGTTCCATGCCACATTATTGATGTTATCTACATGTTTTATGCACACTTTATGTCATATTCGTGCATTTTACGGAACTAACCTATTAACAAGATGCAGAAGTTCCTGTTTTTCTGTTGTTTTTGGTTCCGAAAGGCTGTTCGGGCAATATTCTCGGGAAACGAAATCAACGCCAAACCTCCTATTTTTCCCGGAAGGCTCCGAACACCGAAGAGTCGCGGAGAGGGCAGGGGCCACCACACCACATGGCGCGGGCCGGGACCCCGGCGCGCCGGCCAGGGTGTGGCGCCCCTGGTGCCCCTGCGCCGCCTCTTCGCCTATAAATCCCCTTTCGACCTAAACGCGGTACCAATTGACGAAACTCCCGGAAAGACTGCAGGGCGCCGCCGCCATCGCGAAACTCCAATTCGGGGACAGAACTCTCTTTCGGCCGCCGGACGGGAATTGCCCCCGGAGCCATCTCCGCCGTCTTCACCGCCATCTTCACCGCCATCGCTGCCTCCATGATGAGGAGGAGTAATCCATCCCCCGAGGGCCGGTAGCTATGTGGTTCATCTCTCTCCCATGTACCTCAATACAATAATCTCATGAGCTGCTTTACATGATTGAGATTCATATGAGTTTTGTATCACTACTATTCTATGTGCTACTCTAGTGATGTTATTAAAGTAGTTTATTCCTCCTACATGGTGTAATGGTGACAGTGTGTGCATCCGTGTTAGTACTTGGTTTATGCTATGATCATGATCTCTTGTAGATTGCGAAGTTAACTATTGCTATGATAGTATTGATGTGATCTATGCCTCCTACATATGCATGAAGGTGACAGTGTGCATGCTATGTTAGTACTTGGTTTAGTCTTTTGATCTATCTTACACTCTAAGGTTACTTAAATATGAACATTTAATTGTGGAGCTTATTAACTCCGGCATTGAGGGTTCGTGTAATCCTACGCAATGTGTTCATCATCCAACAAAAGTGTAGAGTATGCATTTATCTATTCTGTTATGTGATCAATGTTGAGAGTGTCCACTAGTGAAAGTGTAATCCCTAGGCCTTGTTCCTAAATATTGCTGCGTTACTACGCTTGTTCTTGTTTTCTGCGTTACTACTGTTGCAATACTACCACCATCAACTACACGCCCAAGCTATTTTCGGTACCGTTGCTACTGCTCATATATATTCATACCACCTGTATTTCACTATCTCTTCGCGAACTAGTGCACCTATTAGGTGTTGTTGGGGACACAAGAGACTTCTTGCTTTGTGGTTGGGGTTGCATGAGAGGATATCTTTGACCTCTTCCTCCCGAGTTCGATAAACCTTGGGTGATCCACTTAAGGGAAAACTTGCTGCTGTTCTACAAACCTCTGCTCTTGGAGGCCCAACACTGTCTACAGGAAAAGGAGGGGGAAGTAGACATCAGCGCGCTCCTCGTCCGACATCGTCAGTCGAGCCTCCTCGATGGCGACGTCGAGGGCGTGGCCCCGGGGCGGCCGCGGGATTGGTACGCCGCCGGCCTTAGCCGCTACCCGCCGCCGGAGGCCTCGTGTCCGGCGGGCGGGGGTACCCGCCTGGTGGAGGAGGTGCCCCTCCACGCGTGGAGCGACCGGCGGGCGAAGCCGTTGTTGGCTGCACCATCGTCGTCGTAGAACGCCATCGGGAGAGCGGAGGGAGAGTGGAGCAGGGATACGCGTCGCGGCGAGCGGAGCGGCGTATATAGGCGCGGCTGGCACCAGCGATTAATGCCGCATGGAATGCGACGCGTCCGCGGCGAACGACGGCAGCCTTTGCGCGCGCGGAAGAAGATGCGTGCGCGGAAGACGATGCACGTGTCGCTGACCGGTCGGGGGCGGCCGGCGAAGCGAAAGCGCGGGAGAGATTTCTCGGCGTTTCGCGCGCTTTCGCTTCGTCCGGACCCGAGCGCTCCCCGGTAGGCCGGGGTTGGCGTGGGCTCGCCGGATGGATGAAAGCACAAATCCGGCGAAAAACGAGGAACCGGGAGCGCGGCTGGGCCATTTCTCGCCGTCCGGATGAAAAAATGGCACGTCGGGGGCCTGTTAGGGGAGACGAGTGGAGATGCTCTAAGGAAGAGTGCCGCAGTCCCCAGACCTACGGAACACTGAGGGAGGGCCGTGTTGCTTGGGTCACCATCTAGCCGTCTCCATCTCTTATTCAACCACGCGGCCGGCTCAGATTCCGCCGAGTATGTGTTAGAGCATCTCCACTCGTCTCCCCGAACAGGCCCCCGGCGTGCCATTTTTTCATCCGGACGGCGAAAAATGGCCCAGCCGCGCCCCCGGTTCCTCGTTTTCGCCGGATTTGGGCTTTCATCCATCCGGCGAGCCCACGCCATCCCCGGCCCCCTGGGGAGCGCTCGGGGACTCCGAACGAAGCGAAAGCGCGCGAAACGCCGAGAAATCTCTCCCGCGCTTTCGTTTCGTCTTCGCCGCAGAGGTGGCCGACCGGTCGAGCGACACGTGCATCGTCTTCCGCGCACGCATCGTCTTCCCCGTGCGTAAAGGCTCGCCGGTCGCTTCGCCGCGGACGCGTCACATTCCACGCAGCATTAACGGCGCGCCGGCCGCGCCTATATCTGCGCTCGCTCGCCGCGCGCGTATCCTGCTCCACTCTCCCTCCACTCTCCCGATGGCGTTCTACGACGACAACGGCGCAACCAACAACGGCTTCCCCCGCCGGTCGCTCCACGCGTGGGAGGTGCACCTCCTCCACCAGGCGGGGTACCCCTGCCCGCCGGACACGAGGCCTCCCGGCGGCGGGTGGCGGCTAAGTGCTGGTGGCGTGCCAATCCCGCCACCGCCCCAGGGCCACGCCCTCGACGTCGCCATCGAGGAGGCTCGGATGGTGATGACGGAGGAAGAACGCGCCGACCCGCGCCACCACCCCGAGAACTACACGCGGTGGAACTCCTTCTTCCTCCGGCGGTGGGAGCGGGAACTGGCGTCCTACGACAGCCCGCCACCTCCGCCTCCGCGCAACAACGCCGCAGGTCGCCGGCGTTGGTGGAGCGCGCCGAATAGGACGCTCCATAACGTCCTCGAGCACATCGAGGGCGGCAACTCCCGGTGCTCACGATGCCCCCTCCATCGAGGGCATCGGCCAACGCCGCCGAGGGGAAACGGCAGCCACGGCGCATGGCTGCCAGCTCGTCGTCTTCCGACACGGCGTTTCTCTCCCAGGTCGGCGCCATCCTTGGCGCCGGTGAAAAGAGGCGGCTTCCCCGCAGGAGCCACCGCACGCGCGGCGGCATCGTCATCCGCGAGCCTTCGATGGCACAAGGACGGCTCCGCCCGAAGCGCGAATATGACACCTCCGGCGAGCGGAAGCGCAAGCCGGCGAAGGTGATGGTGGAGGAGGCCGAAAGCGCCGAGGACGCCGCCATCCTCGAGGCCATTGATACGTCCAATTTGCATCACTATTTTATATCATAATTTGCTGTTATTCATTGATATATTTCATATTTGGAGATAATACTTATGTTATTTCATCTATTTTGCATGTTTCATGATTATTGGAGGATCGCGCGCCGGAGCCAGGATTCTGCTGGAAAAAGCACCGTCAGAATGCAATATTTCGGAAGATCAACGGTTGACGGAAATTATACGAAAAACCTTATTTTTCCAGAGGATGAAGGGACGAGGGGACCCGAGGTGGGCCCACCTCATAGGCCGGCGCGGCCCAAGGCCTGGCCGCGCCGCCTGGAGGAGGGGGCCCACATCCCCTCTCGCCTCCTTTTTCGTATGCCTTCGTCCGAAACCTAAGCTCCAGAGGGTACCGCGAAGAGACACGACCGCCTCTGCGGGCGAAGAATACCAGAGAGAAAGAGCTCTCCGGCGGGCTGAGATCCGCCGGGGAAATTCCCTCCCGGAGGGGGAAATCGACACCATCGTCACCGCCATCGAGCTGGACATCATCTCCATCACCACCATCATCATCTTCATCATCATCACCGCCGTCTCCACCGCTGCACATCGTCACCGCAGTAGCAATTTGGGTTTGATCTTGATTGTTTGATAGGGGAAACTCTCACGGTGTTGATTTCTACTTGTTATTGATGCTATTGAGTGAAACCGTTGAACCAAGGTTTATGTTCAGATTGTTATTCATCATCATATCACCTCTGATCATGTTCCATATGATGTCTAGTGAGTAGTTCGTTTAGTTCTTGAGGACATGGGTGAAGTCTAAATGTTAGTAGTGAAGTATGGTTGAGTAATATTCAATGTTATGATATTTAAGTTGTGGTGTTATTCTTCTAGTGGTGTCGTGTGAACGTCGACTACACGAAACTTCACCTTTATGGGCCTAGGGAATGCATCTTGTACTCGTTTGCCAATTGCGGGGTTGCCGGAGTGAGAGAAACCTAAACCCCGTTGGTATATCGATACGGGAGGGATAGCGGGATCTCAGAGTTTAAGGTGTGGTTAGATTTATCTTAATTACTTTCTTGTAGTTGCGGATGCTTGCAAGGGGTATAGTCACAAGTATGTATTAGTCCTAGGTAGGGCGGTACATTAGCATAGGTTCACCCACACAACACTTATCAAAACAATGAAGATTAATTAGCCGTATGTAGCGAAAGCACTAGACTAAAATCCCGTGTGTCGAACGTTTGGTCATTATAAGTAAACAAACCGGCTTGTCCTTTGTGCTAAAAAGGATTGGGCCACTCGCTGCAATTATTACTCTCGCACTTTACTTACTCGTACTTTATTCATCTGTTACATCAAAACCCCCTGAATACTTGTTTGTGAGCATTCACGGTGAATCCTTCATCGAAACTGCTTGTCAACACCTTCTGCTCCTCGTTGGGATCGACATTCTTACTTATCGAAGATACTATATACCCCTATACTTGTGGGTCATCAAGACTATTTTCAGCGCCGTTACCGGGGAGTGAAGCGCTATTGGTAAGTGGAATTAGGGAAATTTCTCTTTGTTTGTGCTGATTTTATTCCTTTTGCCATAATTCATTATGGAGAGATCTTCTCTTAGTTTTTATTTGGAAAATCTACTACTCCGCAAAGGTAGTGGATGAGGCGCGAAGGAAGAGATACCATACAAAATACCTATAGAAAATTATTGAACGTGTAGTGGATAACCGTTATACAGGGGATGGACTGTCCACCCTGGAGATCATTTACTGTTTTTACATGAATTATGCGGTTTATTCAAGTGTGTATTGCTATGGATGAAGTGAGGGAGAAACTATTCTCTATATCGTTGTGTGGTAAAGCGGCGCATTGGTATAAATTCTTTGGATAATGGGGATTCTCTTGAATGGAGTGATATTGTGCCCGGTTTTATTCTAAGTTCTATCCTCCAAGTGAAATTCACAAAGATCGGAATCGCATATATAATTTTTGGCCTCATGATGGAGAGAGTATTGCCCAAGCGTGGGGAGATTGAAGTCTTTAATGCTCAAATGCCCCATTCATGAGCTTCTGGTAATGTTATTATTGATAATTTCTATGCAAGACTTTCTTTTGAAGACAAGACCTTCTTGGATACTTCTTGTTGGATCATTTACGCGCAACAAAGAAGAGTTTAAAAGGGACCTTCTTAATCGGATTCAGAAAATACTGAAGGATGGGAGAACGACAAAGATAGAGAATCAGGTATAAATTATGATTATAAATGCATTGAAGCTTTTATGGATACTGATAAATTTCGTAATATGAGTGCTACTTATGGTCTTGATAAATTTATAAAGCTTTTGCCTCTCATTATGAATTGCCTAAGAAGAATTTTGATAAGTATCATGAACCGTATAAAGATAAAATTGATTCATCTATAAATAAATGTGTTGTAGTTGAAATTGCTGATCATGTTATTCCTGAAGCTTATATTGAAAAAACTCCTTTCCTGCTAAAATGAAGGAGTACTCTGTTATAAATAGTGCGTTTCATAAAAGTGAAAAGAAACCTATAGAACTTTGAAGAACAAATAAAAGTTGAACCTGCTTTTGTTGCAATAGTTAAAGATCTTGTGACTGAAAATGTGGAGGATGGTCATATTATTTTCTGTGAAGATGCCTCTAATATTGTTTCACATCCTAATAAGTCCAAGCAAGCTAGTGTTCCTATGCTATCTGTTAGAATTGGTGATCATTGTTATTACGGTTTATGTGATATTGGTGCAAGTATTAGTGCTATTCCTTATGAGCTTTACACGGAGATTATGCACGAAATTGGTTCTTGTGAACTTGAAGATATTGATGTGGTTATTCGGCTGCTAATAGAGAAACTATCTCTCCAATTGGTATTGTTCGAGATGTGGAAGTTCTATGCGGTAAGATTAAATATCCTGTTGACTTTTTGGTACTTGGTTCTGTGCTAGTAAATATTGTCCTATCATTTTTGGTAGACCTTTTCTAAATACTTGTGGAGCTATTATAGATTGCAAGAAAGAGAAAATTTTGACTAAATTTGCTGGTGAATCTTATGAGTTTAACTTCTCTAAATTTACCAAAACTCCTTATAAAGCTGATTTGCCTAATAATGATTTTAAAGTTGAAAAATGTGCATCTATTGTTCTTGCTCTAATAACCTTTGCACAACATTTGGAGAATAGCGAGAGTGAAGTTTTTAGGGAAGAAAGAGATGAGCTTGATGAAATTTTCCTTCGTCAACCTATTCTTAAGCATGATTTACCGGTGAAGATCTGGGTACAACACCACCACCAAAGGAAGATCTGTCTTTCATTTAAAACCATTGCCGATAATCTTAAATATGCTCATATTGATGATAGAGAAAATATATCCTGTTATTATTAGTTCTAAGCTTTCAGAGTTTGAAGAAGAAAGGCTATTGGAAATGAAACACCGAGGTGCTATTGGCTACACTCTTGATGACTTGAAGGGGATTTCTCCCTCTATTTGCCAACATGCCATTAATATGGAAGATGATGCGAAGCCTGTTGTTGAACCTCAGCGTCGTCTAATTCCTAAGTGTAGGATAACGTAGCATAGAAAACAAAAATTTACGGCGAACACGCAATCCAAGCCAAGATGCAATCTAGAAGACGGTAGCAACGAGGGGATTGTCGAGACTCACCCTTGAAGAGATTCCAAAGCCTACAAGAGGAGGCTCTTGTTGCTGCGGTAGACGTTCACTTGCCGCTTGCAAGCGCGTAGAAGATCTTGATCACGATCGGTTCGGCGCCACGAACGGCACCTCCGTACTCGGTCACACGTTCGGTTGTTGATGAAGACGACGTCCACCTCCCCGTTCCAGCGGACGGCGGGTAGCTCCTCTTGAATCCGACGGCACGACGGCGTGGTGTCGGTGGCGGTGGAGAAATCCGGCGGAGCTTCGCTAAGCGTGCGGGATATGGTGGAGGAGCGGGCGCTAGGGTTTGGGGAGAGGGGGTGGCCGGCCACTATGGGGGGCGGCCAAGCTTGTGGCTTTGGTGTGGCCGGCCCCCTCCCCTTGGCCCTCTATATAGGTGGAAGCCCCAAGTGTTGGACTACAAGTCTTCGAATAAGACCCGAACCAAAACCTTCCATATGGTGGGAAACCTTCCCAAGCTAGGATTCCCACTAGAGGTGGGAATTCCACCTTTGGGGTGGCCGGCCCCCTAAGGGGAGTCCACTTGGGACTCCTCCCCACTAGGGTTGGCCGGCCATGGAGGTGGAGTCCCATGTGGACTCCACCTTCCTTGGTGGTTTCTTCCGGACTTTCTAGAACCTTCTAGAACCTTCCATAGAACCTTCCGCATCATTTTATTCACATAAAATGACATCCTATATATGAATCTTATTCTCCGGACCATTCCGGAACTCCTCGTGATGTCAGGATCACACCGGGACTCCGAACAAATATTCGAACTCCATTCCATATTCAAGTTCTACCATTTCAACATCCAACTTTAAGTGTGTCACCCTACGGTTCGCGAACTATGCGGACATGGTTGAGTACTCACTCCGACCAATAACCAATAGCGGGATCTGGAGATCCATAATGGCTTCCACATATTCAACGATGACTTTAGTGATCGAATGAACCATTCACATACGATACCAATTCCCTTTGTCACGCGATATTTTACTTGTCCGAGGTTTGATCATCGGTATCACACTATACCTTGTTCAACCTCGTCTCCTGACAAGTACTCTTTACTCGTACCGTGGTATGTGGTCTCTTATGAACTTATTCATATGCTTGCAAGACATTAGACGACATTCCACCGAGAGGGCCCAGAGTATATCTATCCGTCATCGGGATGGACAAATCCTGTTGATCCATATGCCTCAACTCATACTTTCCGGATACTTAATCCCACCTTTATAACCACCCATTTACGCAGTGGCGTTTGATGTAATCAAAGTACCTTTCCGGTATAAGTGATTTACATGATCTCATGGTCATAAGGACTAGGTAACTATGTATTGAAAGCTTATAGCAAATAACTTAATGACGTGATCTTATGCTAAGCTTAATTGGGTGTGTCCATTACATCATTCATACAATGATATAACCTTGTTATTAATAACATCCAATGTTCATGATTATGAAACTAATCATCTATTAATCAACAAGCTAGTTAAGAGGCTTACTAGGGACTCTTTGTTGTTTACATATCACACATGTATCAATGTTTCGATTAATACAATTATAGCATGGTATATAAACATTTATCATAAACATAAAGATATATATAATAACCACTTTTATTATTGCCTCTTGGGCATATCTCCAACAATCTCCCACTTGCACTAGAGTCAATAATCTAGATTACATTGTAATATACCTAACACCCATGGCATTATGGTGTTGGTCATGCTTTGCCCTAGGGAGAGCTTTAGTCAACGGATCTGCTACATTCAGATCAGTGTGTACTTTGCAAATCTTTACTTCTCCATCTTCGATGTATTCGCGAATCGAGTGGTAACGCAGCTTGATATGCTTCAGCCTCTTGTGTGACCTTGGCTCTTGTGCATTGGCGATGGCACCCATGTTATCACGGTAGATGACTAATGGGTCCAATGCACTAGGAACCACACCGAGCTCTACAATGAACCTCTTCATCCATACTCCGATGAAGCCTCCGAAGCCGCTATGTACTCCGATTCTGTTGAGGATTTTGCCACCGTGCACTGCTTTCGAGCTTGCCCAGCTTACTGCAGCACCATTCAATATAAACACGTACCCATTGTGACTTAGAGTCATCGGGATCGGTGTTCCAACTTGCATCGGTGTAACTTGTTACAACGAGCTCTTGGTCACCTCCATAACAAAGAAACATATCCTTAGTTCTTTTCAAGTACTTCAGGATATTCTTGACCGCTGTCCAGTGTTCCATTCTGGATCACTTTGATATCTGCTAGTCAAACTAACAGCATGTGCTATATCAGGTCTTGTACATAGCATGGCATACATGATAGAGCCTACTGCCGAGGCATAGGGGATCTGACTCATCCTTTCTCTTTCTTATGCCGTAGCCGGTCCTTGAGTCTTACTCAAGACCTTGCCTGGTAACATAGGTAAGAATCTTTCTTACTTTCGTCCATTCTAAACTTCTTCGGAATCTTGTCCAGGTATGTACTGTGATAGCCCTATTAGACGTCTTGATCTATCTCTATAAATCTTGATGCCTAATATGTATGATGCTTCACAAAGGTCTTTCATTGAAAAACTATTATTCAAATAACCCTTTACAATGCTTAATAGTTCTATATCATTCCCAATCAATAATATGTCATCTACATATAATATCGGGAATGCTACAGAGCTCCCACTCACTTTCTTGTAAATACAGGCCTCTCCATGACACTGTATAAACCCGAAGTCTTTGATCACCTTATCAAAACGTCGGTTCCAACTTCTCGATGCTTGCTTCGGTCCATAGATTGAACGCTGAAGTTTGCATACTTTGTCAGCATTTTTAGGATCGACAAAACCTTTGGGTTGTACCATATACAACTCTTCCTCAATGTCTCCATTAAGGAATGCCGTTTTGACATCCATCGCAAATCTCATAATCGAAAAATGCAGCTATTGCTAACAAAATCCTCACAGATTTTAGCTTGCTAGGTGAGAAAGTCTCATCGTAGTCAACACCTTGAATTTGTCGGAAACCCTTTGCGACAAGTCGAGCTTTATAGAGAGTAATATTACCATCAGCATCTGTTTTTCTTTTGAAGATCCATTTATTCTCGACAGCCTTGCGGCTATCAGGTAAGTCTACCAAAGTCCATACTTTGTTATCATACATGGATCCCATTTCGGATTTCATGGCTTCTTGCCATTTGTTGGAATCTGGGCTCATCATCGCTTCTTCATACGTCGCAGGGTCTTCATCATTGTTATCCACAATCATGACATTTAGACAAGGATCATACCAATTGGAGTGGCACGATCCCTTGTCGATCTGCGAGGTTCTCATTTGAAGTTTCATGATCATTATCATTAGCTTCCTCTGTTGCCGGTGTAGGTGGTACAGGAACATTTTCCGGTACTGCGCTCTGATCAACGAGTAGAGATTCTTCAATCTCATCGAGTTCTACTTTTCTTCCAGTCACTTCTTTAGTGAGAAATTCTTTCTCAAGAAAGGTTCCGTTCTTAGCAACAAAGATCTTGCCTTCGGATTGTGATAGAAAGTGTACCCTATAGTTTCCTTAGGGTATCCTATGAAGACGCATTTCTCCGCTTTGGGTTCTAGCTTGTCTGGTTGTAACTTTTTTACATAGGCTTCGCAACCCCAAACTTTTAGGAACGACAGCTTAGGTTTCTTATTAAACCATAATTCATACGGCGTCGTTTCAACGGATTTTGATGGTGCTCTATTTAAAGTGAATGCGGTTGTCTCTAATGCATAACTCCAAAATGATAACGGCAAATCGTAAGAGACATCATAGAACGAACCATATCTAAGAGAGTTCGATTACGACGTTCGGACACACCGTTTCGTTGTGGTGTTCCGCGGTGTCAATTGTGAAAGTATTCCGCATTTCTTTAAATGCATGCCAAACTCATAACTTAGATATTCACCTTCGCGATCAGATCGTAGAAATTTAATCTTCTTGTTACGTTGATTTTCTACTTCACTTTGGAATTCCTTAAACTTCTCGAAAGTTTCGGATTTATGTTTCATTAAATAGATATACCCATATCTACTCAAATCATCTGTGAAGGTTAGAACATAACGATAACAACCGCGCGATGCTACACTCATTGGTCCACACATCTCGTATGTATGATTTCCAATAAGTCGGTAGCTCGCTCCATCATACCCGGAATGGAGTCTTAGTCATTTTCCCATCAGACATGCTTCGCATCTATCAAGTGACTCAAAGTCAAGTGATTCAAGTAATCCATCAGTATGGAGTTTCTTCATGCGTTTCACTCCAATATGACCAAGACGACAGTGCCACATATAAGTAGAATTATCATTCAATTTAATTCGCTTAGCATCAATGTTATGTATATGTGTATCACTACTATCGATCTAATAGAAATAAGCCATTCTTTTCAGGTGCTCGACCATAAAAGATATTATTCATAAAGATAGAACAACCATTATTCTCAGACTTGAATGAATAACCGTCTTGCATTAAACAAGATCCGATATAATGTTCATGCTCAACGCGGGTACATAATAACAATTATTTAGGCTTAAAACTAATCGAAGGTAGATGTAGAGGAAGTGTCACGGATCACATTGACCTTGGATCCGTTTCAACGCGCATCGTCACTTCATCTTTCATAGTTGTCGTTTATTCTTTAGTTCCTGTTTAGTTACAAATATGAGCAACCGAACCAGTATCAAATCCGGTACTAGAACGAGAACCGGTGAAATGAACATCTATAACATGTATATCAGATATACCTTCTTTCTTCTTCTTGACAAGGCCGCTCTTGAGATCGCCAAATACTTGGAGCAATTACGCTTCCTGTCCTTCTCTTTGCGGTAATAGCAATCAGCATCGGCTTAGGGCCGTTCTTAGTTTCATAGGAGGTGTGGCAGCTTTCTTGCCACCCTTCTTGAATTTTCCTTAGACTTGCCCTGTTTCTTGAAGCTGGTGGTCTTGTTGACCATCAACACTTGGTGCTCTTTCTTAATCTCAATCTCAGCAGTTTTAACATGCCAAAGAGTTCAGGAAACTCCTTGTTCATGTTCTGCATATTGTAATTCATCACAAAGTTCTTGTAACTTGGTGGGGTGATTGAAGGACACGATTAATCCCCATCTGTTAGGAATCACTATTCCCAAGTCACTGAGTTTCTTCGCATGCCCGGTCATAACGAGCATGTGCTCACTAATGGAGCTGCCTTCTTCCATCATACAGCTGAAAAAGTGTTTCGATGCTTCATAGCATTCCACGGCAGCATGAGTTTCAAAATAGTCTTCAACTCTTTCATCAACTCATGAGGATCGTGGTGCTCAAAACGTTTTTGAAGATCGGATTCCAGACTGCATAAGATGGCACCGAACTTGAGAGTACCGAGTTTTCGAGTTGCGTAAACATTCTTTACTTCATCGGTTTCTTCTGGAGGATCACCTAGCGGTGCATCAAGCACATTACAGATTTCCGCCATTGAGGAAGATCCTCACATGACGGAACAGTCGATCAAGTTGTTACTGGTTGCTCTTAAGTTTTTCTTTCTCTAGGCTGGTTAAAATTGATTGGGGACGCCATATCTACAACATATTTGCAATAGTTTAGACTAAGTTTATGACAAATTGAGTTCAAATTTTAATTCAACATAATTAAAAATCTAGGTGAACTCCCACTCAAAACAATATCCCTCGCATTGTCTTAGTGATCACACGAACCAAATCTACCTAAACCCGATCATCACGAGAAAAGGTGTGATTTCAATGGCGAACACTCAAAGTGTTCATCATATCAATCATATGATTCATGCTCTACCTTTCGGTATCACGTGTTCGAGACCATGTGTACATGCTAGGCTCGTCAAGGCCACCTTAGTATCCGCATGTGCAAAGCTGTCTTGTGTTGTATGTACTTATTGAATCTATCACACCCGATCATCACGAGATGCAGAAACGACAAGACTTGATAACGGTGCTACTAAGGATGAACACTTTATTATCTTGAGATTTTAGTGAGAGGGATCATCTTATAATGCTACCGTCATGATCTAAGCAAAATAAGATGCATAAAAGGATTAACATCACATGCATTCATATGTGATATGATATGGCCTTTTGTCTTTGCGCCTTTGATCTTGATCTCCAAAGCGTGGACATGATCTCCATCATCAACGGGCATGATCTCCATCATCGTCGCGAAGCACCAAGGTCAATGGCGCCGTCTTCATGATCGTCCTCCATGTAGCAACTATTACAACTACTTTGAAATACTACTCAACATGAAATTTAAAGACAACCATAAGGCTCCTGCCGGTTGCCACAATACAATAATGATCATCTCATACATATTCATCATCACATTATGGCCATATCACATCACCAAACCCTGCAAAAACAAGTTAGACGTCTCTAATTTGGTTTGCATATTTTACGTGGTTTAGGGTTTTCGAGTAAGATCCAATCTACCTACGAACATGAACCACAACGGTGATACTAGTGTTTTCAATAGAGGAGTAAATTGAATCTTCACTATAGTAGGAGAGACAGACACCCGCAAAGCCACTTATGCAATACAAGTTGCATGTCAAGCGTGGAGCAAATCTCATGAACGCGGTCATGTAAAGTTAGCCCGAGCCGCTTCATCCCACTATGCCACAAAGATGCAAAGTACTCAACTAAAGATAACAAGAGCATCAACGCCCACAAAACATTGTGTTCTACTCGTGCAACCATCTATGCATAGACACGGCTCTGATACCACTGTAGGATAACGTAGCATAGAAAACAAAAATTTTCCTACGGCGAACACGCAATCCAAGCCAAGATGCAATCTAGCAACGAGGGGATTGTCGAGACTCACCCTTGAAGAGATTCAAAGCCTACAAGAGGAGGCTCTTGTTGCTGCGGTAGACGTTCACTTGCCGCTTGCAAAAGCGCGTAGAAGATCTTGATCACGATCGGTTCCGGCGCCACGAACAGGCGCACCTCCGTGCTCGGTCACACGTTCGGTTGTTGATGAAGACGACGTCCACCTCCCCGTTCCAGCGGGCAGCGGAAGTAGTAGCTCCTCTTGAATCCGACAGCACGACGGCGTGGTGTCGGTGGCGGTGGAGAAATCCGGCGGAGCTTCGCTAAGCGTGCGGGATATGGTGGAGGAGGGGCGCTAGGGTTTGGGGAGAGGGGTGGCCGGCCACTATGGGGCGTGTGGCTTTGGTGTGGCCGGCCCCCTCCCCTTGGCCCTCTATATATAGGTGGAAGCCCCAAGTGTTGGACTACAAGTCTTCGAATAAGACCCGAACCCAAAACCTTCCATATGGTGGGAAACCTTCCCAAGCTAGGATTCCCACTAGAGGTGGGAATTCCACCTTCCATAGGGGGGGTGGCCCCCTAAGGGGGAGTCCACTTGGGACTCCTCCCCCACTAGGGTTGGCCATGGAGGTGGAGTCCCATGTGGACTCCACCTTCCTTGGTGGTTTCTTCCGGACTTTTCTAGAACCTTCTAGAACCTTCCATAGAACCTTCCGCATCATTTTATTCACATAAAATGACATCCTATATATGAATCTTATTCTCCGGACCATTCCGGAACTCCTCGTGATGTCCGGGATCACATCCGGGACTCCGAACAAATATTCGAACTCCATTCCATATTCAAGTTCTACCATTTCAACATCCAACTTTAAGTGTGTCACCCTACGGTTCGCGAACTATGCGGACATGGTTGAGTACTCACTCCGACCAATAACCAATAGCGGGATCTGGAGATCCATAATGGTTCCCACATATTCAACGATGACTTTAGTGATCGAATGAACCATTCACATACGATACCAATTCCCTTTGTCACGCGATATTTTACTTGTCCGAGGTTTGATCATCGGTATCACACTATACCTTGTTCAACCTCGTCTCCTGACAAGTACTCTTTACTCGTACCGTGGTATGTGGTCTCTTATGAACTTATTCATATGCTTGCAAGACATTAGACGACATTCCACCGAGAGGGCCCAGAGTATATCTATCCGTCATCGGGATGGACAAATCCCACTTGTTGATCCATATGCCTCAACTCATACTTTCGGATACTTAATCCCACCTTTATAACCACCCATTTACGCAGTGGCGTTTGATGTAATCAAAGTACCTTTCCGGTATAAGTGATTTACATGATCTCATGGTCATAAGGACTAGGTAACTATGTATTGAAAGCTTATAGCAAATAACTTAATGACGTGATCTTATGCTACGCTTAATTGGGTGTGTCCATTACATCATTCATACAATGATATAACCTTGTTATTAATAACATCCAATGTTCATGATTATGAAACTAATCATCTATTAATCAACAAGCTAGTTAAGAGGCTTACTAGGGACTCTTTGTTGTTTACATATCACACATGTATCAATGTTTCAGTTAATACAATTATAGCATGGTATATAAACATTTATCATAAACATAAAGATATATATAATAACCACTTTTATTATTGCCTCTTGGGCATATCTCCAACACTAAGATGAAGGATGTGGTAAGAAATGAGGTATTAAGACTTCTTGAAGCTGGTATTATATATCCTATTGCTGATAGTAGATGGGTTAGTCCTGTGCATTGTGTTCCTAAGAAAGGAGGAATGACTGTTGTGCCTAATGATAATGATGAGCTCATCCCTCAAAGAGTAGTTGTAGGGTATAGAATGTGCATTGATTATCGAAAAGTTAATAAGGTTACTAAAAAGATCATTACCCTTTGCCTTTTATTGATCAAATGTTAGAAAGGCTATCTAAAAATACTCATTTTTGCTTTCTTGATGGTTTTTTGGGTTTTCACAAATTGCTGTTAAAACTAAGGATCAAGAGAAAACCACTTTCACTTGTCCCTATGGAACTTATGCTTATAGACGTATGCCTTTTGGTTTATGTAATGCTCCTGCTACTTTTCAAAGATGCATGTCTGCTATTTTTCATGGTTTTTGCGAGAGTATTGTAGAGGTATTCATGGATGATTTTTTGTCTATGGGAATTCTTTTGATAATTGCTTGCGGAACCTCGATAAAGTTTTGCAGAGATGTGAAGAAACTAACCTTGTTCTTAATTGGGAGAAATGCCATTTTATGGTTAATGAAGGAATCGTATTGGGACATAAAATTTCCGAGAGAGGTATTGAAGTTGATAGAGCTAAAGTTGAAGCAATTGAGAAGATGCCCTATCCTAGGGATGTTAAAGGTATTCGTAGTGTTCTTGGTCATGCTGGGTTTTATAGGAGGTTTATTAAAGACTTCTCCAAGATTTCAAAGCCTCTTACTAATCTTCTTCAAAAAGATGTACCTTTTGTTTTTTATGATGATTGTAAGAAAGCTTTTGAAACTCTAAAGAAAACCTTAACAACTGCTCCTATAGTTGAACCTCCTGATTGGAACTTACCATTTGAAATTATGTGTGATGCTAGTGATTTGCTGTAGGCGCTGTTCTTGGACAGCGAGTAAATAAAAAATTGAATGTTATTCATTATGCTAGTAAAACTCTTGATGCTGCTCAAAGAAATTATGCTACAACTGAAAAAGAATTGTTAGCTGTAGTCTTTGCTTGTGACAAGTTTAGATCTTATATTGTTGATTCAAAAGTTACTATACATACTGATCATGCTGCAATCAGATACCTTATGCAAAAGAAAGATGCTAAGCCAAGGCTTATTAGATGGGTACTTCTGTTGCAAGAATTTGATTTACATATTGTAGATAGGAAAGGTGCTGATAATCCTGTTGCTGATAACTTGTCTAGATTGGAAAATATTGCTTATGATCCTGTTCCTGTTAATGATAGTTTTCCAAATGAACAATTGGCTGTAATAAAGGTGAGCTCGAGAGAGTCCTTGGTATGCTGATTATGCTAACTTTATTGTTTCCAAGTACTTGCCTCCAACCTTTTCAGCTCAGCAAAGTAGGAAATTCTTTTATGACTTGAGGCATTATTTCTGGGATGACCCACACTTATATAAAGAAGGAGTGGATGGTATCCTGCGAAGATGTGTTCCCGAATATGAACAACAAGAGATATTGAGTAAATGCCATGGTAGTGCTTATGGAGGACATCACGCCGGAGATAGAACCGCGCAAAGGTTCTACAATCAGGTTTTTATTGGCCGACTCTCTTCAAAGATGCAAGGAAGTTTATCTTATCTTGTGATGAATGTCAAAGGGTTGGTAATATCTCCAGACGCAATGAAATGCCTATGAATTATACTCTTGTTATTGAACCATTCGATTGTTGGGGATTTGACTTCATGGGACCTTTTCCCTCTTCAGAAGGTAATACTCATATACTTGTTGCTGTTGATTATGTTACTAAATGGGTGGAAGCCATACCTACAAAAAGTGCTGATGGTGAGACCTCTTTAAGAATGCTTTTAGATATTATTTTTCCTAGATTTGGAGTTCCTAGATATATTATGACTGATGGAGGTTCTCATTTTATTCATGGTGGTTTTAGAAAAACTCTTGCTAAATATGGTATTAATCATAGAATTGCTTCCGCTTATCATCCTCAAACTAGTGGGCAAGTAGAATTATCAAATAGAGAGATTAAATCTATCTTGGAAAAGACTGTTAATAAAACTAGAAAGAATTGGGCTAGTAAATTGAAGGATGCACTATGGGCTTATAGAACTGCTTATAAAAATCCCATGGGAATGTCACCTTATAAAATGGTTTATGGAAAAGCTTGTCATTTACCTTTAGAACTAGAGCACAAAGCTTATTGGGCTGTTAGAGAATTAAATAAAGATCCTAAACTTGCCGGTAATAAGAGGTTGCTGCAATTGAGTTCTCTAGATGAATGGAGAAGTGAAGCTTATGAAAATGCTAAACTCTTTAAAGAGAAAGTTAAGAAATGGCATGATAGAAGGATTATCAAAAGAGAATTTAATATTGGGGATAAAGTCCTATTGTATCGGTCTCGTCTCAGATTCTTTGCAGGGAAATTACTCTCGAAATGGGAAGGACCATATGTTGTTGAGGAGGTGTATCGTTCAGGAGCAATTAAAATTAGCTCTCTCCAAGGCAACGCCACACAAGTGGTGAATGGACAAAGACTCAAGCATTATATCTCAGGTGATTCTTATAATGTAGATGTTGATATTATTCGAGTGGAAACACCGGAGGCTTTCATCAAAGGTCAAATTGACAGTCCGCCAGAACTCGACTTTGAATAGGTAACAGTACTGGTAATACAAAGTTCGCAATTTACTTTCCGAACAATGTTTTTGCTGTTTTTGGAAAATAAGAAAAATTACGAGATCGAAACGGAGTGGAGGAGACGCACGGCGTGCCCTCATAGGCGGCGCGGCGAGCCATGGCCGCGCCGCCCTATGAGCTGGCCGCCTCGTCACCTCTTTCCGCTCTGGTTCGACCTGGTACTTTCCTTATGACATAAAATTCTTGATATATAATCCCCCGGACCCTGGAGGTCCGTATATCATTTTCTCGACGTGTTTTGTTTCGAGCTGTTTCTGCCAGGATCTGTTTTCAGTCTAGAAGCACCATGGTCTCCAAGAACAAGGGCAAGGAGCTTTCGGATGAAGATATTCAAGATCCCGAGTGGAAAGAGGTGGACAAGAGCGTCAAGGAAGAGGATGAAGAAGAGGTGGAGGAAGACTCGCGTGCATACCCGCGTGCTACCATCGCGAGCATCGAGGTGGTGGACAACCCTTTTAGTGCAAACAAGAGCGCAAGAATTCGCACCGGAGGAAGGGTTCCACGTCATTACCTAGCTCCGAAGACATCTTCTTCAGGCACTCACCATCCCTTCCGCAATCTAATTTTCAATAGTCAAATTGAAAGGACTCCCAAGGCAGCATTGCCTAGCAATTGGGATATAGATCGTTCTAACACTGCAGGAAGAGATGAGGGTGAAGAGTGGGGAAATAACTCCAAGAGTTGGGACTCGTCGTCGGACATACTTCTTAACCGCGTCGAGCACAATTCGGAGATGATTCGCAACCTCACGTACAAAGATTGATGAGCTTCAGGAGCTTGTTGAGAAGCTTGTCAAGAATTCATCACCACCATCGCCGAAGGAGTAATTCATCATCGGTATTGGCATCCCCTTGGTTTGTTCCAAGCTTGGGGAGTGCCGCGGTATCACATCATCACTACCTTTTACTTTTATTGTCAAGTAGTGTCATATCATGAGTAGGGAAGTTATCATATAAGATGGGTTGCAGTGTGGAAGTATCTCTCCTTTAGTTGGTTGTCTATGTATCCCTTGGTGTGAGTTATCGTTATGGAATATTAATGAGAAGTCTTATCATTTACATATTGCACATCTTATTTTAGTTTGCAATCCTTATTATATGATTGATCTTGTTATTAGTATTGGTATCACTTTGGGAGCATTGAATAAATCTATTTGGTTTTGGCAAACTTAGCATTGGTCAATAGCAACAACACCTTGAGGTTTAAGTAGAAAAGAGAAATACATGTAGTTGTTTCATTATCTTTCTTTCTTGTTAGCTCATAGCTTATTATTCTGAAGTTAAAACTGTTTGTGCTTGCAAGGAAGATGCATGATTGTTTCTATCACATGTATATTTGTTTGTTTCCCTCGACTCTTATGCTTGCTAATTAACCTTGCTAGCCAAAGACCTGTACTGAGAGGGAATGCTTCTCGTGCATCCAAACCTTAACCCAAACCTATGTTATTTGTGTCCACCATATCTACCTACTACATGGTATTTCCTGCCATTCCAAGTAAATACTTCGTGTGCTACCTTTAAATAATTCAAAATTTACTATCTCTTATTGTGTCAATGTTTTATAGCTCATGAGGAAGTATGTGGTGTTTTATCTTTCGATCTTGTTGGGCAACTTTCACCAATGGACTAGTGGCTTCATCCGCTTATCCAATAATTTTGCAAAAAGAGCTGGCAATGGGATTCCCAGTCCCAAATTAATTAACCTAAATAGACACTCCTCCATGGTATGTGATTGATGGACGGCACCCGAAGATTCGGTTAGCCATGGCTTGTGTAAGCAAAGGTTGGGGGGAGTGTCATCATAATAAAACTAAAATAAAAAGGCACACCTTCATGGTATGAGATTGTTGGCGGGCACCCGAGGATTCGGTTAGCCATGGTTTGTGAAAGAAAGGTTGGAAGGAGTGCCACACAAAATAAAAATAAAATGGGAGCCACTCTTTGAAGGTTTGTCTGGCAAGGGGGTTACCCTACCAGTCGTTGACAACAACAAACACCTCTCAAAATGTTACTTTCATTCTCTTTATATGATTTCAAAACTGAAAAAGCTCTAGCACATGATTTAATCCCTGCTTCCCTCTGCGAAGTCTTTTACTTTATGTTGAGTCAGTAAACCTATTTCCCTCCATCTCAAGAAAGCATTTGAGTTGTTGTGATCAAACCATTATATTGTGATTTGCTTCATCATGTCTTTTACTCTTCCTTGTTTAGTACAAGTTTTATCTGAATGAATATAGCATTGAAAGTTATCAATGATCATGAGGAGATTATTATGATTGAGTGTGCAAGTTGTGCCATATAAACTTTAACATGAGAGCGCTGCTCGATAGATAAATATAACCTGTTAATTGTTCTCTGACCAAGAACGAAGTTTGCCATCACCAACTATGATTTCTTATGCACCTTTATTTGTGATTACCTTATACTTGTTTCAAGTTGAATTATATGAGGAAGTTGTTTACTAGAATGTCTTGTGTGAATGAATATGATGCTTCTTGTCCGTATTTGATTTATCGACTCTTCACTCCATAAACATGTGGTCCTGTTTACCGAGTTCAGTTTCGCTTGGGGACAAGCGAAGTCTAAGCTTGGGGGAGTTGATACGTCCAATTTGCATCACTATTTTATATCATAATTTGCTGTTATTCATTGATATATTTCATATTTGGAGATAATACTTATGTTATTTCATCTATTTTGCATGTTTCATGATTATTGGAGGATCGCGCCCCGGAGCCAGGATTCTGCTGGAAAGTGCCGTCGAATGCAATATTTCGGAAGATCAACAGTTGACGGAAATTATACGAAAAACCTTATTTTCCAGAGGATGAAGTGAGCCGGAAGGGGCCGAGGGGACCGAGGTGGGCCCACCTCATAGGCCGGCGCGGCCCAAGGCCTGGCCGCGCCGCCCTGTGAGGAGGGGCCCAGCCCCCTCTCGCCTCCTTTCTTCGCGTATGCCTTCGTCCCGAAAACCTAAGCTCAGAGGGTACCTCGCGAAGAGACACAGCCGCCTCTGCGGGGCGGAGAACACCAGAGAGAAAAGAGCTCTCCGGCGGGCTGAGATCCACCGGGGAAATTCCCTCCCGGAGGGGGAAATCGACGCCATCGAGCTGGACATCATCTCCATCACCATCATCATCATCTTCATCATCATCACCACCGTCTCCACCGCTGCACATCGTCACCGTTGTAGCAATTTGGATTTGATCTTGATTGTTTGATAGGGGAAACTCTCCCGGTGTTGATTTCTACTTGTTATTGATGCTATTGAGTGAAACCGTTGAACCAATGTTTATGTTCAGATTGTTATTCATCATCATATCACCTCTGATCATGTTCCATATGATGTCTAGTGAGTAGTTCGTTTAGTTCTTGAGGACATGGGTGAAGTCTAAATGTTAGTAGTGAAGTATGGTTGAGTAATATTCAATGTTATGATATTTAAGTTGTGGTGTTATTCTTCAAGTGGTGTCGTGTGAACGTCGACTACACGACACTTCACCTTTATGGGCCTAGGGAATGTATCTTGTACTCGTTTGCCAATTGCGGGGTTGCCGGACAGAAACCTAAACCCCGTTGGTATATCGATGCAGAGGGATAGCAGGATCTCGAGTTTAAGGTTGTGGTTAGATTTATCTTAATTACTTTCTTGTAGTTGCGGATGCTTGCAAGGGGTATAATCACAAGTATGTATTAGTCCTAGGAAGGGCGGTACATTAGCATAGGTTCACCCACACAACACTTATCAAAACAATGAAGATTAATTAGCCGTATGTAGCGAAAGCACTAGACTAAAATCCCGTGTATCCTCGAGAACGTTTGGTCATTATAAGTAAACAAACCGGCTTGTCCTTTGTGCTAAAAAGGATTGGGCCACTGCTGCAATTATTACTCTCGCACTTTACTTACTCGTACTTTATTCATCTGTTACATCAAAACCCCCGAATACTTGTTTGTGAGCATTTACAGTGAATCCTTCATCGAAACTGCTTGTCAACACCTTCTGCTCCTCGTTGGGATCGACATTCTTACTTATCGAAGATACTACGATACACCCCCTATACTTGTGGGTCATCAGCCATCATCGCGAGGTCCCTCCGGGACCTCGTGCCCGCGAAACGCCATGCCGCTCGACCAGGCCTGCGCTGGTCGAGGGCGTGGGAGGAGGAGGCGGAGCGGCTCCTCGGGGACGTCGCTCGCTACCGCCGCCTGCGACTCCTCCATCCGGCGCCGCCGTCCCCGTCGTCGACCTCGAAGCCTCCGACGACGACCTGTACAAGCCATCGCCGTCCCCGCCTCGCACCAGGTGGGGAGACGCCGGCCAAGGCAGCAGCCAGGCGGCTTCGGCGCCGCCGCAGTTGACGACGACGGCTCCGACGACGATGGCGGCGACTATACGGTGTTCTACCGCCATTTCAGCATGTAGAGCGCCGTGTTTTTATATTTACAGTTGTATTCCCCTAGCCGAATTCGAAATATAGTCGAATTCGGTCTCTATGTATGAACTTCGCCCTCTATATAGTAAATATCATTAAATTTAGTCTAAATTCGACCGTTTTATGCCGTAGTTTGTCAAGTTTCCGTTTTTCAAATTTAGATCGCCGTCTTCGCCTGAGATCGTGGCTGGGAAACTACTCCTCCCCACGCCAAATTTACGTCCAATCCGGACGTAAATTTCCCCGGATTTCGGCGTGGGGACGGCAAACGAGTGGAGATGCTCTTACCCTCTTGTGTTGGATTGCAAACAAAGGCGGTTTCTTAATCCGATTTTCCTTCCGGCTAGTTAGAGACAGGGTCTATAAATAGCTCATGGATATGCAGATTAGAAGAGCCCGTCAAATCGCGATTGCAGATTTCAGATCTGTCTTTGTGTGTTCTCGATTGCGACGAAAATCGAGTCTTTGGGCTGAGGAATAAGACCTCATCGATGAATCAGAAAAAGGAGCTGATCTTGGGAGGAGGGATATCCAAGAGGCGGCAGGAGGGGCTCTGGGACCGTGCCGACAAAAAAAAGTCGCGGAAGCAGAAACACCTCTATCTGGTGCTAGATGACTGGGCCAAGGGCTTTAGCATCCGCAAGATTGACATTGACACCTTGGACTTGGACAGCAGCTCCGACATGGACCTGGAGTTCCCAAACGTCCGGCTAGTGTCACCTGAACCTAAATATCGCATGAACTTTGCTGCCCTGGGCAGCAATATCTTCATTGCGAGCAACAGACACCCTGGCACCATGGTCTACGACACAGAGACAAATGGATTGGCCATCGGCCCTCATCTCCCGGATACACTGCTCCGCGGGACTCAGATCCTTGTGGCTGCTGCTGACATGCAGCAACTGTATGTGTTCAAGTTTAACCACATGGATATGCAACAGTCCTTCGAGGTGATGTCGGCAAAACAGGGGGATCTCCACTCTTCAAATCCAAGCACGGACTGGTCTTGGACAAGTGTGCCCTCCCCACTGCCATTAACTGAGGGTGACAGAATCACCTCCTATGCCATGCACCCGGATGGACACAGTATCTTCATGTCTGCTAGCAACAACCCCAATGTATGTACCACCTTCTCCTTTGACACCAAGAACCATAACTGGAGGTTTCATGGGGAATGGGCCTTGCCTTTCCAAGAACAAGGCTACTTTGACAGTGAGCTGGATGCGTGGGTTGGCCTTCATGAGGATGGCTACATTTGTTCCTGCAAAGTTGCTTCCCCCACCAGCTTAGTTATCATGCAGCCGGACTGCAAGATGGTCGAAGAGAAGCTTTTCCTCAAGCACTCGGGGAGTCTAGGTGCCACCCTCACTTACATGGGGAACAGCAGGTTTTGCCTTGTGGAGAGAGTCGTACGCAAAGAAATGGAGTTTGAAGACAGCTTTGTTGGTGACTGTGGCTTCATGGTCCACATTACCATTTTTGGTCTTAAGTACAGTTGTGAGGGAGAGCTGCAAACCACCATCCACCGAACCGCCAAATCATATCAAGTGTCTAAGAATTTCATGTCATTTTCTCCTGTAGCGTTCTGGTTATAGCTAGGAATGCTGGTTGGTTTGGTTGTATGCAATGCATCTATGTACTTTTCATGGATGTAAATTATGATTTGTGGCAAAAAAAAAATTTGCTTCTCGTGGCAATTTTTGTGGAACCTGCTGAGGTATCTTTGCTACTCTTAAACAAGAGTTAGTCCTACATTCTTTCTTAGGTTCCTAGTACCCTTCCATCTCTCCCTCTTTCCCTTAGGCTCCTATCGCCCTTTCTCATGGAGTAGGCTGGTTATCCTCAAAGCTCTTCGTTCGAGGTTTGGCCTTCTTATGATTTATATACTCTTTTGATCTGTTAAAAATAAGTTATTCTGCTGTGGTATTATCTGATTGCCGTGAATAATTGTTGTAGGGCTTTCCTGGAGCACAAACGAAAGCACTCTGATGGATGCCTTTTCCCATTACGGTGAAATTATTTATGGTAATGGTTTCCTCATTTATTTCTCTGCTCTCATCTTGGATGTTTCATTTTTTTTCTCTTCTTCGTTTCTGTCCAGCTAAGGTCCTCGTAGACCATGACACTGGAAGGTTTAGAGGTTTTGGCTTTATAACTTATATGCAGCAGATGAGCATGCTTCGTCTGCCATCATGGCCTTGAATGGAAAGGTAAATTCATAATCAGGATGAACTCTTATCAGCTTTCTTGTTCCCAAGCTTTGTGATACTGATGTGATTACTAGATTAGGATAATTTCTTAGAACCATATCCTATGCAAATTCTCTGCATCAATGTTTTCTAAACTTAGCTTTTCAACTCCATATTCTAGATTTATGGTGGTCTAATGCCGTTGTGTCACCATTCTTGGTTGCTCGACGGTGGTGTTGCTGCCCAGTTGTTCAAGTCTCAATGCCTCACCATTCTTGGTTGGAGGCAAGGCTAGGCGAGGCCTAATGTCATTGTGGTCTGTAGTTGAGAGCACCTCCTTACCAAGTTGTAGTCGCTTGGTGAGGACGGTCGTGTGTGTGTGTTCCTCCTTCTGGAGGTTGTACCCCCGATGGCTTCTTCCTTCTCAATGAAACGAAACCAAAATCTCTTGCGTTTTCTCGAAAAAATAGATTTATGGTGATCAAATTCCTGTTGATTCCACTGAAGTTTCAGCCTCCTATTGTTCTAGAGATCACTGCAATCCAATTCAAGTTGGATAACTGTAGCATGCTATCCAAGTGTTGGGAGCACTAATATTATAATACTATATATCAAAGCTGGACCCTTTTGCTTGAACCAGGGCAATTTGGTACTGTTTCATTTTTATTTTCTTTCCTTGGATATTTATTGTTATTCGTTTACGTAGTGGTCAGGCTGCCCATGAAGACCTGTGCGCTCGGTTCCTCAATTTTCAGATAGCGTTTGGTCAAAGCGGTGATGCTATGAAGTGGGCTCCACCATGAAACAATCGAGGCAGCCCACTCCTCAGCAGATTGAGCAATTTCCCTCTCCCAGCACCGCACGCCTCCGCCAGGCCACCTGCGTCCACACCATCGCCATCCCCTAGATGTCCGCCGACCGCGTCGACCCCATCGCCGTCTTCCAGGACACCGTAGGACACCGCCCGCAACACCACATGTACCCCTCTCTCTATGCAAGACGAAAGAGGTGGCGGCCGTGAATGAGCGCAACCGCGGCTGCGCTCTCCCCTCTGATTTTCTTATCCTCCCCTTCTCAACACCGGCACCCTACTGCAGCAGCGCCTGCTGCCGCCACCGACGCCGTCCCTGCCTTTCGGCGGTGTGGGAGCGACCTTGGCCCCGGGCTCTACATCGACACCGCCCGAGATGCCCTGCCACCAGGTCCGTTTCCTCGTCGCCGTCACCGCTTGGATCGCTATCCGCCACGTATCGGCGGCGGTGTTGCGCGCGGCCTCCTAGTGCGTCGGCGTGTGCGGGAGATGCGTGATCTGCAGCTGCAGCTCCTCCAAGTTGCGCTCCGTTGCGTAAGAGAACTGTGCCAAATCAACCTTGCCGCCCACGCGACACAAGGTCGATGTCCTCAACACTATCAAGCTTTCGGGGCCGCCACCCCGACATCCAATGGCTCCACCACGCCCAGCGTAGACCACCAACACCACCTTCCGGGACCGCCATCCCGACATACCCCCGCTCGCACTCGGAGCCACAATGCCGCACGACGCAGCCACCCGCAGCCCAAGCTGCACAGAGCAAACCGCTCGCAGACCACGGCCATCGCACCAACATCTCGTATCTGAACTTGTTAACATCCGTCAATTGAGAACAATACATACGGCACTAAAAGCTACAGGCAAACTGAAGATCAAAGTTCCCCGCAGGGAGAACACTCTATCATCTTCAGATGATTTCCTCTTTGCATCTGTCATCGTGCAAGCCTCAACACCATCGCGGGCCACATTGTTTCCTAGTAAAGATATCAGCTGTTACATGTAGCATCAGCCTTGCTCATTTGCAATTTTGCATTGCAAGCCGCATCGACCAAATTATTTATAGATCAACCCAGGTATACATAAGCTCCATCTAGTAGTTTAAACACAATAATGAACAAATGCAGTACCTCGAGCTGCAGCGTAATTCTTGCTTGCTCTTCATGTTTCAAATGTGAACTAGTTGCTGGCCCAAGCTAACTAGTCCTCTATAGTATGGTAGAGATGGCTGGGCTGACCTTGGATAGCCGGACCTGAGGAGCAATGTTGTAGGGTCAACACCAAAGCTGTTTGTGTGACAATATCAGTCTAAAGATGTCCACTCTTCTAGTTCCTTATATAAGATAGCTAAATGTTGAGGGGTGACACTCATGTTTCTTCCTGTAATGTGTATTATTAAAGTGCCCCCGATAATTCATATGTTTTTGTGGCTATTGGCACAAAACAATATTATCACAAGGGATAATTGAGCAACAAGAATATGAAGAACCACATGAGTCTGTCTTCTGCAAGCAACTAAAATGAGTTAACCATCTTCTTTATAGAATTTGTTGCAGCTAAGATAATTGGCAAGGTGTTTTATTTATTTACTTTGTGTTAACATGGTACATTACAGTGGGTTAACCATTCTAGATCTTCTGCTCTAAATATTGCTACTTCTATTGTAATGTGGGGCTGTGGAATAGCCACAGTGAAATTGTGTTTAACCAAGGTCTGTGCATCAATATTTAACATGCCTGGAGAAGGGTTCTTTGCAACTTAAGGGAGTGCCTATTACTGCACATAGGGGCTACTCGGACCAGACTGGAAAACTTTGTAGTAGCACATCTGGTGTCTGGTGAGCATCCTTCGCATGCCCACCAGGATCGGCTATGACAGTACAACCTGGGTCATAGTGATCGAAGATCCAAAAGTGATGGCAGGACTTTTAGGGGATTGGAAGTGCAGAAAAAATTCAAAAGTTTGCAACAAGCGTCATTGTAACAGGGGCACACAAGCCAACATGTGTGTATATGTAGCTTAAGCCAATAGTACTTCAAGCACAACACACCAATTGTCATACTAGCATGGACTGAAATAGGCATTTATGAAGAGCTAATAAACATCAGTCAAGCGGACGCAGGAACACGACTGATGAAAGAGATAACTGAAATACATATATTGTTCGACTGCTTGATCTCCCCTTCCTCGCATATATCGGTTGTAACCCCAGAGTACTGAAGTGGCAATAGCACCAAGGCCAGAACAGTTCTATTTTCACAGACATTTAGGACAAGGGACGGAAATCGCAATACTGCAAGAGAACCGTAACAAGGCTGAAAGGTCGATCAAGATAGTGCTTTTCGGAGATAATATCCACCGTGTCGCCTCTTAGGTTATACACACACATGTTGCTCATGCCTTCATAATCTAACATGTATATGCAGTCTCTGTCAACAGACGGAAGCTTATCCGCATCCACAGACACACACCTATCTTCACCGAGGAAGAGCGCGCGGCTGCCAAGGCTCTTGACCTCCTCCAACAACATGTACTGGATGTTGACTCTGAAAACTTTGAAAGATAGTTCTGTGTAGCGAACAAGCAGCAGTTCCCCGTCAGACTCCACGAGATAAGAACGCAATTCACCAAATTCTTCCTCTCTACATACGTCCATTTCAGGCGGCACCTGGTCTATGAGCTCGAGCTCCTCTGGTGTGATAAGCTCGAATAACCATCCGTGCATATCGGAACAATATATGTTGCCATGGAAGTTAACAATGCTATCCAAGTAATGACCAGGACCAGAGGCCTCCTGTGTAAAGTCCGTGTCTGTAAAGACTTGGCTGGCTGGAACAGCACAGAACACCGTGGCCGATCTCAGGAAGACCAGCGCGCAATGAGAGCCTCCCTGCAGCGCGGTATACTCTATATGCTTAAAATCTTCAGGTAGCGGCGCGGTGAAGAGGAGCATGTCACCTGTAAAGGGGTTGAGGACACGAGCCAGGTGCGGGGCCTCCTTTTCCCCGAGCACGAGGAGACCGTCAGTAGCACCGACGAGGATGTGGTCGCGGAGCACCGGGAGGCGCAGGCGGCGGAACCGCCCGGTGGGGACGTGGAGGAAGAGGCGGGTGTCGTCGTCGTCGTTGTCGGGTTTCATGTCGACCATGACCCAGTGGCGTGGGCGGAAACGGATGTCCGTGGCGAGTGGAGATGGCTTGGCGATGGCAGAGCGCCAGGTGGGGCAGACGGCCCTCATGTCCATGTACGCGTCGACACCGCCGGTGGTGGAGAGGACGCGGTCGGCGATGCCTTGGACGAGCTCCGGTAGAAGCGACGCCCAGTCCGAAATGACGGATAGTTCATCGATCTTGGTGCTGCCGCGCGGCCGCGGCTTCCCCCATTCGCCCCCATTCTTCATTGACGCCCCCTGAGTCCTCGGCAGGCACCTCAGCCCGCCACCTCGCGCTCAGGGGCAGGGTTCCAGATCGGCGCTTGGCGGCGGCTCTGCTGGGAGAAGGAGTCAGCTCGGCGGCGGCGGAGCAAGCTTGTATGAGGAGATGGAGCTGGACAAGAGCAGCAATGGAGGGATGTACTTTGAGGGAGGAAGGGAGGCGGCTGCGGCTTGGGGAAAGAAGCTCTTTTTGTTGGATGAAATGGCTTAGGGTGAGGCTATTGGGCTGTTTTTGTTGGGCTTCGTCACCGGTTTTTTGCCAGCCTAACTTGGACCATCAAAATATGTTCAGTTCTTTGCCACTCTCAAAACAATTCAGTTGTTTGTTAGACTCAAACAATTGCTTAGGTCAATAAGGGAAAACAAAAGAGTTACTCGTACTGTGACAAGCCCTTAATGGACATGATCGTCAGCTGCCAGGAACCCTATAAACGGGACAAAATTGACCGTAGTAGAAAGTCGACTTGAGAACGAGGGAATAGGGAGACATACCGTAGCCGTAGCGGCCCTGGTGAAGTGGAGCTATAACCCTACGGACCATGGCAATGACGGCGCGACAACGGCGACACTAGAAGAAACCTTGCGGGCAGCTCGACCTATGTCAGGAGACTAGATGAGGAAAGCCGCTAAGCTCGCTGGAGCTCAAAAACTCAACCATGGCAATAAAACCTAGGATCGGGTAGGGTCGGGATCTCGCAACTTAGGAAGCAATAGATAAATCTAATGGGATAGAGCGGAGCGATGGGAGTTTTTAGGTACAAGCGCAGCAGCGAGAGCGACCGCCGACCGGAGACGACCGAGGTACCAACGGCGGTGGTGAGGCGACCACGTGGGCGAGTGCCACAGGGGCGAGAGCAAGGTGGAGGAACACTAAGTGGTGTGGTCAGTTTGACTGAACTGACCAATTCGGTCTGTTTTCTTCCACGAACCTGATAGGTTGGACCCACATGTTAGGGGGCAAAACTGACATTCCTTAAATAGACAAAATAGGCCAAGATAGGGCAAAATAGACCCACAATCGAGGAATGATTGGAAAACACGCGGTACTAGAATCGAAGAATGGAACTGAGCTGCCGGGTTCCAATGAACTACCAGTACTACCGATGTTGTCATGTTGGCAGCAAAAATTACAACCAGATACTACGGGAAGGACACAAGGTGCCGACAACCAGACCCCGTGCCAACGGCAAAATATGGGGGCCGTCAACATAAGTCCCTCGACGCCCGCCCACGAAGCCAACAATTGGCACATCGGTAGCTGTGCTGACGGCAACCATCGCACATACCTCAGCTGTGCCGAGCACAAACGTCAGCACAGTCTCCACCTGGTGGGGACACCGACACCGCCGTGACGCGGGACAAACGATGGCACGGCCGTCGGCACAGTTCATGTATCTGTGCTAACGGCAATGTCGTCTACACAACTTTCACGCCATTTTTCTCGCGCCCATTTTCTCCCGCCAAATATTCGCGGCGTTTCAGTCACTCGCCGCCCTATATATAACCATGTCTTCTCCTCCAACACCACCAGCAACGCTTCTCTCCTCCAACGCCACCATCAGCACTTCTCTCCTCCAACACCACCACATAATCCTCTGAGCTCCGCCGCCGTTGAGATGGCTCCTCGTCGCCGTAGCCACACCGAGGTAGTCAGAATCCCGATCTTACTACCGGAATCCTACGATTTGATGATCTTACATCACCGTATCGATCCAAACCACTATGAATCCCAATCAGGTAGAATCCATGTTGAGTCCCGATCCAAATCATAGAATCCTTTACAATAATGTAAAATCTCGATCCTTTTTTATGGATTTTTCGATTCTACTAACTCTTTATTTTTCCAATCCCCTAAGCCTACGGGGATACGACTTAAACATCCCAAGCCCTTTTCACTTGCTTCAGTACCCTTTATTTACCTACCAAACCTCAAATGATCTATCGCTAGAACATTATTGCTAGAAACTTTATGGATTATTATTTTTATCTCCATTATACTATTAAACAAACTTTGTGCTTGATAAAAATATCTTCTCTGAGTAAGTATGGTAGGATCCCAGATTCTACGATTCGATACTACGACTCGATTCTGTCCGACGAAAATCGACTCAACTCTGAATCCCGACTCTGACTACCTCACGGGCTTCCTCGGCGTTCGCAAGCGGCCTACGGGTGCGTGTGTGTGGCTCGTCACCTTCTACATGAAGGATGTTGCTGCTAGCGCATACGATATTGCGGCGTGGAGGTTTGGCCGGCTGCGCAATGAAATGAAGGCAACGGGATGTTCGCGGACACGACCCTCTCCTAGTTCGTCACGCGAGGGCACACCGATGTACTCCGATCGCCATTCTGTCGGTGCTTCAGGTGTTTCTCCTGCTGGTGACGGTTCAGGTGCTGGTTCTACCTCGGTTACATAGATAAAGGTAGGACGCCTAAGTTTGGGAGTGATGAACTCAGTTCGAGTACATGATCTTAGTTTTCTTTAGCTAGGTGTCTATCAGGTGTGTGGCAATCGTGCGTATGACACTCGATAAAGGTGGTCTTTGCCGCCTACCCCGAGATTTGGAACTCGGGAAAGTGAAAAGTACTAGGCAAAGATCCGTTTTCCTTAGTGCCTAGGCAGTAGAGATTTCTAAGAAACAACCACTGCATACATTATATATTAGGGTTGTATTTTAATTTAATAATTTTGGCCTCATGCATGCATATTATTTGTCTAGGAATTGCATTTGCATATGACTGCTCGCAAAGGCTGTATCTTAGCTACTCCCCGGTTGAGTTTAACATGCACGTATGTAGTTTAAACAATATTCCATCATTGGTGCAAGCAAAGATCACACAAATCATGCAAGAATCACATACAACAAGCGTACCTTGTCAGCAAATGGACCGCAACAAGCCAACAAGCATTCATGAACAGCTGATAAACAACATCAGTAGAGCGGATGCAAGAATATGATTGATGAAAGAGATAAATGAAATAGTACATAACTTTTCCCGCGTGGATGACTGTATATATGTCATCTATAAGAGCATCTCTAGCAGAGCCCGAATTCGCGGCCAAAACTGAAAAATTCCGACGAGAATAAGGGTTCGGTTCGGAGATGGGGCAGAACGGAGCCCGAACTCGCAGTCTAGCCCGTAGAATGAGTTCCCCAGAAATCGAGCGGTCGTCCCGTATAAAAAGGGGCCACGGAGGGGAGTTTGGTTTGTAAACCCTACTCCCCTTCGCCGCTTTCACTCCCGCCGCCGCCGTCTGCCTCCTCTCCGGCGAGCAATTCCGCCTGCTCTGATGCTGCTCCGCCGCTTCGGCCACCACCCCTCCGTCCACAATGGGGCGGTTAAGGCGCGTAGGTAGGTGTCAACACCCGGATTTTTAAGTCCAGATGCCTGTTATGCCATACATCGCAATCCCAGGAATATTGTTGTTGCGAGACATAACAGTTGAATATCATAAGTCATCATTCATTACATACCATAGGCGTCTTACAAATAGAGATCACATGATCCAATATTACACAAATAGTTGATCTATTGATCAACATACACAAAGTTCATAGTTTCATAGCGGAAGCGTAAATAGAAGGGACTCTCTAGTCCGGGCCAACGTCGACGTCAGAAGATTCCCTAGTTGTCGTAGGCGTCCTGCTGGTCGTCATCTTGATAGTTCTGCTCCTCTTCATAGTCTGGCCATTTGAATAGCCAGGGACACAGCCGTGAGTACTTTAAAGTACTCGCAAACTAATACTAACTAGTGGTTGGGGCGCCCCATGGGGCGCCTCCTCACCGGTCCTGTGCGCCCCAAATTCAACACAACGGCAGGTATACATTACACTAAACAAGAGAAATAGAATTTAACGGCAGTGGTTAAATATTCAACCAAGGTTGAAAATCCAATTTTATATTTCAGTTCCACAAAACACAACCAGCAGGTGCATGTCAAATTTGATAGAGAACATGCCTGACCTCAAAAATTTGAACTTCAAAGTTGCACCACCTAAAATTGCAGTGTAAAAATTGATTTGCAATTTTGAAGTAAATGGCTATTCTAGTGAGATGAGTCAGACCGTCACTTCCTATTACATATAAGGACTAACAATTAAGAATGAGAACCCATGGGTGTAGTTTGTGGATGTTGTCAAGCCACAGCGTGTCTATGTAACAATACACCACCAGAAACAACCATGGCTCTACTCTGCAATGGTCGGTGTCATCTTTCGGCTTTCCACATGCTTTCTTGAACATTGGCGAACACATTATATGTGCCGCTTGCAGCATGCCATTTTTGTCTGTGCGGTGGCATCTTATGGGTTTGATATCAGCGTCACTGGGATGAATCGGCACCCTTGTTTGTCTTCGCCGCACGCTCCCGCGCCCCTTGTGAGCATCTTCACCTTCGCCTCTCTTCAAACTTGGTGAGCTTTGGAGGCTGCAAAATAGCAAGAAGGATCGGTTTGTTAAGATTAAAATGGAAAAAATGATAAAGAGTACCGCATAAAAATAAGGCAGATTGAACAGGACAACATAAGATTCAGATGCTTGTATCTATGCAGATCATCTATCTACAACCATCTGCCGCAGCACCATGCCAATTACTAAAGGTCACAAAACTTTTGATGGTCCAATGTGGCAAGTCAATCTTCTACTACACTACTATAGTACTTCTAATTGACTTAGTTTTGCACTAAAGCACCTCGAAATTGTAATAGTGCAGTTAAGGGTATATACTACTCTCTCTGTTCCATTCTATAGTGCCTATTGTTTTTTGGCACGGAAATTAGCGCAAGAGTATTTTTTACACAAGACTCCTAGCTGAACAACAACGTAAAATTTGGGAAATCCATATCTTCCTAACTTACCATAACAATTTTGGGAGTTGAACGATTTGGGATCTGAATAGGGAGGGGGTAATTGAAAAAAAAGCTAAGCTACAACCTTATATTCTGAAACAAATGCCAAAAATCTATAGGCACTATAGAAAGGAACGGAGGTAGTATCTGATATGAGTACATAGTGTTGGAACTAACTCGTTCATACATAACACATTTGATAAGAGTACATAGGTAATCTTTTAGAACATCAGAAGCAACATAACCAACAATTAGAAAACGACAACTATATATATCCTAACACAAAATCCCATAAATGAAGCCATAAGCATATAGTTTCCTAAAACAGAGTTGGATTCAAACAGGTTATCACCTCTTTTTGCTTGCCTTTCTCCAAACTCTTGGGAAGACCAGAAGACAACAAATCTGAGCAACAATTTCATTACCGGGAAGCCCAGTAGGAAAAGAAAGGAATCATTTGCCCTCGAGCAATGGAGTTCACGACATCAATAGTAGATATCCTTCTTTCCATCATCTCCTAAGGGTAGGTTCTCTCACTTGGATTACTGGAACTTCTTGAAATAAACATAACAATACATAGTTATAATAATAGTGCATGTGTCCTATCATGAGGAACATACAATTAGTCATGAGGTTCTTACATAACAGCGTGCCTGAACGGAGAAAGCACTTACCAGAGATGTCCAATTATGCCTCACGCAAAATTGTCAATAGGTTTTCTAGAACCACTAAAAAATGCGTCCAAGCATATCAAGCGAGACACAAGTTTTCAAAATCTGCAAGAGAAGCAACATACATAAGTAAGCAACATAAGGTAGCAACTTCTCATACTAATATACACACAAGGAGAAGGCAGGTATTATTTTAAATTTCATTCCGAAAGTTTAAAATGGGCTTGTCTACTTTATTTAGTTCCAGTGCTCTGCAATTGTGATGCCTTAAGATAAAAATAACCATGAGTTAACAATATCAAGAATGATTATGCTATCAAAAAATAAAACCTCGTGAATAATGGGAAAGTACCTCGCCGGTGAACTTTTGTTGTCTATTCGTAAAGTGCTTCAAAGACTCGTATAATCATCAATTCAGATGAAATAATACAGTTCAAATTTATGAAAATGAACCCCTAAGCTAACCATATTACTTAAAAATAACATAATAATATATCATTTTAGAACGAGTACAGACTGGACTTTTTTGTTACAACACATAACAGAAAAAATTGAGTACCTGCATAACAACTTTTTTCAGCATCAACTTCTAGAGCTTGACCACGCCCATTAGTACCAATCACTCACTCGGATGTTTAGTGAACACACGATTTTTGTTAAGTTGTCTGAAAATATGCTTTTGTAACGGACTAACAGAGGTACAACTATGTGTGCTTTGACATGATCTTCTGATTTAAATTATCCAGCAAATCCACGTAAGAAATATGACGGGCATGGTAAGCTACAATAATTGGCATGACTATCGTGCAGGACCGAAGAAACATAACAATTTTTGCATAGTTTAAAAGAAGTGCAAAACTATAAAAGGCAAACTATGTCTACAGGAGTAGATATTTTTAAGCAAATTCTCTGAGAATGCATTATGTATTACATAGTTCATTCACATATAATGTAGTAAACATCGGGAAACCTTGAACCTAATTCATTTTCACTACAACAAGCAATCACTCCCCTGCATAAGCTAGCACGCCAACGCAAGTGCTCATGATTTGCCAAAGTACATACATGAGGACAATAGACAATGGTGCAACGCAAACACTGCTGGGTGACCAGCAGTATAAGTATGTAGTACACGAGATCTGTGAGACGACTCACACATGCTGATCTCTGCGGCTCCTTCCTTCAAGCACGCACCATCCTTCTGCAAAAATAGAGATTCGTCACTGCAGGAATCATCGTCTTTCACCCAGCCTCGCAAACCATGGCAATCAAACTCAGCAGGGTGAAAATTAAGACATCAGACCAGATGAATGGACATTACTTCCAGCCGTCGGGTCAACTGAGAAAAATAGAAGAAAAGCAGATGGTGATGGGAGCAGCTCGTACCTCACCACTGTCTGGGATTTGAAGGGACGATGTAGGGCAGCAGGAAGATCCGCCATCGCTGTTGCCTCGTGCCGTCTAGCTCGGTCAGGCTGGCATCGCTCCGTCTGCCCCAGCACTACCCCTGTTGATCCCCCGCCAGTGTCCAGCCCCTCGACGAGACGCAGACTGGCGGCATCTCCCCTGGTCGCTCGCAACTGAAGGCCTCCTCTCGCGGATCTCGCCACTGTAGGGATGCTGCTCGTTGGCCGCCTTGCTTGGCCCTGCGTGCCTAAATCCCCTGTGCACCGCGAGCTCCGATCCCCCTCGCCCACCTTCCCCGCAGTGCTCTTCTGCGCGGCTGGGCCTGATCCTCCTCCCTCTGCTTCGCCCCTCCCTCCTCCTCCTCGCTGCTCTCTTGCACCTCCTCATTCCGCTGCCGCGTCGGCAGACGGCATCTCCGCTCCTTCTTCTCAAGCGCAAGGGGAGGAGCAGGGGATAGGTCCATCAATCGATAACAATAGAGAAAAGGGAAAAAATACAACAAGAAAATGGGAATCGCGTATCTTAGTCCAGACTGCCGCCGTGATGGCCTTTGATCTACTGGAGGTGAGAGGCGAGGGGCGGCGCATCACGGCCTTTGGGAGGGCCGACATGGAGACAACGCCCAAGCCTCCAGGGCCGCGCCGGCCGCCGTCGCTCTGGCCGTCGAGCCTCCGCGGTTGAGGTGCTTCCGCCTGCTTCCACCACGGGTTGACGCCTTAGATGAACCAGCCGGATCGGGTGAGGAAGAAGATGAGGGTGTGAGGTGGGAGCCACCGCCGCTGGGACGTGAGAGATGGGGGAGGTTGCGTGCGGGGAGAGGAGCGTGCCTTTCTTGATCTTTATTTATTTCCCTCGCTCGCCCAGCCTTTTTTTCGCTCTCTCAATCGTCAGCCCTCGCACGACAGGTGGGTATCGTGGATAGCCCCAGAGGGCTCCCTAGTACCACGCACTTGCTTGTTCTCAATGTAAGTGCTAACAATTCTAGTAAGGGGTGCTAAGCTCTAGTTTATTTTGCATAAAGCCAATTTTAGTTCACAAACATTTTAGTAAACAACTCCTCATGTGCTAACTAACTCAAGTGGGAACATTAGTGTCATTCCCACAACTCTGTTGTGATTCAAAGTCAATGTCACCTTTCAAGTTCAAATTCACAAGTCACCATTCACCCTTCATAGTTTTAGAAAAATTCTGATGACGGAACAGTATGGCCTTTCCAACTGTCCATAACCGCGGACGCGGCTATTCGAATAGGTTTAACTGCAGAGGTTGTACACTTGTGCCACAACAATTGCAATAGCTCGTCAGGGGTAACTGGCCCTGATTTATCGTACGCAGTACGCGAACTACCAATCCTAACCTTTCATTTACATATTCTAGTATAGGCACCTCTCCCCATGAGCTTGGCCTCCCGGTGAAGACAGACGTCGGGACACAGGGCTTGGGCCGGACATTCACCTCATTTCACGTCATTTCATATCACTTCACTAGTACGGAGGCAGCCTCGGCATAACCCCTATGACGCTTGTTCGAGGAACCCATACTAAAATACATAAGTTTCCAGCTAAGCCTTACCCAGATTCAGGTATTGTGGGGGTACTTATAAAATCGGAATGGTATCGCATCTGAACCCAACCATCAGTGTTTTTGGGTAAAATTCACCAAGTCATTCACAGATCATATTCACCTTCAAAATCTCTCAATAGAATGACTCATCATTCCAAGGTTTTCAAAGTCATTTCAATTCACAAGTTCACAAATGGAGTAGTCACTTTTAATATTGAGCACTAGCATCTAGTTATGCGGGGTGCTAAGTATCTTGGAGCTTGCTAGGCTAAGTATGATGATCTTGTACTACTCTATAACTAAACCAAATGAATCATAAATCAAAAAGTACTTTGATAAAACAAAAGTAAATAAAGCTTGTAAGGTAAAACTGGGAAATAGGATCATAAGCATAAAGTAAATAGGGTAATGCCTTGCTCATAGTGAGCTTTGCACTTTTCAAGAGTATTATATTGCATTGGTGTTAACCTGCAACATTATAACTTGCAATAGTCTAACTTGCATTGGTAATAGCTTGCCTTGGTTGGTGATGTGATCAAAGTTTTCTTGCTCTTCCTCTTGGTAGAAGACCTCTTCTTCCTGGTATTCTCCGGTACTAGCGTCTATAAACGAATACGAGGATACAATCACCAAACAACACTTAAGTAACCTAAATTAGCCTTAATGGCTCACTCCAAATGATCTAGCATCATTACTTAACATTGCTACTTAGAATCAATCTAGGGTTTCTTACTTAGGGTTGGAGGATAACTTCTTTCCTTACATATGTAGATGATAGTTTCCATATAGTTTTTGAGAAATAAGTTCCTCTCATTGAATCTTCTCAAGATTTAATTTCCTCAAACAATTATACATGAAATCATGTTGACATAAGTCAATCATTCATCATCATCATTTGAGGAATTGATTTAAATGAGGTAGAATACCTCATACCATTTAATAATGCCTATTATGATTTAAATTCACCAAGCATTTCATTTGAGACTATTGGACCAGGGGTCAATACTTCATATGAAAGTATTTGGGACAAGATTTAAATGAAGTGAACACTTCATAGAATTTACATAATAGTTTTGGACAATATCAACTAACTAGAATAGCCATATAGACCTCTAATTAATCTAGGCCATGATCATGTACAGAACCCATATCATATTTTTACATAGTAAATTAGAGTTTGTTAAATGTGAATTATTGCAATTGGATTCACTTCAAAATTCAAAATGGTTGATTTTTAAGAATTATTTGAATGTGTAAAAGTCCCTGACTTGTTATTTTTGTCACATTAATTCTATAAAGAAATTCAATGTGAGACCAGTGTGGTTGGATCAAGCATTTCATAAGCTTTCCCACAATATATAATTCATCAAATTTGGTCAAGTAGATTTGGAGTTATTCAATTTTAAACACTGCATCAGTTTGCAATTTGTCTAAAAAGAATTAAACTAATTTCGAATTTAAACTGGGCGGGAAACGAAGTGGGCCGATTTAGTTTGAAACGCGGCACAGAGGAGTTGGGCCGGCCCAGCTAACGCTGCGGGCCTGCAGGACCCACCCGTCAGTGAGCCTTACTCACCGAAACGGTACGGGGCGCTGAGGAGCGTTGGATCAGAGGGGGATCGGACGGTGGGGAGGCGTCGTCTTCGTCGAGGAGAAGACTTGGCTGGAGCGGCGGCGGTAGGGGGTCGACGGCGAGCTGGGACGTCGGCGAGCGGTGGCGCTGATGCAGGGCGACGGTGTCGACGACGGCGAACTCAACGATGGTCGCCGGAGCTCCGGGGGTGGATGGTAGCGTCGGATTGCTCTGCGGCGGCTCACGGGCGGCGAGGTGGCAATTGGCAGGCGGTGCTGCGCAATGTGGCATGTAGAGAGGGCGAGGAGGCTCAGAGGAGGGAGGGAAGTTGCTTGGTGTGCTCAGAGGAGGAGGAGGAGCGCTCCTTTTATAGGTTGCAAGATGGCCGGGCGGGGTGCAGCAGATCGACAGCGACACGGCGTCTCCGGCGAGGCAGAGGGGTAGGAGGGAGCAGGGCGAGGTAGGCGACAGCACTGCGAGGCTATCGCGCGTGCTAGCTAGGTGGGGGACGTCCTGGCGAGCGCTGACGATGGCGGATTCTGGCGGCACAGACGCGGGGATCCGGCGGGCTGGTCATCGACGATAGGGCTCGCGCGGGCAAGGGACCGTGTCTGGCGGGTTGGCGCGGCGACGGTGATGCTCTACGGGCAGCTAGGGGGTCCAGGGGAGGCGGCGTCCATTGGCGTCGCGCGTGGCCAGGGGTCGCCGTGGCATGCGCGCTGTGCGACGCGGGCGGCATACCCTGGCAGACCTGGGCGCGACGCGTGCCACCAGTGGGGTCCTCTTCTCCGACAATGGCGGCTATGGTTGGATGCAGGGGAGCAAAGGGGGTCCAGGGGACATGATGGCAGGGTGTGGTGGTGAGAGAAGAGAGGGGATGGTGGCCATGGTAACCATGGCCGGCATGGCCATGACATGCATGCTTGGGCAGCTCCTCCTAGGGTTGCTGTGCATGGAGAGGGTGAGAGGGGACAAGAGATCAAGGTGGAGTGATTTGGGGTAGGTTAGGGGGAGTAGATCACTATTTAGAATAGTGGGCAAATAGTTCCCTATTTTCCAATTGCAACTTTTCACCATATTTGGTTGAGTTCAAAAGGATTCAAAATTTGCAAGTAGTGGGTTTGGTTGAGTTGCAAATGACCAGAGACAACTATGTGTGGTGGTGGAATTTAAAAAAATCAAAGAATAGCAAAAAGTGACAAAGTGAGATTGTTGATCATAATAAAAAGTCTCCACTTTGCCTGAGCATAGTTTTTGATCCAAGATGAATTTGGCATGGTGGTCTTTACCAAAGTTGTTCACCTTGATGTGCTCTTGGATGACATGCAAAGAATTGGGAAATTTTAGTTTGAAAAACTTGAAATAGAGAGGCTCAAAGTAGTGATCAGGCTATTAATGGCAGATTTGACCATTATTGTATGTGAGCCAATTTTGAGTTTGAATTTGATTTGAAATGTGTTTCTTTGATTCCAAAAGTTGTAAAAAGTGTTTAGTAACATTAATCAACTAATGGTGAAGACCAAATTGGTCTAGGGTCAAAATTTATAAAAATGGCATAAGCCATATGTGAGGGTTTTGTGAATTTCTAACTTTTATTGCTTTATTTTTCTTTGCTTCATTTTGACAAGAGTGAGGTTTATTTGGTGTTAGATTGAGTTAGGTGAAAGGTTCAAACCATTTTGAGGCAATGGAGGTGGCTAGGTCAAGATTTGATAATTTGGCTAAATGTGTATGTGAGTGAAAATGAGATTTTCTCCCTATTTGCTTTCTCTCTTTTTGATTTGATTTTTCTTGACTCCAAAGTGATTCTTATTAGTTTAGGAACATTTCCCCACCATTGAAACCATTTCAAATGGTCGTGCTCAAAGATTTGTAAAATTGGCCATAACACATGAGAGGTGACATGTCAATTTTTCTTATTCTTGTAATGTGCTCCCCTTGCTTCACTTGGGCAAGGTTGAGGGTCAATTTAGGGTTAGATTAGGTTTAGAGATGGTTTCACACCATTTGGTCAAGGTAGAAGTGCATAGGATAAGAATTGGTGAAAATGGCCATGTGTCACATATGCCTCTATGCATATGTGGCATTTGATTTTTAATTTGACTAGGCTTGACTCAATTGATGTTGTTGAGTGTTGAAATGGTATATAGGAGTGATCCAACCATCCACTACAAGTCTTAGGGTCAAGATCCTCAATTTCACCAATTTGATATTTTGCTCTCATATGCCTCTATGGCATTATTACTTTCTTTTTAAAATCTTTTGTTTCACTTTGGATTGGTTTGAGAAGTACTAGATAAGGTTTATGAAGGTTTTCCAATCTTCTAAATAAAGTAGAAAGGCCTAGGGTAAAGTTTTACAAAAATAGCCATAGGCACATATGCCTCTATGCATATGTTTGGTTTTATTTTGTTTCACACTTGAATTGGTTGGTAAGTGCTTTGTTGAGTGTGTTGAGGTATTTCAATTCATCTACTCAAGGTAGACAAGGCAAAGCTCATCATTTTTAACAAGTATCCATAGGCTTGCATATGCCTTTTTCTTAAATAAGATCTTTTCTTTTTATTTTATTTTTCAAAGATTGATGACAAGGGGGATGAGGTTTAGGGTTTAGTAAGTTTTGCAATGGTTCACCATTATTTAGCAAAGTAAGAAAAGGTAGGGTTCAAGATTTACATATTAAGGCTATAGGCCCACATATGGTTTTTTCTTTAATTTAGGTTTCTCAAAATAGATCCAAAGGATTTTTGAAGAGGTTAAGGTTTAGGGTTTTTCTTATTTGATTTCTTTCTCTTTTAATTTTATTTGGTTTGTGATCTTCACTTGATCACTTTAGGGTTTTAGGTCTTATCACATAAGCATAAAAACACTCATCATGGCAAAAACACAAGTAATAGGTAGGAGCACTAAGCATAGCACCCTATATAGGAAAAGTTTTTGTTGGTTCTCATTTTTGTAAAAAGGAAATTTATTTTCTCTTTGTTTTGAAATTTGGGGTGTTACAAACCCTTCCCCCTTAAACAAATCTCGTCCCGAGATTTTAAGAAAAGTTAGGTTCCTAAGAGAGATTGGGCGATATGATTTAGCAGGGAACATACTTGGCATGTTCTGAGGTGCTTCTTGAGCTTCGGTGGCCGTCATGTTGTAGTAGCGGCCGTTGTTGTTCGGGTTCTTTCTTGCGGCAAAGCGGCATTGGTTCTGAACAGGTGCAGCGGTGTTGCCGACAAGCTTGGCGAGACGCTTGGGACACTCTTTGGAGTAGTGCCCCACTACACCACACTCATAGGACGTGATGGTGGTCTTGTCCTGCTTGTTCGCAACGGGGACGGCGTTGCTTCCGGTCCTAGGGCCAGTGTTGTGGTTGTTGTTGTTGTTGTTCCCGTTGTTGTTGTTGTTGGGGTTGTTGTTGTTGCCTCCAGGCTTCGGGGGTCCTCCGTGGTTGTTGGTGTAGTTTGGGCGGTAGTTCTGAGCAGGGGGCTTGTTGTACTTTGGAGTATATCCTCCAGATGAGTTGTTGCGGTACTTCTGGGTATTGCTGGACCCATGCTGATTCATCATCCGGCGCTTGCGGTTCTCATTGGCTTGGTGAAGCTTCCCTTCCATCTGGATGGCGGAGTCCACAGGCTTCTAGGTCGCGAAGGGAATGTTGACCAGTACGGTCTGCATCTCGTCATGGAGTCCGTTCAGAAATCTTTCTTTCCTCTTCTCATTGGTATCGGTCTCGTCCGGGGCGTACCTTGACAGAGTAAGAAATCTGTCGCGGTATTCTACCACGGACATTCTTCCTTGCTTGAGTTCCGGAACTCGTCTCTCATCATCTTGATCAGTCCTTGGGGCACATGGTACTTGCTAAACTTGAGCTTGAAATCCTCCCAAGTCATGAACTGACCTCCGTTCATGGCACGGGTGCTTGTCCACCAAGCGCGGGCTGGTCCGGCAAGATAGTGGGTTGCAAACAAGACCTTCTCATTGGCTTCCACTCCAGCTACTTCCAAGTTATTCTCCATCGTCTGGAGCCAGTCATCGGCATCAAGGGGCTCTTCGGTCTTGTTGAAGATAGGTGGGTTGGGGTTTCTGAAAGTTCTTCAGTTTTGACCCAGGGTGGTCGTGGTTTCCATGGCCTTGGTTGGCGATGTTCTGCAAGGCGTCGATGTTGGCTTGGCGTTCAGCTCTTTCTGTTTCCCTGTCGGCTAGCAGGGTTTGCAGCAGTTGCATCATTGCATCGTTGGTGCGATTGGGAGGGGCCATCTGAGTATCGGAGTAGATGATAAGATAAGAGGGAAATTTCTACGGTTGGTTTGAATTAAAGTTCACAAGTTCAAAACTTGAAAATTGAGTAGTGTTGAGGGGGTAAAAACCAACAACACTTTTTCATTCATACCAAGCATCACACATTACAAATCTAACACACCGTTGGTTTGAAGAACCATTCATTCGCTCTACGATACAAGGGGATCTGATACAACTCACACCTACTTAAGTCTGGGGTGATACTACTCTTCCGGGTGGATTCTTCGTCTTCACGGGTGATGTGCTTGGCGAGAGGCGAGGGTTGTCCAAATCCCTGCGGGTTTTGTACAGCCGAAGTCCTGGTGTGCTACATAGGGGTTCATCTCCGTGTGTGGGGGCATGGTCATCGATCGTCCCATGGAGTCATGTCTTGGGTAGTAGATGAAGCGAGTGTTCTTGATCTTGTTCTCATTTTGTCCACACAGACGGGAAATTGCTTCTTGCATAGCTCGACTAGTCCTTCCTTCCAAGTGTTTCCCGTTACAATCCAGATGGTTTCCCATACCGGGGCTCCAAGCTTTCTTCGTAGATCAGTAGAAACTTCCCACCGAGGTGTTTCTCCGGAGTGGTTGTTGAGGGGTATTCCAAAGAACTCGGGATACGGGTGTCCTAGATATTCCACTAGTTGCTTCAAATCCTTTTCGAACCTTAGGTCGCCTCCGGGACCAAGCTGATAGAACTCCCATTGGTACTCCATCTATGAACAAAGAGGAGGAGTAAATTAGAGAAGTATTCCAGTGTGCAAAATTTTATGTAGGAATGGCAAGAAAAAGTAGGGCATGAATTTCTCCTTTTGCAAAAAGATCTTAAGGATAAGAGTGAGAATATGTTTTTTGCAAGTATTCACTTCTTTGGTTTTGAAACTAAGTTTTTCAGACGTCCATTCTAACTAGGGTCTTCTAAGGTCAAACAATGGCTCTGATACCAACTTGTCAACACCCGGATTTTTAAGTCCAGATGCTGTTATGCCATACATCGCAATCCCAGGAATATTGTTGTTGCGAGACATAACAGTTGAATATCATAAGTCATCATTCATTACATACCATAGGCGTCTTACAAATAGAGATCACATGATCCAATATTACACAAATAGTTGATCTATTGATCAACATACACAAAGTTCATAGTTTCATAGCGGAAGCGTAAATAGAAGGGACTCTCTAGTCCACAGGCCAACGTCTGACGTCAAAAGATTCCCTAGTAGGCGTCCTGCTGGTCGTCATCTTGATAGTTCTGCTCCTCTTCATAGTCGGCCATTTGAATAGGACACAGCCGTGAGTACTTTAAAGTACTAAACTAATACTAATGTAAGTGCTAACAATTCTAGTAAGGGGTGCTAAGCTCTAGTTTATTTTGCATAAAGCCAATTTTAGTTCACAAACATTTTAGTAAACAACTCCTCATGTGCTAACTAACTCAAGTGGGAACATTAGTGTCATTCCCACAACTCTGTTGTGATTCAAAGTCAATGTCACCTTTCAAGTTCAAATTCACAAGTCACCATTCACCCTTCATAGTTTTAGAAAAATTCTGATGACGGAACAGTATGGCCTTTCCAACTGTCCATAACCGGACGCGGCTATTCGAATAGGTTTAACTCTGAGAGGTTGTACACTTGTGCCACAACAATTACAATAATCGTCAGGGGTAACTGGCCCTGATTTATCGTACGCAGACGCGAACTACCAATCCTAACCTTTCATTTACATATTCTAGTATAGGCACCTCTCCCCATGAGCTTGGCCTCCCAGTGAAGACAGACAGTCCCTGGAACTGCACAGGGCTTGGGCCGGACATTCACCTCATTTCACGTCATTTCATATCACTTCACTAGTACGGAGGCAGCCTCATAACCCCTATGACGCTTGTTCAGAGGGAACCCATACTAAAATACATAAGTTTCCAGCTAAGCCTTACCCAGATTCAGGTATTGTGGGGGTACTTATAAAATTGGAATGGTATCGCATCTGAACCCAACCATCAGTGTTTTTGGGTAAAATTCACCAAGTCATTCACAGATCATATTCACCTTCAAAATCTCTCAATAGAATGACTCATCATTCCAAGGTTTTCAAAGTCATTTCAATTCACAAGTTCACAAATGGAGTAGTCACTTTTAATATTGAGCACTAGCATCTAGTTATGCGGGGTGCTAAGTATCTTGGAGCTTGCTAGGCTAAGTATGATGATCTTGTACTACTCTATAACTAAACCAAATGAATCATAAATCAAAAAGTACTTTGATAAAACAAAAGTAAATAAAGCTTGTAAGGTAAAACTGGGAAATAGGATCATAAGCATAAAGTAAATAGGGTAATGCCTTGCTCATAGTGAGCTTTGCACTTTGCAAGAGTATTATCTTGCATTGGTGTTAACCTGCAACATTATAACTTGCAATAGTCTAACTTGCATTGGTAATAGCTTGCCTTGGTTGGTGATGTGATCAAAGTTTTCTTGCTCTTCCTCTTGGTAGAAGACCTCTTCTTCCTGGTATTCTCCGGTACTAGCGTCTATAAACGAATACGAGGATACAATCACCAAACAACACTTAAGTAACCTAAATTAGCCTTAATGGCTCACTCCAAATGATCTAGCATCATTACTTAACATTGCTACTTAGAATCAATCTAGGGTTTCTTACTTAGGGTTGGAGGATAACTTCTTTCCTTACATATGTAGATGATAGTTTCCATATAGTTTTTGAGAAATAATTTCCTCTCATTGAATCTTCTCAAGATTTAATTTCCTCAAACAATTATACATGAAATCATGTTGACATAAGTCAATAATTCATCATCATCATTTGAGGAATTGATTTAAATGAGGTAGAATACCTCATACCATTTAATAATGCCTATTATGATTTAAATTCACCAAGCATTTCATTTGAGACTATTGGACCAGGGGTCAATACTTCATATGAAAGTATTTGGGACAAGATTTAAATGAAGTGAACACTTCATAGAATTTACATAATAGTTTTGGACAATATCAACTAACTAGAATAGCCATATAGTCCTCTAATTAATCTAGGCCATGATCATGTACAGAACCCATATCATATTTTCACATAGTAAATTAGAGTTTGTTAAATGTGAATTATTGCAATTGGATTCACTTCAAAATTCAAAATGGTTGATTTTTAAGAATTATTTGAATGTGTAAAAGTCCCTGACTTGTTATTTTTGTCACATTAATTCTATAAAGAAATTCAATGTGAGACCAGTGTGGTTGGATCAAGCATTTCATAAGCTTTCCCACAATATATAATTCATCAAATTTGGTCAAGTAGATTTGGAGTTATTCAATTTTAAACACTGCATCAGTTTGCAATTTGTCTAAAAAGAATTAAACTAATTTCGAATTTAAACTGGGCGGGAAACGAAGTGGGCCGATTTAGTTTGAAACGCGGCACAGAGGAGTTGGGCCGGCCCAGCTAACGCTGCGGGCCTGCTGACAGCAGGACCCACCCGTCAGTGAGCCTTACTCACCGAAACGGTACGGGGCGCTGAGGAGCGTTGGATCAGAGGGGGATCGGACGGTGGGGAGGCGTCGTCTTCGTCGAGGAGAAGACCTGGCTGGAGCGGCGGCGGTAGGGGGTCGACGGCGAGCTGGGACGTCGGCGAGCGGTGGCGCTGATGCAGGGCGACGGTGTCGACGACGGCGAACTCAACGATGGTCGCCGGAGCTCCGGGGGTGGATGGTAGCGTCGGATTGCTCTGCGGCGGCTCACGGGCGGCGAGGTGGCAATTGGCAGGCGGTGCTGCGCAATGTGGTGTGTAGAGAGGGCGAGGAGGCTCAGAGGAGGGAGGGAAGTTGCTTGGTGTGCTCAGAGGAGGAGGAGGAGCGCTCCTTTTATAGGTTGCAAGATGGCCGGGCGGGGTGCAGCAGATCGACAGCGACACGGCTTCTCCGGCGAGGCAGAGGGGTAGGAGGGAGCAGGGCGAGGTAGGCGACAGCACTGCGAGGCTATCGCGCGTGCTAGCTAGGTGGGGGACGTCCTGGCGAGCGCTGACGATGGCGGATTCTGGCGGCACAGACGCGGGGATCCGGCGGGCTGGTCATCGGCGACAGGGCTCGCGCGGGCAAGGGACCGTGTCTGGCGGGTTGGCGCGGCGACGGTGATGCTCTACGGGCAGCTAGGGGGTCCAGGGGAGGCGGCGTCCATTGGCGTCGCGCGTGGCCAGGGGTCGCCGTGGCGTGCGCGCTGTGCGACGCGGGCGGCATACCCTGGCAGACCTGGGCGCGACGCGTGCCACCAGTGGGGTCCTCTTCTCCGGCAATGGCGGCTATGGTTGGATGCAGGGGAGCAAAGGGGGTCCAGGGGACATGATGGCAGGGTGTGGTGGTGAGAGAAGAGAGGGGATGGTGGCCATGGTAACCATGGCCGGCATGGCCATGGCATGCATGCTTGGGCAGCTCCTCCTAGGGTTTCTGTGCATGGAGAGGGTGAGAGGGGACAAGAGATCAAGGTGGAGTGATTTGGGGTAGGTTAGGGGGAGTAGATCACTATTTAGAATAGTGGGCAAATAGTTCCCTATTTTCCAATTGCAACTTTTCACCATATTTGGTTGAGTTCAAAAGGATTCAAAATTTGCAAGTAGTGGGTTTGGTTGAGTTGCAAATGACCAGAGACAACTATGTGTGGTGGTGGAATTTTAAAAATCAAAGAATAGCAAAAAGTGACAAAGTGAGATTGTTGATCATAATAAAAAGTCTCCACTTTGCCTGAGCATAGTTTTTGATCCAAGATGAATTTGGCATGGTGGTCTTTACCAAAGTTGTTCACCTTGATGTGCTCTTGGATGACATGCAAAGAATTGGGAAAGTTTAGTTTGAAAAACTTGAAATAGAGAGGCTCAAAGTAGTGATCAGGCTATTAATGGCAGATTTGACCATTATTGTATGTGAGCCAATTTTGAGTTTGAATTTGATTTGAAATGTGTTTCTTTGATTCCAAAAGTTGTAAAAAGTGTTTAGTAACATTAATCAACTAATGGTGAAGACCAAATTGGTCTAGGGTCAAAATTTATAAAAATGGCATAAGCCATATGTGAGGGTTTTGTGAATTTCTAACTTTTATTCCTTTATTTTTCTTTGCTTCATTTTGACAAGAGTGAGGTTTATTTGGTGTTAGATTGAGTTAGGTGAAAGGTTCAAACCATTTTGAGGCAATGGAGGTGGCTAGGTCAAGATTTGATAATTTGGCTAAATGTGTATGTGAGTGAAAATGAGATTTTCTCCCTATTTGCTTTCTCTCTTTTTGATTTGATTTTTCTTGACTCCAAAGTGATTCTTATTAGTTTAGGAACATTTCCCCACCATTGAAACCATTTCAAATGGTCGTGCTCAAAGATTTGTAAAATTGGCCATAACACATGAGAGGTGACATGTCAATTTTTCTTATTCTTGTAATGTGCTCCCCTTGCTTCACTTGGGCAAGGTTGAGGGTCAATTTAGGGTTAGATTAGGTTTAGAGATGGTTTCACACCATTTGGTCAAGGTAGAAGTGCATAGGACAAGAATTGGTGAAAATGGCCATGTGTCACATATGCCTCTATGCATATGTGGCATTTGATTTTTAATTTGACTAGGCTTGACTCAATTGATGTTGTTGAGTGTTGAAATGGTATATAGGAGTGATCCAACCATCCACTACAAGTCTTAGGGTCAAGATCCTCAATTTCACCAATTTGATATTTTGCTCTCATATGCCTCTATGGCATTATTAATTTCTTTTTAAAATCTTTTGTTTCACTTTGGATTGGGTTTGAGAAGTACTAGATAAGGTTTATGAAGGTTTTCCAATCTTCTAAATAAAGTAGAAAGGCCTAGGGTAAAGTTTTACAAAAATAGCCATAGGCATATATGCCTCTATGCATATGTTTGATTTTATTTTGTTTCACACTTGAATTGGTTGGTAAGTGCTTTGTTGAGTGTGTTGAGGTATTTCAATTCATCTATTCAAGGTAGACAAGGCAAAGCTCATCATTTTTAACAAGTATCCATAGGCTTGCATATGCCTTTTTCTTAAATAAGATCTTTTCTTTTAATTTTATTTTTCAAAGATTGATGACAAGGGGGACGAGGTTTAGGGTTTAGTAAGTTTTGCAATGGTTCACCATTATTTAGCAAAGTAAGAAAAGGTAGGGTTCAAGATTTACATATTAAGGCTATAGGCCCACATATGGCTTTTTCTTTAATTTAGGTTTCTCAAAATAGATCCAAAGGATTTTTGAAGAGGTTAAGGTTTAGGGTTTTTCTTATTTGATTTCTTTCTCTTTTAATTTTATTTGGTTTGTGATCTTCACTTGATCACTTTAGGGTTTTAGGTCTTATCACATAAGCATAAAAACACTCATCATGGCAAAAACACAAGTAATAGGTAGGAGCACTAAGCATAGCACCCTATATAGGAAAAGTTTTTGTTGGTTCTCATTTTTGTAAAAAGGAAATTTATTTTCTCTTTGTTTTGAAATTTGGGGTGTTACAGTAGGGGAGGTGGCTGAATCGGCGGCGAAAAGTACCTCGGCGTCCGCCGGTGTACGGGCGAAGGCGGACCGCGCGAGGTGGTCGCGCTCCGACGGCGCATGGAAGCGGGCGGGCCGGAAGTGGCCGGAACTTATGGCGCGCCGTCAAGCGCGAGGTGGTGAGGAAGGAGAAGCGGCGGCCCCCCGTTGGCTCGTGTAGCCCGCCTCTACCGGCGATGCCCCCGTGCAGCAACGACGACGACGACGCCGACGGGCCGTCTCTAGCCTGCGGGAGCACCTCCCAGGCGGAGGCCTTCGAGGTGGCGGCACTCATCGTCATCTAGGAATAGCCGGCGACCAAAAACCCTCCACCGCCGACGGGAAGCGCCCCTGTGATAGTATAGTCCATCCAGGGACTAATCTAGTCTAATTAGGCCCCTTATTACCGAATCTAGGTCGACCAAGCATGTATTTTGCCTAGATTACTGTAAATTATCGACAAATTCAGCTTGATGAGAGCAAATCGAGTTCAATCGCGAGTTTCATTTTCCCGTGATGTTTGATTTCCGCTTTTTCGGTTCACGAGTTCGGTTTCTGTTCTGCGCCGTGACAAAATCCAACTATTTTCAACAGTTCAAGAGACCGAACTCGACGGTTTCGGTTTCGCGATATACCGACTCTACTAGAGAAGCTCTAAGGGTACAAATACAACTACTCAGGTGGGAGCAGACACTAGCATCAAGGCCCGAATAGGTTTGTACGATACCACGAACCAGAGACTAGTCATTAGTAATGGGCAGGCCCATATCCCATTTCCTTCAGGTGGCGCGGGTGATATGTGCCGCAACGGACGGCGTAGCAACTCGGGAATGGTATTTTTTGGTACGCAAATGCGCGAAAATATGGTGTAGAACCTGGGTACCTGCCCATCTGATTTCAAAAAATTCGAAAAACGTTATTTAAATGCTTCAAAAAAAGTTTAGGCTGTTAGTATTTTATTTTTGATTTTATTGCTTAAATCAGGTGCTGGCGCACCCAGAAGCCAAAAAGTCGTGTAATGTGGTCTTAGAGCAACTCTAACAAAGCACGTAAATGTCGTTGAAACTGAATTTTTCCGGCGGATTTACGGGTTCAGGCCAAAAGCGGTGGCTCGAAAAAGTTTCTCGGGGGCCCGAGAAACTCCAGGCGAAGCCCCTATTTAACTAAGTCGGGGAGGGGACTTCGGTTCCGAAACCCTACCCTCCTCCGCCACATCCACAACTCCGTCGCGAAAACCCTCCCACTCCATCGAGGAATTCCCGCCGCTCCCTCGCGACCTCCGCTCCGCTCCGTTCCCCATGGCTCGCGCAACAAGATCTGGTAGGGGAGGCGGCCGTATCAGCGGCGGAGACTCGCCGCCTCGTCCGCCATTTTTCCTCTCGGAGGCGGAGCGTGCGAAGTGGCTGCGCTCCGAGGGAGCGCGCAAGCGGTCGACGCACAGGTTGGCGCGCAATGCGGTCAGCACACATTCGTCCGACTGCTCGTGCCGCCCGATGCTGCTACCCAACAGCAGCGACGACGAGGATGACGCGTGACGCTTCACCTCACCACCGGGGACGGTGGAGACGACGCGGAGGAGGTGACGGTGATCGAGCTCGTCGTCCTCGCCTAGCCGTTCTCTGCTGCGCGTAGCCGTCCTCCGCCGCTTGTAGAGGCCCCGATGACTATCACAGGGCCAAATTTTGGTAAAAGTAGGCGCGTGACGGAGAATTTGTAGTTGATATCTGCTTTATATGTAAATTAAGTTAGTATGTACTACCTCCGGTCTTTTTTAATTGACTCGAATTTAGTATAAAGTTGTACTAAATTCGAGTCAATTAAAAGAGACCGGAGGGAGTAGCTCGATCGGAGCATCGAACTTGTCACATTTCGCAAGTTCATTGCCTAAAATTTCCTGTGAAAGTTTGCTTTCGTTTTTTCAGTTTGTGTATTCGGTGTCTAATTTACGCCTAAAATCAACCAAACTCTAAAATTCAGGAGACTAAATTCGCAGTTTTCAGTTTTGATTAGTTCAGTCAGTGCTAGATAATTGGTTTGGGCTGAAACGGTTGCAATTGATAGTGTAGTTCGGTTCAGTGCTGGAAAAAAACACATAAACGGGCCAAATCTGTCGGGGGCCACGACACCACGTCCTCACTCCCGAGTTCCCCTTCCTACCTTCGTTCCTCCCCTGCTCCCCTTGGCCATGGCAGCCGCCGCCGCCGCGCAGCACCTCTACCGCTGAAGCCCTACCACCCAGGGACGCCAGCCCTCGGCCTCTCGTTCCCCGACGCCCTAGGGTTTCTTGCACCACCACCGCCGGCGGCAGCTTTTGTTGTTCCTATGGCTGCCGCCCTTCCTGCACCTTCGACGCCGCCTGCATGCACCGCCACCACCGGCAACCTGCGCTGCTGATCTGCTAGATTGGTCTTCCTCACTCCGGCAACCTCACCTCCTGCGCGGCGTCTTCCTCCCTGCCCTTCTCACCAAGGTGAGCAGAGCAGCAACTCCTATGCCACCTGTTCCTTTTCACTATATGTAGAGCAATAATTTCTCAATTTAAAGCATACAATGTATTAGGACAATAGTTGTTCAGTGGTAGGTCAATTTGAAGAATATAATAGAAAAATTGCATCTGCAAGATTGCTGTATACCGTAAGTTTCAATTTGAAAATCTGTCGTATCTTGTATGCAAGATTGGCTCACCAAAACACCCGCTGATTATTGTCTTGTCTATTCTTCTCACATGCTTTGATGTCATGCTGGTTGTATATATGTTGTATGCAAGAAGATTGTTACCTTATAGTAGTGGAGGCAGAAGGAACTCTCACTTAGCTCATTTCCTTTTTTTATGGACGAATGAAATCTAAGGCTGGATTGAATAGCCTGGTAGCAGCTGAGCTTAGCTGGACTGGAGCATGTAAACTTTTGCTGATGTTTACGTTTCCTGAAATTGGGGCGCTCTGTTTCAGTTCATTGACACTAGTTTTTTTCTCCCTTTTACAGGTTACAACACAGACGTAAAAGACCCAAATCCAGCACACAGATCGATCATGGCGGACTGGGCGTCGCTTCTACCGGAGCTTGTCCAAGGCATCGCCGACCGCGTCCTCTCCACCACTGGCGGCGTTGACACGTACATGGACATGAGGGCCGTCTGCCCTAAATGGCGCTCTGCCATCACCAGGCCATCTCCCTTCGCCGCGGTCGCTGACCTCCGTTTCCGCCCACGTGACTGGGTCATGATCGACCTCACAAATGAGAACTACGACGACAAGGATGGCTGCCTCTTCCTTCACGTCCCCACTGGGCGCTTCCGCCGCCTGCGCCTTCCGGTGCTCCAAGGCCACCTACTCGTTGGTGTTTCCGATGGTCTCCTCGTGCTCGGGAACAGGGAGCCCCCGCATTCGGTTTGTGTCCTCAACCCCTTAACATACGACATGCTCCACTTTGCGGCGCCGTTAGATAAACATTTTAAGGATGTACTTGTAATGTATACCGTGGTGAGCGTTGGCTTTGGTTCGACCCTGGTGCTGTGGACGGAGGGAAAGAGCAGGGTTCTATGTGCTCATCCAACCAGCGATGTCTTTACAGAGAAGGATATTTGCAGGAGCGACATTAGCATGGTTACCTCCCAAGGCAATGTCTATTATGCCTGTCCGGATGGATGGATATTCAAGATTGTCGGACCAGCGGAGCAGTGTTATGATGATGAGCTCGTAGCCCAGATGTCACCGGACGTGGACCTCTATTTAGAGGAGCAATACGGCACACGGTCTGAACTCGTGGAGTCTGACGGGGAACTGCTGCTTGTACGCCATGAAAATAATCTAGCTTTGAAAGTTTTCAAGGTCCACATCGAGCACAAGTTGTTGGAGGAGGTCAAGAGCCTTGGTGGCTACCGTGCGTTGTTCGTTGGCAACCAGCGGTGTGTGTCTGTGGACGCGAATAAGATTCCGTCGGTTGATGGTGACT